>CM076582.1:1646459995-1646795433 GCA_034641835.2 Pinus albicaulis
GTATACCCTTTGCAAACTAGTCTAGCTTTGTTTCTTACAACATCCCCATTCTCATTTAACTTGTTCTTGAAAATCCATTTAGTTCCAATGACATTTTTATCATGAGGTCTTGGAACCAAATCCAAAGTGTCATTCTTTTCAATTTGAACAAGTTCTTCATCCATGGCTTGCCTCCAACATTCATATTTGCTAGCTTCATTGACATTGTGTGGTTCAATTGTGGATATGAGTGCCAAATGATTAGAAGATCCTACAAGAGTTCTCCTTGTTCATACACCAGATTCCTTGTCACCCAAGATTTGAGATTCAGGATGATTCTTTTGAACATATCTGGATGGAGCTTTTTCAGATAGATCATCTTCAGGTTCTTCATTGGATCCACTGTCTATATCATTGCTATCTGATGTAGAAGGCCATATGTCGCTATCATCTTCTATTGTTGTTTGTTTTTCTTCTTTGGGAGCTGCAGGAGACTCATCAATAACAACATCAATACATTCAACAACCTTTTGAAGCATTTTATTGTAACATGTGAATGCTTTGCTTGACGATGAGTAACCAAGAAATATCCCTTCATCTGATCTAGGTTCAAATTTTCCAAGCTTTTCATCATTATTTTTGATAAAGCATTTACTTCCAAAAACCTTAAAATGCCTCACAGTGGGAGAATTTCCATACCAGAGTTCATATGGAGTTTTGTCACTATTTACCTTTGTGTCTCCTTCATAGCTCAGAATGATTTTGTCCCATATTTCTTTTTCTGAATGTAGCTGCATCACTTTAGCAAATTCTGATTCAGACATGCTTCCTAGCAAGACATTTACTACTTTGGCATTGGTTTCATACTTCTTCCTTTCTGCTGCATCAGTAGGAATACTTGCCGGGTATTGATAACCTTCTTCCACGATTGCCCATACATCTGCACCAAGACTTTGCAGATATGCTTTTGTACGTACCTTCCAGAATATCGGATTGCTTCCATTGAATAGAGGTGGCTTTATAGACATTACTCCTTCTTGACTTCCCATTGCGACGGATCTCCTTTAAGCGATCAAGCTTCTGCACAAGGACCTGCTCTGATACCAATTGTTGGGAAAAATACTGAGAGGGGGGGGGTGAATCAGTATTTACTGCATAATCAAAACCTTTTACTTTTTCATTCCTTAAAACCCATACGCTACTTTCCTTCAGTAAACTAGCGTATATACGCGGATCCCCTTTATGAAACTAGTGTATACACAGAGATCTAGATCAGTCATTAAACCTTTACTTATATTATTCCATCATTCATTCATTGGGTGCTCAATAAACAATAAACAGGTGTAGAAAGAACATAATAAACCATCACACAAAGCATCACACATGAACACCAGGATTTTTAGGTGGAAACCCAAATCGGGAGAAAACCACCGCTGCAGTTGCTCGGCCTTCAATATTTTATTATAGAGAAAACATCTTACAACATATGTGCTGGCGCAGACTTGACCAGCACGCAGGCACCCACCTGCGCTCATTTACCAGCCTCTCCTGGAAGGGAGCTCCAACCCCCTGACTCGTTTACCAGCCTCTCCTGGAAGGGAGCTACGACCCCCAGATCTCGTTTACCAGCCTCAGCTGGAAGGGAGCTACAACCCCCTGACTGAAGGCTACAACCTTCAGCACCACCTTGGACCACGTTTCATCAATTTTCACACTGGATCCAACAAATTCAATAGAACACCACTTGCAGGCCACATTTCATCATATTTCCAGACTGGACCCTTTCAAAACTTTTAAGCACAAACATACATCACCAACAGATACTTAACAACACAGATCAGATAGCAGAAACACAGCAGAATAGATCAGATATTTCATACCCTTTGCTTCAGCAAACCCTAGTTTGCATACGCGCTTTCACTTCACTTATGTCGCGTATATACGCGCTTCCGTCCATACAAACCAGCGTATACCTCAGTGTATATTTCATTGCGCATACGCGCTTTCTCGTCTGCGAAGCTGCATATATACGCGCTTCCTCTGCGGCGAAGTAGCGTATAGATCTTCAATCATTATAGAGCAGCATACTTCTTCACATCAGATATTCAGTTCAGATTTACCCTTTTACTTCAGACAGATGTTCGCCTAGATGTTCGCCTTATCACAGATCTAAGCCTTCCATAATCAGATCTAGCAAATACAAGTGCAATTCAGATCTAGATCCCCTTCTTCATCATTGGTGCATCATACATTCAGATTTATCATTCAAGTGTAACCCTTTCCATTCAGATATACTTCAGAGAGAAGTATTCATTCAAGTTCAGACATCTTGCACCCACTCTCATAATTTGCACAATAAATTTCTTCTCCTTATATATAGGTTTATCCTTTTTCAATACCACAGGCCAAAGCAATACCATGAGCCTTCAATACCACGAGCCAAATCAATACCATGAGTCTTCAATACCACGGGCCCCTGTTTTTGCACTTTATGAGTACTTTTTGCCCATACGCTACTTGGAACGTTCATTCCCGCGTGCATACGCGACTTCCCTTAGGCAAATCTGCGTATTCCTAGAGACATACTCTTTTCATCAAGATTTAGCACATGCTGAATTCCTTTCTTCATTGCCTTCTGTACACACTGTAGATACATCAGATTTACTTCATCAAGAACAGGTTCTATCAAGCACAATTTCATCAAGTAAGTTGCCATCATCTTCATCAAGTGAGTTGCCTTTCAAGGAAAACACTCAACATCATAATATCAACAAGCATCATATCATATCAGATTTATATCATTTACCAAGTCCATCAAGTCAAGAATAACTTCATCCGGTGGATTGCCATCAAGAACAGCACATGTCAACAGTCACATGTCTTCATCTTCATTCAGTGGGTTGCCATCAAGGACAACACTTTGCATCATATTTCCAACACTCTTTTCCTTTCTCCGATTTTTTCAAGAATGCACTTTAGACAAATTACTTCTTAAGTAGAACAAGAGAAAATTTTAGGTGCTAAAATTCCCCCATGGGCTAATTTCCATGCTTTTTTCTAAAAAATACTTTCTAATTCCCAATTTTATAAAATTTGTTTGTCCAAATTTTACAGGATAAGATTATTTTTACTTAAAAGTCACCAAATTTTTATAGAAACTATATAAAATTATTAAAAAATTAGTTTTTTACAAAAATATCACCAAACATTTTATAGTTTTGATATTAACGACTAGTAATATTTTCCAAGGTTTCTACACTTTATGATAAATTTTCATCCTTAAAATTTTCCTAGGTAGCATTGCACAATGAAAAATGGTTTGCACTTAGCTTCAATGAAAGACAATGAAACAATTGTCTACTTGTTACTGCTCCAAGACACAATCCTTAATCCTGTACAAAATGCATATCTAGTGGTGGATTTTCATATCAATAAGATTATGTATAATTTTTCACTCAACATTCAAATCATTAGTGTATTCAATACTAAAATCAATGGTTCATTTTACATATTGAATGGATCACTTTGTCGAATTACAATGATTCTCATGTTCATGAATCTCACTAAGTATGTTATTTGAGTATAAACTAGTAAGTCTTCCTCTCATTAACTAATTTAAACTTCCCACAAAATATTTCTAAAAAGTACCATTTAATTATTTTGTTTAATCATTGATATAAAATAAAAATTATCTTTTGATGGAGCAGACATTAGTTTGAAGGGATTTATATAGAATATTTTGATAAGTTCAGTTTCATACTTACTTTGAGTGATCAGAGTTTTACAATATTCCCTCTACAATGCCTAAATAGTGATGCATCAATCCAAGATACTTTATTTCAAATAATTTTTATAGTTCTATTTTTATTTAATTAATCAAACTTGTAGCACTAAATTTTCAACTTGCAATGAAATCAAAGAAAAATTTCCATGTTTATCTTTTTTATGTAAAGTTTTGGATCACTCTTATTTTTTATGAATCCTTGTTGGCATTAAAATTTATCAATTTTTATATACTATGATATTGAAGATTGGTTCATACCATATAGTGATTTATTTAACTTGAATGCAATATTTCCTTTACTCATACTTTACAAAACTTATAGTTAAACAATATAAACTTGTTTTAGTTTACCATTCAAAAGTGTTGACCTAACATCCATTTGATGTAAGTCTCAATTGTGCTTAATAACTAATGCAATCATAAGGCTAATAGTGTCCATTTTAGCTACATGTGCAAATGTATAATCATGATCTATTCCTTCCATTTGTGAGAAAATTTTTGCAACCAATATAACTCTAAACTAATATACACTACCATCATAATTGAACTTATATTTTCACACCTATTGATCCTATAGGGGATTTCTCTTAAGGAAATTCAATTATTTATCAAGTGATTTATTTCTCAACTAAAACATATTCCTCTTACAAATAAATCATCCATCCTCTATAATCCTTTTCTTTATCCAAATTTAAAAGTTCTTTTATAGTTATGACTTATAAATCAAAACATAATTTTTATACTTGATTGATGTCATGAATCCTATTGTTTATTTTCATACAACCACACTACTTGGTGGAGTATCTCTACTCTTTCTTGGTGTACTCCTACTACTTTTAAATTAAATAACTCTTTTAGATTTAATATCATCTTGTTTATATTGACATTCTTATAATTTTTCACTTTTATCCATTCTTAGGAAGTTTCCATGTACTTTTTGACTATCATATTCTACTTGTTTGCAAAGAATGTATTAGTAAAAATATCACAAATTTTTTAAGCTTTCTCTTCGACACAATAACCCATGAAAATTATTCACTTTCAATAAATTTTCCTACTATTATCCTTTGTGATGTGGGGAAATTATTTACTTGTGAGATATCTCAAATGATTAACAACAGGTTTATGTCCCTTGAATGCTTGTATTCATGGTGCTAGAAATTTGTCAACCAAGGGGATCTACCCAATGTGAAGTCCCAATTATACCTCACACTATTTGGAGTAGGAGCCCCATCTAGAGTATCAGACCAACTGCCATGTATCCTTATAGATTTTCCTTGGCTACAAAGTTTAGCACAAGAAAGTGATACACAAGTATTTTTGGATCAACAAATGAGTGTTCCTTGTGAAATTTTCAGCTGCGGAAAGTATCAAGGTCCTTCTATTGAAATGGAAGATAAAAGTGGACCCTTTAAATAAAAGTAATAGTACTAATATAGAAAATGAACATGAGCATATACATATGAATGAATCGTTGATCAACTTGTGAAATAGTTCACAAGGAAGCAATGATTGTTAGAGAAAATACATACACCTTCAAAATGATAAGTACCAAAGACACCAAAATAGTTCAATTTCTTTAGTACATATGGAAATAACATACATCACAAACATTAAAAGAATAGGATTACGATATTTTGTTATGAAACCAACTCACAAAATAGAAGAAAACATAGATCAATGACTTATAAATCAACCTCTTCGAAGGGGAAACCTCATTTACATTACATAAATGAACAATTCTTGGATGATATAAATGAAAAAGCCTCATTTCTATATATAGGAGCCCAACGGGTCACAATATAATCCTATCTGACATAACAATGACAATGTAAGGGAACAACAATAACAATAGTGGGCTTCTATGGGGTAGAATAATAACAATATGGGGGCTACATGGGCACAAAAATAACAATAATGGGGCTACACTAACAATAATAATAAGGGGATACACTAGTATTATAGGGACCTAGCATGTCCCTCTCCTTAGGAAAAGTGTTGTCCTCAACTTTTGAGTAGTTCTGGATGCTTCTGTATAAAATTCTCAGCCTCCCATGTCGAATCTTCTATGGGTAAGTTCCTCCACTTGATGAGATACTTTGACATTGATTGATTCTGTAGTTTTCGATTTCTTGTTTCCGTGACTGCTTCAGGTTCCAATATGATTTTTCCTTCCTCTTCAAGTTCTGGAAATATTGTTTAAACTGGGATCTTGTCACCTATAACATTCTTTAAGCATGAAACATGGAAAACTGGGTGCACTCGGGAATATGCAGGAAGTTCAAATTTGTATGCCATAGTACCAATATTTTGGAACACCTTGTAAGGACCATAATACTTTGGTGATAATTTATTATCCTTCTTAGATTTATTGAGGGCCATTTTTTTGTATGGTTGTAGCGGTAAAAATACCGATATGCCTACATCAAAACTTATTTCGATGCGATGTTGATCTGCCTGTTGTTTCATTTGATTCTGTGCCAAATTGAGGTTATCCCTTAAGAGTTGGAGAACTTGTTGTTGATTCTTTATGTGATCTTCCACTACTTGAACCTTAGATTTTTCTCTTAAATATGATGTGATGGACAATGGATGATATCCATAAAGTGCCATAAATGGGTCATTTTTGTTGTAGTATGGAAGGAAGTATTATACCACCATTCATATAGAGGTAACCACTTGACCCATTGTGTTTTTTTATCAAATACAAAGCAATGAATCTATTGCTTACAATAATATTTGGGTTTCCATGTAGCTTTTGAATTGTTTCCATAAATGTAGTAGCAATTGTATTGGATTTAAACATATGAGATAATGCACAAAAGTGTGCATACTTGGTAAGTCTATCAACTATCACCATGATGACCATATTTCCTTCAGAATTGGGTAAACCTATGATAAAATCCATTGAAACCTCCTCCCAATGTTGACTTTGAATGGATAAAGGTTGTAATAGACCTGGGGACTTAATTGTCTCAACTTTATTTTGTTGGAAAACCAAACATTCTCCCACAAACTTTTGAATATCAGATTTAAGGCCATCCCAAAAAAATTCCTTCTTGACCTTGTGGTAAGTGTTTAAAAATCTTGAGTGCCCTCCTAAGGGAGAGGTGTGCAATTCCAAAAGAATATTTTTTTTGAGTTGGGAATTCTTACAAAGATATAAGTGATATTTGTACCATAATGAATCATTTTTCTAGCTAAATGTTTCAGATGTATTGGGATCTTCCTGTGAATTTTGAATGATTGTCCACACCTATTCATCATTATTCCATTCATCCTTTGCTTTGTTTATTCACTCAGGATGGTTAATAGAAATGGCACAAAAAAACGCTTCCACGTCCTCATCCTTTCTTGAGAGTGCGTCTACAACAAAATTTTTCTTCCTTTTTTTGTAAATGATTTCAAAGTCATAACCCAACATCTTTGTGACCAATTTTTTCTTCTCTTCTGAAGATAATATTTGTTCCAAAAAGTATTTAAGATTATCATGATCCATTTTTACCTTGAACTGTCTTCTGATTAGGTAAGGTCCTCATTACTTTAGTGCATGTAGTATTGCCAATATTTCCTTCTCATAAATAGGTTGATGTAAATAATTTCCTTTGATTGGATGACTTTCAAAAGAAATGGGTCTTCCTTCTTGCATTAAAACCGCACCAATTCCATTTCCCGAGGCATCACATTCCACAATAAATATTTTTGTGAAGTCTGGCGTAGCTAAGACCGGTGCTTGTGACATTGCCTCTTTAAGATGTTAAAATGCCTTAATTGATTCTGGAGTCCAAAAAAATGCATCTTTCTTTAATAATGATGTTAGAGGTATCGACATTCTCCCATAATTATTAACAAACTTGTGATAAAACCCTGTTAACCCTAGAAATCCTCGAATATGCTTTATGGTTGTGGGGATTTTCCATTCCTTAATGGATTTAATTTTCTTAGGGTCTACCTTAACACCCTCATGAGATACAATATGACCCAAATATTCGACCTCCTGTACTCCAAATAAAAATTTAGAGGTTTTTTCATATAATTGTTTCTCTTCCAATAGTTTGAGCACCATGTAAACATGTTGAACACGATCCTTCCAAGACTTGCTATAGATTAGTATATCATCAAAAAATACTAACAAAATTTTTCTAAGGAAGGGTTTGAAAATGGAATTCATCAAACTTTGAAATGTGGAAGGTGCATTAGTAAGGCCAAAAGACATGACCAAAATTCATAATGAACCTCATGAGTTTTTAATGTTGTTTTTGGAATGTCTCCAGTCTTCATTCTAATTTGATGATATCCAGAACGAAGGTATAGCTTGGTGAAGTAAATTACTCCATCTAATTAATCCAATAATTCATCAATGATGTGGATGGGAAATTTGTCTTTAATAGTGTGCTTGTTGAGCTCCCTATAATCTGGACACATACGCCATGATACATACTTCTTGTGCACGAATACTATTAGATCAAAGAAAGAACTTCGACTAGGTTGAATTATATGAGCCTCTAGAATTTTTGCAACCATACATTCAATCTCACTCTTTTGGGAATAAGCATATTTGTAAGGCCTGATGTTTGGAGGAACACTTCCTGAAATAAAATGAATAACATGATCATGAATAGGTGGGATTCCTTTGGGAGTTTTGAACACCTTGGAATGATTGTCCAATACTTTTTGAAGATCTGGAGAAATAGATGTTTTTTTATATTTGAACCTCTAGTGAGAATATTTCTGAAATTATGCCTCATTGTGTAGAAATTTATCAATACTGATGTATTTCCAGACTCTCCAGATCTAACAAATTAATATTATGTTAAATACAAAATCCTTCCACTAAATTCTTGCGGAAATGAAATCGTTGATTGCAAAACACATATGAAGAAAAATCAATCGCACATAAACACAAATGTTTATCGAGAAAGATTAAAGCTAAAAATCCCAACTATCATATATTATTTATATCAATGGAACATGTAAAAATCTCTTAAAAAGCTCAAAGCATAGATCTCTCAATACAATCAACAATCATCACACACTGTCATGCAAAAATTTGCATATCTATGCACCAATTTCTTGCCTCCTGACAACCTGCCTCCACTGTACAATCCTTGCTAAAGAAGATTCATGAATGAATTCGATCTTCCCTTGCTTGCATTGTGAAATCCTCATTGGAATCTCCAAAGAGCGTTGGATGAGTTGAATGCATCACTATAGTCATAATAGATAGTCCATCTCACCCTTTCACTTATCTCTCTACTGGGTCTCCATTGGAACTGACATGCAAGTAGTTAACTGCTGTATTTTTTCAGTTGCTTGTGAGTCACTAGTTATTAATTAATTAAATAATTAATTAACTGAACTCTCACTAGTGTATCATGAGTTACAACTAGCTCAACTGAGTTTAACTCACTTAATTGAGTTAAACTAACTAGCAACTCTCATAACTACTCTTCCAACTCTGTTACAACTCTGCCACTGTCACTTATAATGAAGTCCTCCATGCATGATTCACCAACCACCCTAGGAATTGCATAGTTCCTTCAGCCCACTGATTTTCCAAATATATTCACTAAAATAAATTTCTTCAAGAGAATAAGTTGATATTTGTTGTTGAATTATTATTAAGGGCTAATAATAATCGACATGCACCTATTTTTAGATTAGCAATATATAAATAGAATTTGCCCAATCTTTGAAAAATAGAAATTCATCCAAAGATATAATTTTCTCAACCATCTAGAATCAACATCCTGCTAACTTTAGAATATGCTCACCATTCTAAAAAATAGACATACACCTAAAAATAGCCTGCGGGCCCCACTTAGTGAAGGTGCTTAATTTTCACTAAGCTCATCATCTTGTTGAATCTCAACACTCCCTCTCAACAAGATAGGGATTATTCTTCACTCCAATCATGCCTCTATGGTATTCAAATTTTCTCCTGGTGAGCGCCTTCATCAGAATGTCTGCATCCTGATCTTCCGTAGGAATGTACTGAAGCAACATGATCTTTCGCTACACACAATCTTTGATATGATGATACCAGATATCTATATGCTTAGATATATCATGAAACACAGGATTAATCGAGAGTTTAATGCAAAACTGATTATCACAATGAATCACTGTAGGATCTAAATGAGAACCGAACAATATTACCAAGATCTTCCTCATCCAGATAGCCTCACATGCAACTTGACTTGCTACCATGTATTCCGCTTCCGCTGAACAGAGTGCCACGGATATTTTTTTCCTGCTATACCAAGAAACAGTTGTAGATCCAATACTAAAAACCCCTCATGATGTTCTCTTTCTGTCTGTTGGGCTACCTGCCCAATCTGCATCCGTGAAGCCATGAAACCTCACCTCATTCATCTATCTTTACAATAAGCCATACTCAGATGTTCCCCTAAGATATCTCAGGACATGCTTGCCTACCCTCCAGAAGAGCTTGGTAGGCTTAACCATCGCTTGAATAATCTGGTTCACTTCATAGCATATGTCCAGTCTTGTATTAACTAAATACATGAGAGAACCCACCAACTGTCGATAAATAGTGGCATCCACTACCTCTGCCGATGTAGTATCCTCTTTCCTCCAATTTCCTGGAAGAGGAGTATCCATGGGCTTGTAGTCCTCCATGTGAAACTTACCAAGTATCTCCCGAGCATACTTTCCTTCAGACACAAACAGTTCACCATCTCGCTGCCATATTTCCAATCCAAGGAAATAATGAAGGAGGCCCAATTCCTTCATCTCAAACTCCTTTGCAAGGTCCTCCTTGCATGAGTGTATCAAATTCTCATCACTTGTTAGTATTAAATCATCAACATAAAGAACAATGATTAAAATATTACCCTCCACCACAATTTGGTATAGGTTGGCATCCTCCTCACTCTTGGTGAAGCCAAGTCTAGTGAAATAGCTATTGATCCATGTGTACCAAGCACAAGGTGCTTGCTTCAACCCATACAATGCTCTTTTGAGTCTGCACACATGCGACTCGCTAATGAAGATCTCAAATCCTTCAGGCTGCTCAATGTACACTTCTTCCTCAATGATCCCATTAAGGAATGTAGTGTACACATCCATTTAATGAATGTGCCAACCCAGCTGCACTGAGAGAGAAAGGATGGTCCTTATGGAAGAATACCGTGCGACAGGTGTAAAGGTTTCTTCATAATCAATCCCCTCGATCTGTGAGAAGCCCTGAGAAAAAAATATTGCCTTATACTTCTCAACACTCCCATCAACAGCTTTCTTTATCTTGTAGATCCATCTTGAACCTACCACTGATTTTCCCACTGGCCTTGGAACAATCTCCCAAGCATTGTTTTTGACAATGGAGTCATACTCCTCCACCATGGCATCTACCCATGTGGGCTACTGTGCTTCTTCCTTAAAGGAATATGGCTCTGTCATGATACACTTGCTCATGAGAGCCATGTATCAAGTAAATCGGTGAGGTGATTGTCTCTGTCTGCACTGTGAAGTAGGGACTCGTACATTCTGTGCCGCATCAAGCTTCAGCCTCTCAGCTTCTGTGGTACGCTTTCTGCCTGTTTTGATGTTTGGCTCTGTGTGAGTGGACTCCTCCACTCCATGATCCTCCTCCTATGGCTGATCCACATCTTGAGGCTCATATTTGGGAACAAGTAGTTCCTCCTCTGCATGCAAGTGTAGCTCCCTCTCAAGAGACAACTTCATGGCTTTCTCCTCATTGTATTTTATATCTCGTCGCACCACAGTCATCCAACTGTTTGGAAAATACACACGATAGTTATGGGGTGTTTCTGTGTACCCCACAAATATCCCAGCTTCTATTGTTGGCTCCAGCTTCTTCCTAGTTTCCTTTGTCACATGGATGTAAATAGATGAGCCAAAAATATTTAAATGAGAAATATCATGCTTCTTACCAGTAAAAGCTTCTTCAGGTGTACTCATGCCATGTACTCTATGAGGACAACGATTTTGCACATAAATCGTAGTGTTGCATGCTTCCTCCCACAAGTGCATCGGTAGGCTCTGGTCATGCAGCATAGCTCGTGAAACACCCACAAATGTTCTGTTCTTACTCTCCACAACCCCATTCTGTTGTGGGTTATGAGGCGCTATGATTTCTCTTCAAATTCCTTCTTTGCTACAAAATTCTTTGAAATCATTCGAGATATATTCACCACCATTATCGCTCTGTAGATCCTTCACCTACTTCCCCGACTCTTTCTCCACCAATTCTTCAAACTCACAGAACTTTGAGAATGTTTCACTCTTATTCTGCATGAAGAATATCCAACATATATGAGAATATTCATCAACAAAAATAACATAATACCTGTGTTTTTCTATTGAAGAAACTGAGAATGGTCCACACACATCTGTGTGAACTCTCTCCAAGATCACCAAAGCATGGTTCTCCTTCTCATGAAAGGTGGTCTTCACAAACTTACCCATTGTAAATCCTTTCCACTGATCTAACTATGCAAGAGTACCCTTGGGAAGTCCAGTATAAATATGTTGCAAAATCTTCAGGGCACCATGGTGAAGATGGCCCAATCGCCTGTGCCATAATTCACCCTCATCTCGACTCACCACTTCTTCTACTTTGCCCACCATTGTAGTGCAGCCATATACCTCCAGCTTATAGAGATTCTTAACTCGAATCCCTATATTCTTGGTTTGACTCATTGTTTTATGTCACAAGAAAGCTTTTCCATTTCTGAAAACAACATCATAACCTTTTTCCTCCAACATCGCGATCAAGACCAAGTTCTTCTTCAGACCTGGAACATGCATAACATCTTTCAACAGAAATGGTTTACCTGACTCCCTCTCAAAGGTAATGATTCCAATTCCGGTCGCATTGTATCTACCATTGTCGCCCATCTCTATATGAATTTGGATATATTTCTCCTCCAAGTCACTGAACAACCTGTTATCTCCCGTCATGTGGAAGGAAGCACCACTATCAAGATACCACACCGATCCCATTGCGCTTGAAACCAAACATGTGATCAAGGAGAAATCAAGTTCAAATTGCGAGGCAAGGGCCTCAACATCTGCAGCTCCAGTAGCCTTCTTGTTCTTCTTTTTCTGTGGGCAGTTAGTGGTGAGATTCCCATGTTCGTGATAGTGAAAGCACTTCACTTTGGACAGATCCAACTTCTTGCCTTTAGCCTCAAATTTTGAGTGAAATACATTCCCCTTCCCTTTCCTTGCTTTGGCAGCCAAAGCACAATCCTATTCATCATCATGTTTTGATGAAGAGCCATCCCTGGTACTTCACCTTATCTCCTCCTGCACTAGATCCGACCAATGTCGCTCCCAATCCGGTAGTTTCTACCATCCATTGTCAGAGTCTTGATAACTGTGTCAACTCTTCGGAAGCCAAAGGAGAGCCATGCTCACCAATTCATCATCAGAAACTATAATTCCCACACTCCCTAGCTCATCCCTACATTGGACAAACTTCGTGAGATAACTTGGAATATTGTCACCCTTCTCCATTTTTATTTTTCTGAGCTTATCTTTCAGCGCCAACTTCCTATGGTCGCTGTTGCTTTGGAAAATATCTGTCAAAGCCTTCCAAATTTCAACTGGAGTGGCTTTCTTGTGAATATTTGACACAATATGGTCTTTCACACCTTCCAATAGAATCCTTCTTGTCTTCACTACTTTATTTTTCCAAGAATTAAGTAATGCAGCATCCGTCGAAGTGGGCTTAGGAATATCGCTTTCGATAAACTCCTTCAAGCCATTATCTTCAAGCACCGCTTCCATCCTGTCCTTCCAGGCTATGTAGTTGGAGCTGCCCTCGAGTTCATACTCCAACCAAAACCCATTGAAATCCATTTCAATGTTTACTCAACTGTTGCACCAAGAAATTCTTGCAGCAAATTCGAATTGTCCACTAGCACAAAACTTAGCACTGCTTCAATATTGCAATCTTCAATGATTAACACTGCTCCGATACCATGTAGAAATTTATCAATACTAATGTATTTATGGACTCTCCTAATCTAAAAAATTAATCTTATGTTAAATACATAATCCTTCCACTTAATTCTTTGCGAAAATTAAATCGCCAATTGCAAAACACATATGAAGCAAAATCAATTGCACATAAACATAAATCTTTATCGGGAAAGCTTAAAGCTAAAAACCCCAACTATCATATATTATGTATATCAATGGAACATGTCAAAATATCATACAAAGCTCAGATCATAGAGCTCTCAGTACAATCAACAATCATCACACATTATCATGAAAAAATTTGCATATTTATGCACCAATTTCTTGCCTCCTGATAGCCTACCTCCACTGCACAATCCCTGCTAAAGAACATCCCTGAATGAATTTGATCTTGCCTTGCTTGCATTGTGCAATCCTCATTGGCATCTCCAATTTTTGTTGGATGCATTGAATGCATCACTATAGTCACAGCAGATAGTCCATCTCACCCTTTCACCTATCTCTCCACTAGGTCTCCACTGGAACTAACATGCAAGTAGTTAACTGTTGTATTTGTTCAGTTGCATGTGAGTCACTAGTTATTAATTAATTAAATAATTAATTAATTGAACTCTCACTAGTGTATCATGAGTTACAACTATCTCAACTGGGTTTAGCTCACTTAACTGAGTTAAACTAAATAACAACTCTCATAAATACTCTTCCAACTCTGTTGCAACTCCGCCACTGTCAATTATAATGAAGTCCTCCATGAATGAGTCACCAACCACCCTAGGAATTGCGTAATTCCTTCAGCCCACTGATTTTCCAAATCTCTTCACTGAAATAAAGTGCTCCAAGTGAATAAGTTGATATTTATTGTCATATTATTATTAAGGGCTAATAATAATCGACATGCATATATTTTCAGATTAGCGATCTATAAATAGACTTTGCCCAATCTTCTAAAAATATAAATTAATCCAAAGATAGAATTTTCTCAACCATCTAGAATCAACATTCTGCTAACTTTAGAATATGCTCACCATTCTAAAAATATACATACACCTAAAAATATCCTGCAAGCCCCACTTAGTGAAGGTGCTTAATTTTCACTAAGCTTATCATCTTGTTGAATCTCAACACATTGTTCTTGCTTCAAAATATTTTTCATGAAATTGGAGCTGATTGTCTTTCCCAGCTTCCCTATGATACCCTATAATTCAGTTTCCTTTCCTTCCCAAAAAAATTTCAAGAAACGTTCTTGAAAATTAAAAGCTATCATCCCCAAATATTGTAACCATTGGACCCCTAGTACAACATTAGCACCACCCATTGGAATGGAGAGAATTGGACTATTAAATACATATTCCCCCATGGTTAGCTTGATATTATGGCACTTTACAAAAAAAAAATTATTTCCTTCATTTACCACTATCACTTGACACTCTGGTGTTGGGTATAGGAAGAAATTCAATTCCTTGGCTACCTTACAATGAATAAAAATATGGGTACTACTTGAATCAATCAACACTATTACATTTTGTAGAAATTTTTATACAATTATGTATTGCCTAGATTCTCCTAATCTAACAATTATATTCCACTATTAAATACTGAATCCTTCTACTAAAATCTTTGCCAGAATTTAATCGCCAATTGCAAACACATGAAGAAAGATCAATCACACATAACACATATGTTTTTGACTAGAAAAGCATAAAGCTAAAAAAATACTATCATATATTATATGTATATATCATGGATCATGATACAATATCATAAAAAAATCTAATCCAACAGCTCTCAGTACAATATACAATCGTCTCACATTTTCATAGAAAAATTGGCAAATACATGCGCCAATTTATTGCCTCCTTACAACCTGCCTCCACTGCGCAATCCCTACTGATCACAACCCCTAAATGAATGAGATACTACCTTGCCTTGACTACGCAATCCTCATTGGCATCTCCAATGTGTGTGTGGTTGCATGAGTGCACCCACTAATGTCACAAAAAATAGTCAAACTGTCCCTTTCACCTATCTCTCAACTAGGTCTCCCTGGATCTGACATGCATGTAGTTAACAGTAGTAAATCTTCAGTTGCATGTGAGATCACTCCATGTGAATTAATTTAATATTTAATTCATTGATCTCTCACTAGTGTATCTTTAGTTACAACTAGTTACAACTAGCACAACTGAGTTTAACTCACTTAACTGAGTTAAAGTACTTTACAAATCACATAAATACACATCCAACTCTATTACAACTTCGAATCACTCAGTTACAACTAATTCCACTTGCATGTCCCACCAACCAAACTCAGAACTTGAAATTCCTTCAGCTAACTGGTTTGCCACTTCAGTTAACTAAAATCAATTTCTTCAAGAGAATAGATTAATATTTATTGTCCAATTATTATTAAGAGATAATAATAACTGACATGCATTCTATTTTTAGCCATGCGATCTATAAACAGACTTTTCCCATGCATCTAAAAATAGAAACTCATCTATAAATAGAATTTTCTCACCATTATAAAAATAGACTCCCGCTATAAATAGAATTTACTCAGCATTCTAAAAATAGACATACACCTAAAAATAGCCTGCGGGCCCCACCTAGTGTAGGTGCTTAATTTTCAATAGGATCATCATCTTGTTGAATCTCAACACTCCCTCTCAACAAGAAAGGGATTATCCTTCACCCCAATCCTGTCTCTATGGTATTCGAATTTGCTCTTGGTGAGTGCCTTCATCAGAATATCTGCATCTTGATCCTCCGTAGGAATGTACTGAAGCAACATAATCTTATGCTGCACACAATCTCTGATATGATGATATTGGATATCTATATTCTTAGATCCATCATGAAACATAGGATTAATCGAGAGTTTAATGCAAATATTATTATCAAAATGAATCACTATAGGATCTAAATGAGAACCAAACAAAACAACCGGGATCTTTCTCACATAGATAGCCTCACATGCAGCTTGACTTGTTGCCATGTATTCTTCTTCCACTAAACTGAGGGCCACGGATCTTTGTTTCTTGTTGTAACAAGAAAGAGCTATAGATCTGATACTGAAGACACCTCCTGATGTGCTATTTCTGTCCATTGGGCTGCTCGCCCAATCTACATCTGTGAAGCCATGAAAATTCACATCATCCATCTGTCTGTACCATAAGCCATACTCAGATGTGCCCCTGAGATATCTCAAGACATGCTTACCTGCCTTACAAAAGAGCTTGATAGGCTTAACCATCGCTTGAATAAGCTCGTTCACTGCATAAGATATGTCCAATCTTGTATTTACTAAATACATTAGAAAACCCACTAACTGTCGATAGACAGTAGCATCCACTACCTCTCCAGATGTAGCGTACTCTTTCCTCCAGTTTCCTGGAAGAGGAGTATCCATGGGTTTGCAGCCCTCCATGTGAAACTTACCCAGTATCTCCCTTGCATACTTTCCTTTAGACACAAAAATTTCACCATCTTGCTGCCATTTCTCCAATCCAAGGAAATAATGGAGGCCCATATCCTTAATCTCAAGCTACTTTGCAAGGTCCTCCTTGCATGAGTGTATCAGCTGCTCATCACCAGTCAGTATTAAATCATCAACATAAAGAACAATAATTAAAATCTTACCCTCCACCACAATCTGGTATAGGTTTGCATCCGCCTCACTCTTGGTGAATCCAAGTCCAGTAAAATAGTTGTCGATCTGAGTGTACCAAGCACAGGGTGCTTGCTTCAGCCCATACATCTCTCTTTTGAGTCTGCACACGTGCAACTCACTACTGAAGATATAAAATCCTTCAGGTTGCTAAATGTACACTTATTCTTCAATGATCCCATTAAGGAACGTAGTTTTCACATCCATTTGATGAATGTTCCAACCTATCTATGCTGAGAGAGCAATGATGGTCCTTATGGAAGAATATTGTGCAGCACGTGTAAAGGTTTCTTCATAATCAATCTCGTCGATCTGTGAGAAGCCCCAGGCCACAAATATGGCCTTGTATTTCTCAACACTATGAAAACCAAATTTCTTTACCTTGTAGATCCATCTTGAACCTACCACTGATTTATCAACCGGCCTTGGAACAATTTCCCAAGAATTGTTTATGCCAATGGAGTCATACTCCTCCACCATTGCATCTACCCATGTGGGCTCCTGAACTACTTCCTGAAAGGAATATGGCTCAGTCACAATACATTTTATCATAAGAGCCATGTATCTAGTGAATCGGTCAAGAGAATGTCTTTTTCTGCACCGTGAAGTAGGGACTCCTACATTCTGTGCAGCATCAAGTTTCAGCCTCTCAGCTTCTATGGTAATGATGTTTGGCTCTGCGTGAGTGGACTCCTCCACTCCATGAACCTCCTCCTGTGGTTGATACACATCTAAAGACTCATCTTTGGGAACCAAAATTTCCTCCTCTACATGTAAGTCTAGCTCCCTCTCAAGCAACAACTTCATGGCTTTCTCCTCATTGAATTTATATCCCATCGCACCACATTCATTCGACTATTTCGTAAATACACACGATAATTATGTGGTGTTTATATGTACCCCACAAATATCCCAATTTCAACAGTCAGCTCTAGCTTCTTCCTGGCGTTCTTGGTCATATGCACATCAATAGATGAGCCAAAAATCTTAAAGTGAGAAACATATGGTTTCTTACCAGTAAAAACTTCTTCAGGTGTACTCATGCCAATTACTCTACGAGGACAACAATTTTCACATAAACTGCAATGTTGCATGTGTTAGCCCCCTATGAAATTCTTGACAAGCAAGCTGGGGGCTAGATTATTGTGGAGCCTTCAAGGAATGCCTTTCCCCTGAAAAACCATCCCCCTTGAAGTCTCTGAGTGGTTCGCCTTGTATAAATCCTATCTGCTGACCCATTTCTAAAAGGCCTGCATTGCCCCTCATACTCATGCAAGACACCACTTTTTACTTCCTTTCCCCTTTGGCAAAACCCCTCTTTCCCCTTCTTATTTTCCCTATCAGCCCCATAAACGCCTCCAAGACCCCCTCCAAATTCTGCCCACACCATTTGTTTTCCCAAATTCCCCTCTACCTCTCTATCGTTGCCCTCCCCGGGCCTGAAAGTGCATTAAAAATGGGTTAAAATTATATATTTCATGAATTTGGGCCCTAACCCCTTTCCCACTAAGCCCCCTCGCACCCTGTCCTTCCATGCGACCCAGCACCGTGACCAAAGCATTAACTCTGAAGGCGCTACTCCCATGGGTTTGTCAGGCGAATTTCCATCCGTCGATCCTTTTTAATCGGATGGCTACCATTTAATCCGCAGTTCCCCCTGTTTCCCGTTCATTTCCTACACCGGGCCATCGCCGTCCATTTCACGATTGATCTAACGGTTCGGAGCCTCCCCGCCCTGTGGTCCCTGCGTGCACTGCTCCGAAACTGCCGGTTTATTTCGCACCGCCTTTGGGCGGAGGGTGGTTTTTCTCCATCGGCCAGTGATTCCACTTACCTCTCGACGCATGTCTTCTGTACGACGGTGAAACCACTTTCTCCCCACGCGTTATGAGTCACACAGCGAAATGAATGCCAACCGTCAGATCTTGCATGCCCCATCTGACGGTCATCAAGCAACGAAGTTGTGCAGGAGTTAAAGCCATCCCCACCATGCCCCTGGCCCGTCGTCCGTCGCCCTCCACCGTTGATCTCCACCATGATTGACGGTCCAGATCCATTCCCCCCACTGCTGACTTTTCCACCATCGTCTGGCCCCACCACGTTGTAATTCCACGTGTCCCACCGTACGTTTGCCCATCCGTTCATATATGTTCGCTCCAAGGGTCAAAGGATATTGTTTTTACGTTCAAACGTCTGCCGCGACATTCTCCCATGCATTCTCCACAGTGTTGTATCTTCCTCCATTGTTGCCTCCGCAGTCCTCGGCCCCATCCACTTCCAACATATGACCACCATCGTCATTCCCGTCGTGTCCACCACCTCTATCCATGGTTTATCTTCACAGTTTTCATGTTTTTGCAGGATTTTCAATAGAGAATGGCTGCCGTGGTGTACATCTCTGTTTCAAGGACAGGGAAGTTGAAGAAATATCAGCTACAGTGGCGGAATTTATGAAAAATGACCCGGGAAGACGAACACAGGACATGTATTAAAGAGAAAAAGGTTTGGACTTTGTAGAAAACTCCTAGTGGCATTATAGCTCGAGCTAACCTGTCAGAAGCAGAAATGGAGCGGAAAAGTGTTTTAGTACAAAGAAAAGGAGATTAAGGCATGCTAATGAAGATCCTGAACCTTAAATCAGTGGTTTAGAAGGCAAAGCACCAATTGAAGACCCCGAGGATCGATCAAAGGATCCCGAGCACAAGAAAAAGGTAACATCAGGGTTTATTCATCAGCAGAATGTTTTTCTTCATCAAGTACAGGTCGTCCATACAGATTTTATTATGCACAGTGTCCCTGAAGGAATTTCCACCCTAACAGCAGTTCAGAACTGCCAAAACATTTATATGACAGACCTCTTAGTAGTTTATTTCATTTTCGTTCAAAGCACCGGGAATACTACAGCCAAAATATGTCAAGATCATATCCGGAGAAGATCACTCTTTTACAAGGGAGGTGACAAGGATTAAATACACGGCAGTTGAACAGAATGGGTTTCGGCCCTACATTCATTTTTGTGTTTAATGTTACATTTAGTATTCACCTACCCCCTCAGCTGATCTTCTGTTCATCCCTCAGCTATAAATCTCAGAAAGAAACATTGTAATGGTTGTTGGTTGTTGATGAGATATCAGTGAAACACAAGAATTTTCCTCTTGAGACAAGTTCTCTGTGTAATATTGTAAGATAGGCTGAGATTTGATGTACTCAGACTGAATGTTCAAGCTATGGGCTATGATGTACCTGATTGGTGTTGTGTTTAATATGACAAGCATATTTCTTTGGATCCTGATCTAAAGCAGCTGGTGATGTATTCTTATCTCTGTGTTTGATTTCATTTCATTCCATTTCTACTGGCTCACATCAGAAGTTTGGCATATGATTTACCCTTGATAGGTACCTTATGTTGCTGCTCTCCCATCCCTTTATGTTTTCTGTTTATATGTGTGTCTGAATATTGATTTCAATTGATTTAACCAGTGTAGTGGAGGTTATTGCCTGCTCTCTGATGTATGAATTGATGAAACCTATGTTCAGATTTTCTTGTTAAGATTTAGTTGAATGTGTTGAGAACACTGGGAGGTCTAGAACCCTGTCTTATTTATAGACAGAGTTGGTTGGTTCTCCTTTATCCTTTTCGGTCCTTAATGTTCCATTTCACCAATCATCTTGCAAGATCCAAATGCTCTAGATGACTAGCCCAACTGAAAGCTTGCACATTGATTACAAATAAATCCTTTCTTGACTCCATAGCCCAATGGTCTTGATGTTCTCTGAGTTATCTACCTTTGCCTAGTTTTCCTCTTTGCTCATCCTTGTCTTATATTGGACCTTTCTTTCTTGATTCCTCACAACCAAACACAAACAATCAAACAAACAACCCTGAGTCTATAACTAGCCTAAAATCATAACTTAGAGCTTCAAAGACATATACTTTGACTCATATAGAGAGATCCTTCTCTGGACCTAGGAGGGCTAGATCCTAAGGTCTGAAAGTGGTTCCATGTTGTCTCATCTTTTGGTCTTGTCAACCTGGCCAAAACATGGGAACACCAACATAATGGCGACTCCACTGGGGAGAATCTGAGTGCATTCCACCTTATAAATTTTCAAGACTCAGAAACGTAGAACTCTGGTTAGGTTGACAGTAAGTCACTCCTTTCTTGAATAGACCTCCATTATTGAGTGTTCATCATACTCTTAGACAGAGCCTAGAAAGGGCCAGGAAGCCTTCGGATCTCACCCTCTTCGGAGGTGACATATCTGGTAAATGCCCTCCCAGTCAATCTCTAGTTGGAGTTTGCTATTTTTGAGGATATTCCTGAAAGGTGATAGTTCTCGAGCACTGTGGTGGATAGTGTAACCCCTTATATATACCCAAAAACCCTCCACTTGGCGACTCCATTGTCCTTGAACGAAAATACTCCACTGGTGATCAGTAGGCCTGCTGATTATCTTGGTTTCACAATAGACTCCACTGGAAGACCAGCCTCTGAGACAACATCAACCATAGTAGAAGTGACAAGAATGGTTAAGCTACTTGGCTGGTAAACAACATTCTGGCTTTCAGAACCATTCACACAAGAGCTTATCCCAACCCTGACCCACCTGAAATAGTTGAAAATCCAGAAAGTATCCTCAAGGGAGCTCCTACACCTAAAGGACCAACTATTTCCAGTCACATACATAGAGCTAACTCAGCACCAGAAGACCTAGCAGCTCTATTACAGTTTCTCCCTGACCTAGACATACCTAATAGATTACCAAGAACTAGGTCATATAATCATCTAGACCAGCCAGACCCTGAGTTTCATAGTTCACCACCTCATAGTGGTCAACACACTGGGGACAGAGAAACCCCTCCATCTACACCACCTGATATCCACTTCATTCAAAACTTGGGGCTCTCCCACCCTAGATCTGCCCAATAGACTTCCGCTGGTCCTAATATCCATGTCATCCAAATATCAGTTGCTCAAGCCAAACCTGTACCTCATCAGAACATTATTATGGCAGCTTGGTATGCACCTTTGGTTCTACCACAGCCCTTGCTACCCTTTCTCAATGATTATTAGTCAAAAATCCCACACTTCACTGCTAAAGAGTCCATCACAGCTCTGCAACATGTAGATAAAATGGAGGATTCTTTTGATTATATGGAAATTGATGATGAAACAATCAAAATCAGAATCTTTGCCCAAAGCTTAGGGGGTGATGTAAAGAAATGATTTAAAATTTTACCTCCTGGAAGTATCCAAGACCTCCCTACGTTATATCAGAACTTCATAGACAAATGGGAGGTTAGAGCAAACCCTCGCCAGCTTCTAGCAGATTACATGTCCCTTAAGAGGAACGTAGGAGAGAGTGTCCACGATTACACCACTAGATTCAACAGCATTTACAATGCACTCCCCCCACAAGGGATGGCCCTAGCAAAATATCCTGATGGATTTGATGCTGACATGGCCTATGAGCTTAGAGATAAGGAGTATAACACATTGGAAGACATGCAGAAAGGAGCCATAACCATAGAAGAAAACTTGATGGAAAAAAGGGCAAGATTTAAAGCTGAGAAAAGGGTAACCTATAGGGATGACAAAGTAGCTTCCACATCTTATCCAAAATATGATAGACTGTCCAAAAATGTGGAAGAACTACAACAAATGATAAAAAGGATGGTTGTCCAGAACAGAAACCAAAACCAGAACCAAAACATTAGAAGAAACAATGCTGCTCCCAACAGACAAAGAGAGTCAGATCAGCAAGTTATTCCCCCATTTCAAGAAAAATTCTTAGATGAAGATGAGGGAATCATTGAAGAGTCTAAAGGGAGTGGAATAAACATGTTCGAAACAGAGGACTCAGTCCTTAACTGTGATTCAGAGGAAGGCCAGACCTCACCTTCATACTGGGATGAGGAGTGGTTAGAAACTGAGGACTACAGGTTAGGATTTTAGAATGCCATGATGCAGGTCAGAGAATAATATGAGATTAGGAGGAAAAAGAACCAATAAAATCTCAAAACAAAGACTCCTGAGGTAACCATCAAGAAAATACCTCATAAAAATTCTAAAGCATATGCTGAAAATAACAAATCAACAGTTGTAAGTTCTGGTAAACACAAGGAAAAAGACAACCAAGACACTGAAAAACAAAGTCAACCAACCAACAACACTAGCACTGTAGTTAGTGCTCCTGATAAAATGATTCCTGACCCTGTACATAGTGAGAAATCACATGCTGATATAGCTACTAAGGCAGTAGAAAATAAAACAGAGTTAAGCACTCCAAAGAGTCAATCCACTTTCAGTTTAGAGAGTGAGATTGCAAAAATTAAAATCTCTGTCCCACTCTCTGAGATGGCCACTCAGAATGTATATAAAGGCCAAATTTTGAAAGCATTGAATCTGGGGGAAAACAATGATACTGTAAATTTGAATGATGATCAACCTGCCCTCCTGTTTGGTCCAAAGATTGAGGGAAAGTTTCAGGAAGGGGTAGTTCCACCTTTTTATATCAGCCTCATCATTCATGACAAAATACTCCACAATGCCATGCATGATTCTGGAGCTTCACACAATTTAATGCCTAAGGTAGTGATGGAAAAACTAGGCCTAGAGATAACACGACCTTACAAAGATCTATATTCGTTTGACTCTAGCAGAGTAAAATGCCTAGGCCTAATCAAAGACTTATGTGTGAGCCTGACCCAGATCCCAGCTAAATGTATGGTCATGGATGTGGTGGTAGTAGATGTGCCACCCAAGTATGGCATGCTATTGTCAAGATCATGGGGAGCCAAACTGCAAGGAACAATGTAGATGGATGGCTCATATGCCACTATCCCTCTATTTGGCCAACTGAGAAGACTGTATAGAGAGTCCCAGATGAAATTCCTAGTCAGTGGCCCCGAGAAACCTGGAAATTCACCATTATACTCTGTACACAGACTGGATTCTTTCATCCTATATAACGACCAATCCTCAGGAGAGACAGAATCTGAATGCAGAAATACAAGCAAGGACACAAAGCCCATGGACTTTAGCATAATGGCTACCCTAGAAGAATACAATGAAGAAAACCATGGGCAGGGTACTGAAAACGAAACTCTGAGCGAACCTAAAACAAAAATAGAACATAAACAATAGGATAGCCAACTCTTTGAACTCCACACGTGTCATGAAGAACAAGATAACCCACAACCTAGTACAGGCTCCCCAACGCAACATAATGGCGAGCCCTTGTGGGAAATGAACTTCGATGGATCCTGTACTAGGAAAAATGCTGGAGCAGGGGTGTGGCTATGTAACACAGAAAATGGTCATGCAGAGAGCCACGTTGTGAATCTGCATTTCAAATGCACAAATAATATTGCAGAATATGAGGCTCTCATCCTGGGTTTGAATCTTTTGAAAAAATTAGGAGCCCATAGGATAGCTGTGAGAGGAGACTCAGAGTTAGTTATCAAACAGGTAAATGGTGAATACACAGCAAAACACCCCAGGTTAAGAGCATACTAGAACGACACAATGGATTTATTGAAAACATTTGTTGAATATGAGTTAGTGTTTGTTCCCAGGAATCAAAACGTTATTTCTAACAGATTAGCCTGCCTGGCTAGTGCATACCCTAAGACTCCCGTTGACCAACAAGTAAGCATTCAAACCAAGTTCAAACCTGCGGTGCCAGACAACAAAAAATATTGGCAAGTCTTTGAAGGTGATAAACAGATCGAAGATTTCCTAGTGGGCAGGAATGAGTTTGAATTTTCTGATTCAGACTCAAAATCTGATGACAGCTGCCCAAGTGAGGATCTCCCAGATGAACAAGAAATACCCTGTAACATAGAAATAAACACCTTTTCTGAGGAAACTGGAAATTCGACCGAAAAATGTGAAAATGCAGATAACGAAGAGATAGAGGTGTTGCAGGCCAGAGACAAGAACATACCCAGAGGCCTGGCACCCCTAGAAGACCTTTTTTATTTTGATGACGTAGCAAAAAGGCCCACTATGGAACATGCAGACTCAGATATAGAAGAATGCAACATAGGCACTGAAGACAAGCCTAAAATGATAAAACTGGCTAAGTCTATACCTGCAGACATGAAGAAAAAATACATTGCCCTGTTTAAGGAATTTATGGATGTGTTTTCATGGAGCTATGAAGACTTAAAGGCCTATGACACCAACATCATACAACACAAGATACCCCTGAAGGAAAAGCAGAAACCTTTTAGGCAAAAAATCCGTAGAATCAATCCAAAACAATTGCCTGCAGTTGAGATTGAGAAGGAAATCAAAAAGATGTATGATGCAGGCATAATAGTCCCTGTAAGGTTTTCTGATTAGGTGTCAAACTTAGTGGCTGTGAGAAAGAAAACAGGAGAAATCAGGTTGTGCATAGACTTCAGAAACCTCAACAGAGCCTCCCTAAAAGACAACTACCCTTTGCTTAGAATGGAACATATCCTACAGAAGGTAGTGGGCTCTAAGAGAATCTCCCTGCTTGATGGTTTTTCAGGATACAACCAAGTTCTTGTACTCCCAGAAGATCAACTCAAAACAACATTTACCACTCCATGGGGCACCTTCATGTATGTGAAGATGCCTTTTGGACTAATGAATGCTGGAGCTACCTTCCAGAGAGCAATGGACATAGATTTCTCAGAGGAAATAGGACACCTCATAGTTATCTACTTGGATGACTTGACTGTCTTTTCTAAAACTAAAGAAGAACACTTGAAACATCTGAGGAAAGTTTTCAAAAAGTGTAGAAGGTACGGCCTGTCCTTAAACCCTAAGAAAACTATTTTTGGGCTACAAGAAGGTAAACTTATGGGTCACATCATATCTAAGAAAGGGATTAGGATAGACCCACAGAGGGTTGAGGGAGTACTTCGAATTACACATCCGAGAAATATCAAGGAGTTACATTCCTTCATAGGGAAGATCAATTTTTTGAGGAGGTTTATCCCCAATCTTGCTGAGCATCTTAGGAAAATGACCAACATGCTAAAGAAAGATGCAGGAATTAAGTGGACTGTTGAAGCCAAGAAATATTTTGAGTCAGTAAAACTTGCACTCACACAGGCCCCTGTCCTTATCAGCCCAGACTTCTCAAAATATTTTCTGATTTTTTCCTTTGCCTCTGAACACACAATAGCTACAGTCCTGCTGCAAAGGAATTCATAAGGTCATGAACAACCGATTGCATTTTTCAGTAAGTCCTTAAGGGATGCACCCTTAAAGTACAACATCATGGAAAAATAGGCCTACACCTTGGTAAAGGCCTTAAAAGACTTTAGGGTGTACATTCTACATTCTCACACCATTTCTTATGTACCAAGTATAGTGGTCAAAGATATCTTGTCCCAGGACCCTGATGGGAAAAGGGGCAAATGGATGGCTATGATCTTGAAATACGACCTTGAAATAAAACCCACCAAGCTGATCAAAGGGCAAGGCCTAGCCCAATTAATGGTTGAATCAAACTTACAAGCCCTTGATATTAACATGATAAATGCCTTAGATGAGTAGGAAGGATTACGCCACCCAACTGTTGAGGAGCAGTTCCAGAACTCTCCTTGGTATTCCGATATCCTCTATGTGCTCACTGACCTCAATTCCCCTCCAGAACTGTCCAAAACTAAGGCCAGATTCATAAAAATCAAAGCCAGAAATTACTTCATTTTGAATGAAAACCGATATTGGAAAAATCCAAATGGCCTATTGTTGAAATGTTTGTCTGAAACTGAAGCTGAAAGAATCAAACAAGAATTCCATGCTGGGGAGTGTGGAGGCCACCTGAGTTGGAAAGCCACTACAAATAAAATACTCAAGGCTGGTTATTATTGGCCCACACTCTTCAATGATGTCCATAAAATGATTCTTTCCTTCCATAAATGTCAAATCTTTGAAGGCAGAAGAAAGCTCCTCCCCCTCCCTTTACAACCTATCACCGTAGAAGGTCCCTTCATACAATGGGGCCTAGACTTTATAGGAGAAATTCACCCTGCCTCCTATAGACAACATAAATGGATCCTAACTACTACAGATTACTTCACTAAATGGATAGAAGCCATACCCACTAGGAATGCCACTGATTCTGTCATCATTAGGTTCCTAGAAGATTACATCCTTTCTCAGTTTGGTTGTCCAAGAAAAATAATCACTGACAATGCTGCTGCTTTCGGATCCAAGAGAATGATTGATTTCTGTCATAGGTATGGAATAGCACTTGCTCATTCAATTTCCTATTATCCCCAGGGTAATGGACTGGCTGAATCATCTAACAAAAGCCTGGTCACAATCATCAAGAAGCTGTTGGAAGAGAACAAAAAGTCATGGCACAAAAAGTTGGTACATGCTTTGTGGGATGACAGGCTCACCACAAAGAAATATATTGGCATGTCACCTTTCCAGCTGGTTTATGGAGCAGAAGTATTTTTTCCTACAAGCCTTGGAGTTCCAGTTATCAAACTTGTCCAGGAGATCCAATCATAGGAAAACAGCATGGTGAGAAGAATCAATGAAACAATCCATCTTCAAAAAACAAGGGAGCAGGTTTATAACAGAGCTTTCAGAGTTTAGGAAAGCATAAAGAGGCAGTTTGACAAAAAATCCAAAGCTTCAGATTTCAAAGTTGGGGACAAGGTGCTGAAATGGGATTCAAGGAAAGAGGACAAAGGCAAACATGGTAAGTTTGACAGCTTGTGGCAAGGTCCATATCTCATTCAAGCCACTGTGGGTCATAACGCATTTTTCTTACAAGAACTTGATGGCACAGAGCTGTTTGGGGGTCCTGTCAATGGAAGGATGCTCAAACACTACTTCTGCTAATTTTCATTTCCAGTTCCATTTCCATTGTACATACCATTGCAGCTTTACTTTCAAAAAAAAAAAAAACACAGAGAAAATGTTTCCAAAAATAGAGAAGGTGGAGGTTCAAACATGCTCAAAACATGAACCTCCGAAAGAGAAAAGAATGGCTCAAACATGACGAAATCTGAGCCAAATGGGAACAGAATAGCTGGTCCTAATATGTGCAAAACTTGGACCAGCAGTGAAAAGAAAAATCAGCTCTAACATGCCCAAAACCAGAGCTGAAATGAACTAAGAAAGTGACTCTAATTTGCTCAAAACCTGAGTCACAGAAAAGAAGGATATTTCAAACTGCAGATTTCATGCCTTCACAGTTTTGTTTTCAGTTTTCTACAAGTCTTCACTCCAGCAAGTCAGATAGTCTAATCCTGGCTTCGCTGTTTTTCAATTTCCTGTTTTAGAATGTAGGAGAAGAAACCTGTTGGACAGTCTAATCCCAACAGGTAGTATATTAGGTAGAGAAGCATGTGAGTCCAACTGTCTAATTTGGTCTCATGGAGCAATAAGGGTAGAAGTAGAATAGGCTTGTTTTCTGTTCCAAAAAATAAATCATGTAAAGGGTCTGCTAGCTCAAATGCACCCTAAAGAAGATAAAATGCTAGGACTGTAGTGTGGGTAGGTAGATTGGTTGGGAAATTTTTCTGCTGATGTTTTTATCATATTGTGGCAGCTAAAAGTTGAAGAAGAAAGGGATGTGCCAAGAAGCGGGCATCTAGCCTACTTTAGAGATCATTTCTGGTTTCTTAATTCCTTCAAGAAGAAGCCATCCCCATGTGGAGCCACTGTTATCCCGCTATGAAATTCTTGACAAGCAAGCTGGGGGCTAGATTATTGTGGAGCCTTCAAGGAATGCCTTTCCCCTGAAAAACCATCCCCCTTGAAGTCTCTGAGTGCTTCGCCTTGTATAAATCCTATCTGCTGACCCATTTCTAAAAGGCTTGCATTGCCCCTCATACTCATGCAAGACACCACTTTTTACTTCCTTTCCCCTTTGGCAAAACCCCTCTCTCCCCTTCTTATTTTTCCTATCAGCCCCATAAACCCCTCCAAGACCCCCTCCAAATTCTGCCCACACCCTTTGTTTTCCCAAATTCCCCTCTACCTCTCTATCGTTGCCCTCCTCGGGCCTGAAAGTGCATTAAAAATGGGTTACAATGATATATTTCATGAATTTGGTCCCTAACCCCTTTCCCGCTAAGCCCCTCCGCACCCTGTCCTTCCATGCGACCCAGCACCATGACCAAAGCATTAACTCCGAAGGTGCTAGTCCCATGGGTTTTTCGGGCGAATTTCCATCCGTCGATCCTGTTTAATCAGATGGCTACCATTTAATCCGCAGTTCCCCCTGTTTCCCGTTCATTTCCTACACCGGGCCATCACCGTCCATTTCACGATTGATCTAACGGTCCGGAGCCTCCCCGCCCTGTGGTCCCCGTGTGCACTGCTCTGAAACCGCCGGTTTATTTCGCATCGCCTTTGGGTGGAGGGTGGTTTTTCTCCATCGGCCAACGATTCCACTTACCTCTCGACGCGTGTCTTCTGTACGACGGCGAAACCACTTTCTCCCCACGTGTTATCTTTTGAGCAGAGTCATGCAACGAAATGAATGCCAACCGTCAGATCTTGCGCGCCCCATTCGACGGTCATCAAGCAACGAAGCTGTGCAGGAGTTAAATCCATCCCTGCCATGCCCCTGGCCCACCGTCCGTCGCCCTCCCCCGTCGATCTCCACCACGATTGACGGTCCAGATCCGTTCCCCCTGCTGCTGAATTTTCCACCATCGTCCGGCCCCACCACGTTGTAATTCCACGTGTCCCACCATACGTTTGCCCATCCGTTCATATATGTTCGCTCCAAGGGTCAAAGGCTATTGTTTTTACGTTCAAAAGTCTGCCGCGACGTTCTCCCATGCATTCTCCGCAGTGTCGTATCTTCCTCCATTGTTGCCTCTGGAGTCCTCGCCCCCGTACACGTCCAACATATGACCACCATCATCATTCCCGTCGTGTCCACCACCTCTATCCATGGTTTATCTTCACGGTTTTCATGTTTTTGCAGGATTTTCAACAGAGAATGGCCGCCATGATGTACATCTCTGTTTCAAGGATAGGGAGGTTGAAGAAAGATCAGCTACAGTGGCGAAATTTATGAAAAATGACCCGGGAAGACGAACATAGGACATGCATTAAAGAGAACAGGGTTTAGACTTTGTAGAAAACTCCCAGCGCCATTAAAGCTCGAGCTAACCTGTCAGAAGCAGAAATGGAACGACAAAGTGTTTTAGTACAAAGAAAAGGAGATTAAGGCATGCTAATGAAGATCCTGAACCTTAACTCAGTGGTTTAGAAGGCAAAGCACCAATTGAAGACCCCGAGGATCGATCAAAGGATCCCGAGCAAAAGCAAAAGGTAACATCAGGGTTTATTCATCAGCAGAATGTTTTTCTTCATCAAGTACAGGTCGTCCATACAACTTTTATTATGCATAATGTCCCTGAAGGAATTTCCACCCTAACAGCAGTTCAGAACCGCCAAAACATTTATATGACAGACCTCTTAGTAGTTTATTTCATTTTCGTTCAAAGCACCGGGAATACTACAGCCAAAAGATGTCAAGATCATATCCGGAGAAGATCACTCTTTCACAAAGGAGGTGACAGGGATTAAATACACGGCAGTTGAACAGAATGGGTTTCGGCCCTACATTAATTTTTTTGTTTAATGTTACATTTAGTATTCACCTACCCCCTCAGCTGATCTTCTGTTCATCCCTCAGCTATAAATCTCAGAAAGAAACATTGTAATGGTTGTTGGTTGTTGATGAGATATCAGTGAAACGCAAGCATTTTCCTAAGATTTGATGTACTCAGACTGAATGTTCAAGCTATGGGCTATGATGTACTTGAATGGTGTTGTGTTTAATATGAAAAGCATATTTATTTGGATCCTGATCTAAAGCAGCTGGTGATGTTTTCTTATCTCTGTGTTTGATTTGATTTCATTCCATTTCTACTGGCTCGCATCAGAAGTTTGGCATAAGATTTACCCTTGATAGGTGCCTTATGTTGCTGCTCTCCTAGCCCTTTATGTTTTCTTCTTATATTTGTGTCTGAATATTGATTTCAATTGATTTAACCAATGTAGTGGTGGTTATTGCCTGCTCTCTGATGTATTAATTGATGAAACCTATGTTCAGATGTTCTTGTTAAGATTTAGTTGAATGTGTTGAGAACACTGGGAGGTCTAGAACCCTGTCTCTGCCTCACCAGAGCCTTTCCCATCCCAATTAAGCCCTTTCCAAGATCCCTTTTCCTACCTTTGATTTTTTCCAAGTAGGACTAGAGTTAAATGACCTCTGGCCTGATCTATAGATAGAGTTGGTTGGTTCTCCTTTATCCTTTTCGGTCCTTAATGTTCCATTTCGCCAATCATCTTGCAAGATCCAAATGCTCTAGATGACTAGCCCAACTGAAAGCTTGCACATTGATTACAAATAAATCCTTTCTTGACTCCATAGCCCAATGGTCTTGATGTTCTCTGAGTTATCTACCTTTGCCTAGTTTTCCTCTTTTCTCATCCTTGTCTTATATTGGACTTTTCTTTCCTGATTCCTCACAACCAAACAGAAAAAATCAAACAAACAACCCTGAGCCTATAACTAGCCTAAAATCATAACTTAGAGCTTCAAAGACATATAATTTGACTCATATAGAGAGATCCCTCTCTGGACCTAGGAGGGCTAGATCCTTAGGTCTGAAAGTGGTTCTATGTTGTCTCATCTTTTGGTCTTGTCAACCTAGCCAAAACATGGGAACACCAACAGCATGCTTCTGCCCACAAATGCATTAGTAGGCCCTAATAGTGCAACATCTCTCGTGCAAGACCCACAATCGTTCTGTTCTTTCTCTCTGCGACCCCATTTTGCTGTGGGTTATGAGGTGCTATGAGTTCTCTCCAAATTTCTTCTTTGCTACAAAAGTATTTGAATTCATTCGAGATGTATTCTCCACCATTATCACTCTGAAGAGCCTTCACTTGCTTCGCCAACTCTTTCTAAACCAATTCCTTAAACTCATAGAACTTTGAGAATGTTTGATCCTTATTATGCATGAAGAATATCCAACATTTATGAGAAAATTCATCAACAAAAATAACATAATACCTGTGTTTTGTTGTTGAAGCAACTGATAATGGTCCACACACGTCTGTGTGAACTCTCTCCAGGATCATCGAAGCATGGTTCACCTTTTCATGAAAGGTGGACTTTGCTTACTTCCCCATGGTGCAACCCTTGAACTGATCTAACTGAGAAAGTGTTCCAATTGGAAGTCCAGTAGCTATTTGCTACATGACTTTCAAAGCTCCATGATGAATATGGCCTAACCGCATGTGCCAAAATTCGCCTTCATCTTGGCTCACCACTTTTTCCGCCTTGCTCATCATGGTAGCACAACCTTCTATGTCCAGCTTTTATAGATTCTTGACTCGAATCCCTATCCTCTTGGCTTGACCCATTGTTTTATGTTGCAGGAAAGCTTTTCCATCGCTGAAAACAACGTCATAGCATATGTCCTCCAACATCGTGACTGAGACCAAGTTTTTCTTCAGACCTAGAACACACATAACATCTTTCAATTGAAATGGTTTACCTGACTCCCTCTCAAAGGTAATGTTACCAATGATAGTCACACTATATCGTCCATCGTCGCCCATATCTATGTGCATTTGGAGATATTTCTCCTACAAGTCACTTAATATCTCCTTATCTCTTACAAGGCAAGGGCCTCACCAGCTGCAACTCCAACAATATTCTTGTTCTTCTTTTTCTGTGGGCAGTTAGTGGTGAGATGCCCATGTTCGTGACAGTGAAAACACTTCACCTTGGACAAATCCAGGTTCTTGCCTTTAGTCTCAGATTTTGAGTGGAATTTCTTCCCCTTACCTTTCCTTTCCTTGGCTGCCAAAGAAAAATCCTCTTCATCATCATGCTTTGATGATGAGCCATCTATGGTGTTCCACCTGAACTCCTCCTACACTAGATCCGACCACAGTTGTTCCCAATCCGGCAGTTTTTCTCATTCATTGACAAAGTCTTGATAACTGTGCAAACTCTTAGGAAGTCCCAAGAGAGCCAAGCTCACCAAATCATCATCAGCAACTGTGATTCCCACACTCCCTAGTTCATCCCGACATTGAACAAACTTTGTGATATACTTAGGAATATTGTCACCCTTTTCGATCTTGATCTTTATGAGTTTATCCTTCAGTGCAAATTTCCTATGGTCGTTGCTGCTTTGGAAAATATCCGTAAAAGCCTTCCACATAGCATATGGAGTAGATTTCCCATGAAGGCTTGAGGCAATGTGGTCTCGTACACTTTCCAACAGAATCCTTCTTGTCTTCGCTACTTTATTTTTCCATGCATCAAGTAATGCAACATCCATCGAAGTGGGCTTAGGAACATCACTGTCGATGAATTCCTTCAAGTAATTATATTCAAGCACCGCCTCTATCCTCCTTCCATGAAATGTAGTTCGAGCTGCCCACGAGTGCATACTCTAGCCGCAAACCATTGAAATCCATTTCGATGTTTACTCGACTATTGCACCAAGAAATTCTTGCATAAAATTCGAATCGTTTCCACCAACAAACTCAACTACAGATTCAATATTGCAATCTTCTTTTCTTTGATACCATGTAGAAATTTTAATACAATTATGTATTTCCCCTAAATGAATGAGATACTACCTTTCCTTGAATGTGCAATCCTCATTGGCATCTCCAATGTGTGTGTGGTTGCATGAGTGTACCCACTAATGTCACAACAGATAGTCAAACTGTCCCTTTCACCTATCTCTCAACTGGGTCTCAACTAGATCTAACATACATGTAATTAACAGTAGTAAATCTTCAGTTGCATGTGAGATAACTCCATGTGAATTAATTTAATATTTAATTCACTGATCTCTCACTAGTGTATCTTTAGTTACAACTAGGTACAACTAGAACAACTGAGTTTAACCCACTTGACTTGGTTAAACTACTTTACAACTCACATAACTACACATCCAACTCTGCTACAACTTCGAATCACTCAGTTACTGTAACTAAGTCCACTTGCATGTCCCACCAACCAACCTTAGAACTTGAAATTCCTTCAGCTAACTAGTTTTCAACTTTAGTTAACTGAAATCAAGTGCTTCAAGAGAATTTAATATTTATTGTCCAATTATTATTAAGTGACAATAATAACCGACATGCGATCTATAAATAAACTTTTCCCATGCATCTAAAAATAGAAACTCATCTATAAATATAATTTTCTCACCATTCTAAAAATAGACTCCCACTATAAATAAAATTTTCTCAACATTCTAAAAATAGACATACACCTAAAAATAGCATGCGGGCCCCACCTAGTGTAGGTGCTTAATTGTCACTAGAATCATCATCTTGTTGAATCTCAACATATTTTTCTTCCTGACATGTCGTTCTATCTTGAGAGTCTGAGGAGTGGTATTTCATACCAATGCATTACAATATACGATCAGATTCATTTCCTGTTTATATAGGGTTGGTTCTTGGTGTATATCCTATTATTTTGAAGTTTCTTGTTCATTTTATTCCTCCTCTTCACAAACTATGTAAAATAATTTATTCTCATCACACTTATTGCCTTTAGTGTATTTTCTATCACAACTGTAGCAAATCCAAATTTATATTTTTTCTTCCAATTGTTGTGATGTCAAACTTGTAGGTTGTGGACGTTTAGGAGTAGAAAAACTTCCATCTTTATAGTTGTGAGTGGTAGTCTTCCTTGTCACCATAATTTTTCTTCTAATTTTTTTTACCAACCTGTGTAGAAATTTGAATAACTGTTAAATTATTCACCGAGATTATCTTGATCACACATTATTTGAGATTCATGCATAATACATAATCTCTTCTACCATTGATCATTAATTGCAGAAATATAAACAATCGCATGCGCACATTAAAACCATAAAAAATCACACATATAAACACAGTATTTATGGGAAAGCTTCAAGCTGAAAACCCCCAACTATCTGTATATTATAATGATAGAGATCATGTAACAATAATTGTACAAACTCCTCACAAGCTCTCAGTACAATCTCCAATTGTTACACACTACACAAGCTCAGATCTAGCAAAACACATGCTCCAATCTGCTCCACCTGTTAGCCTGCCTCTACTGCGCAATCCAAGATGAATATTGGCCTTGACTGAGTTCGAATCCACCTGTGTAATCGCGTAATCCCTATTGAATCTCCATCAATGTGGTGCAAACTCACACCAAAAAGATAGTTAGTAACTGATAGCCACATTTGCTCTTTCACCCTACCTCTCCACCGGTCTCCACCGAAACTTTCCATGCAACTTTCCACACTAAATTAAATGATGTATCTCTTTAGTTGATTTATGAGTTGATAATTATGAATTAATTAATAATTATCTAATTTACTCTCACTAGTGTATCAATCAAGCTTAGACTAGGATACAACTAGCTAACTATGTTTAATCAATTAAACTGAATACAACTCCACTAACTCCTCAATCAACTCCACCAAACTCTGTCACATGAGTTCTAACTGAAGTCTCCATGCAATAGCTCCACTAAACCCTTAGGAATAGCGTAATTCCTTCTGTCAGCTGCATGTGCCACATCTGTGCACTTAACTGAAGTGCTCCAAGAGGATAAGATAATGTTTAAAGTCCAAATATTATCAAGAGCTAATAATATTCGACATTTCTATTTTTAGACTGGCAATCTAAAAATAGATTCCACCCAGTATGTCTAAAAATAGAAGTCCATCTGTTTTTTCCGAATTGACCAACCAACCACAAATAACATCCTGCAACTCATAGAACATGATCCATATGTCTAAAAATAGACTTTGCGCCAAAAATAGCCTGCGGGCCCATTTAGTGAAGGCGACTTATTTCCACTAAGCTCATCATCTTGTTGCAATCTCAACACTCCCTCTCAACAAGATATGGATTATCTACAACCCCTATCCCGCCTCTGTGGTATTCGAATTTTCTCCTGGTGAGCGCCTTCGTCAAGATATCAGCATCCTGATCCTCCGTAGGAATGTATGAAAGTAACATGACCTTCTGCTGCACACAATATCTTATATGATGATACCGGATGTCAATGTGTTTAGATCTATCATGAAATACTGGATTAACCGAGAGTTTGATGCAACTCTGATTATCACAATAAATCATAGTAGGCTCTAAGTGTGAACTGAACAACCCGATCGGGATCTTCCTCATCCATATAGCCTCGCATGTAGCCAAACACGCTGCCATATACTCGGCCTCTGCTGAACTGAGTGCCACGGATCTCTGCTTCCTACTATACCAAGAAACTGCTGTCGACCTGATACTGAAAATCCCTCCAGATGTTCTCTTTCTGTCCATTGGGATCCCTGCCCAATCTGCATCCGTGAAGCCACATAGCTTCACCTCATCCGACTATTTGTACCAAAATCCATATCCTGATGTGCCTCTGAGATATCTCAATACATGCTTCCCCGCCTTCCAAAAGAGCTTGGTAGGCTTAACCATAGCTTGTGAAAGCTGGTTAACAGCATCACATATGTCGGGTCGTGTATTGACCAGATACATAAGAGACCCCACCAACTGTCGATAAACAGTGGCATCCACTACCTCTGCTGAAGTAGCATCCTCCTTCCTCTAACCACCAGGAAGAGGAGTATCAACAGGCTTGCAGCCATGCAAGTTGAACTTCTCCAGTATCTCCCGGGCATACTTACTGTGGAGTACTGAAAAGGTATGATTTTGATGATTACTTTAATGACTTTTTAATACAATTTGTGAACCTTTTGTATCATGGATTTAGAAAGTCATAGGGAACTATCACAAAACATGTGAAAATCGATGTGTATAACTTAGCCACTGATAATGGTTATTTTCTATACAGGGAAAGAGGAAAACGAAGGGTTGCTGCTCTAAGGATAAGAACGAAGTGGAGATAACCGCTGTTCCTCTGGATGAGAACCAAACGTAAACATAGGGAGACAAGATCAAGGAGAATCGGCTCGGGCAAGAGAGAGAGGACACCAGCTCAGCGCAATAGCAAAGACTGGATGAAAGTTAACTGTTTGGCAAATCCCTCAGGATCGAAGATCCTGAGGGATCGCTGCTTTACTTATCTAATTGCTTGGACATCTCCGCCATCGTTTTTATAAAAAGAGACAAGTACTGTTAGTTTAGAGACAGAGAATGGCGAGATAAGATACGCTTTGATGTAATCTTTTAAAACATTCAATTTGGTTATTCACCTTTGTTGAGAACCGGTCTAGCGGTATTTTGATCAATGTATTAATGAAAGATCTGTGATTATTCCATCTTCGCATCTCGCGTTAACCTAAAGCGGTATCCTTGAGCTATGGGTCTGGTCGAAGGGACACTTGCTTCGTACCATTACAACTTTCGTTTATGTGTGGTTTGTTCATTAATGCTAGTTGATTATTTGATATGCTTATACGTTCAAATTATATGCTCAAGTTTAAGTTGTTTCTCTGAAGTTTCTCACAGCTGCAGCTCAATGTTAACCTCTTTATCATGCGTTTCTTATTCCTTTCTAGAGTTAATCGCATATCCTTACTGTCAAGCTACAGAGCTGTTCTATTGACAGTTGTGTTGTGTGCGTTTCTAATGCATCAGTATTATTCCATAATTCCCAACTGTTATTGCTGTTCCATTAATATGATTTGTGTCATTCGCCTTTAGATTAACAGCATGTTCCTTGATTGCAAAGAGTGCATATATTAAGTTGAATATAACCCGCGGGACTTAGTATTCATTTGCTGTCCTATTTTAGAGTTGCTGTTCCATTTCAGAGTTATAGTTTAATCCTTTATTTCCTTTGCTGTTCTATTTATCTGCATTTGATGGTTTGCTGTGAGAGATGATCTAAGACTGTAGTGAGCAGTATCAGTCACTGTTTAGCTCCCAGGCTTGCGATCTATGCTTGAGTTCTTTTTTTATCAGTTTCTGAAGGGATGGTTTATCATTACCGAACCCTTGACTGATGAGTTGTTGAGTTACCTGAGTGTGTGATTTACTTCTTTAAAGCAATTTGATTTCAGTTAAGCATCCATTTACTCTTGTATTTCTTAAAGCACTGTACTACTAGTATTACTCTGACGAATGAGCCTCGGATTGAGTCACTCTTTGTAATGACAAAACGCTCTCGGGTTGACATATTAATGTGAGGTGAATAGAGGTGAAAGAGACCCTTTTTATAGCTCTACATTTTGGCGCCGTTGTCGGGGAAAGAGTGAAGCCATTTGTCTTTTTCAGAGTAGTGTACAAGCCTGCTAGGGAGGAGTTGGATCCTAAAAACGGAAGGTAAGAACCTACGTGCAGAGCATGTAAAAGACCTGCTCATTATCCGCTTTCGTAACAGATTTGTTTTTGCTTGTTTGAATAGAAGTTCGTAGTTTATTTTTGAGTGCATGACTAAGCAGAAAAAACCAGAAAAAAATATCAAACCCCCATCCAAACCTGAAAAAGCTAAGGGGCCGGTGACCCTTGGCCGAACAACCTTCATAGACGAAATCTATAAGAAAACAGAGTCTCAGCCATCAGTAGGTTTCAAGAAAAACACTTCTAAATCACCTACTAGTTCCCTTCAGGCCACAGGATCACCATCTGTAGCCTGTGTTGAGGTGCATAGTCAAACTGAGGAGCAGGACTTTCAAGAAGTTGAAAATTCCACTCCAGAATTATCGCAGGAAGGGAACTCTAGCAACTTTTGTGAAGGAGAAGGAGAAACAGGGGAAACCGAGGAACCAAAATCTCCTCTTGAAACAAATTAGCCATTAGATAGCACAGATAAGGGGAGTGCCGCGAAAGTCATTCAATCTCCTCAAACACCTGGTATTCCCATTATTCCGGATAAAGGAAGCGCTATTAAAAAGATCCCTGTCAAAACCGTTCCCAACCAACCTAGGAATACCCTCCTAGATATCCCAGAAGGTTACTGGCATATATTCGATCCCATGGCTCAAAACCAACCAAACGCTCAAAACCAGCCAAACACTCAAACCTCTACATTACAATATCCTATAGTGGATTCTACAGCAAATGCACCCATGAAAGCTATCCCTCTTCAGCATATCCCCACATTTCACGGACTCACATCAGAAGATCCAGATGCATTCCTATTCGAATTCGATGTGTTATGTCGGGGGTACGATTACACCACCGATCCCCAAAAATTGAAATTATTCCCCTCTACATTGAAAGGGGCTGCCTTAAGATGGTTTATGGGGCTAGGTGGTGGGGTTATCAACAATTGGGATCAAATGAAAGAATCCTTTTTAAAGAAATACCAGGATTATTGTAGGTCTAGAGAATTAAAAGACGAAATATTTCAAATGACAGCCAGACCAAATGAAACATTAGAGGAGTATGTGGAACGTTTTCAATATAATTTACAAAGATCTCCTTATGCATCGCTACCTTTACCTGATAATGTGTTAAAAACTGCATTAATGAGGGGCATGAAGGAACAATGGATTGAAACATTAAACATTATGGGCAAAGGGGATATTTATCAAGAGAATTTTACTGACATCCTTGACTTATGTATCAGGAGTTCGAGAGGCAGCACAAGAATAAAACCGACAGAATACGATCGGTCTGCAAGAGATAACAAAGTATCAGCAGAAGGAGTAACACGTGCAGAAATTGGAAATTTATTAGAAAATTTTAAAACCGATATTATGGGGACACTAACTACACAACTTGATATTGTGCAGGCTAAACAAAAGCAGCTGGAGGCAGAACAGAACATGGCAATCTTCTGTCCTCGTTGCAGAAAAAAACACAGCCACAAGGAGTGCCCTCTGGATAAAGTCCAAACATGCGCCATCTGTACAAAAGACCACCTTACGGAGAGCTGCCCCTCACTTCCTGGATTGAAAGCAGTATATAAGGAAGCAGAAGAAGAACCAGAATCGGTGAATTCAATCAACCAGCGCCGCCCGTGGCAACCAAGACAACCTGGTATGTTTCCGGACCCAACCTCTTTCTTTCAAAACCCACAGTATAATGCTCAACAATATGGTATGTGGCAAAATCAATCTCAAACCCCATTTACAAACTGGTCACCACAATCATTTCCTTCTCCAAATCCATGGCTGAATCAAACAAGCCAAACCGGTTGGCCAAATTTCCCTTACACTCCACCATATTGGCAAAATGGCCCATATCCTTCACAATGGACTCCCTCTACTTCACAAAGTTCACCCTGGCAGACAAGCTGGCAAAGACCAATGTACCACCCAGCTGGAACTATTCCGCTCCCTCAACCTACTTTGCCAGCTCTACAACAAAATCCCCAGTCTAACTTGAGGCCGCAACTCCCAGCCCAACCCGATCCCAATCCAAACAACAGGCAGGTCCAATCTATTCAAATCATAGAATCACTAGAACCAGGACCTGATTTAAAAGAGTGCAACGACCTTCAGTTAAGATCTGGGCGTATAATTGAAACTGAGGGAGATAAAACAGTTCATATTGAAGATCAGTTACCCAGAGAACATCAGTCACAACAAGAGGATGTAAATAAGCAACAAACTCATAATCAAGCAACCCCATCCTCTCCTCCGTTCCCAGAACGATTAGCCATACCTCGATCCATACAATACCCTGACTTTGACATTCTGGGAGAATTACAAAACTTGTACATAAAAATTCCATTCCTCCAAGCTATTCAAGACATTCCCATATACGCCAAAACCATAAAAGAGTTGTGCATAAAGAAACCAAGGAGGAATATAACAAACAATCCAAGAGTCCAAGTAGTCAGCACCTTATCTGACCTATTGTCGGGAAGAGAAACACCCCTTAAATATGAAGACCCCGGGAATCCAATTATAACTGCTCAAATTTATGGCCAGACCCTGCCTAATGCCTTAGTTGATTTAGGGGCTGCAATTAATATTTTAACAACCACAACTTGCCAAAAGCTCGGCATTACATCTGTAGAACCCACCTCTACTCTGTTAGAATTGGCTGACCGATCTGTGGTTAGACCAGAGGGCACTCTGCATGATGTCATGGTCTCTGTAGAATCTTGGGAGTATCCAACCGATTTCCTGATAATTAATCCAAAAACCCGACTTGATGGACACCCGCTAATTTTAGGTAGACCTTGGCTCGCTACTGCCGATGCCTACATTGGCTGTCGGTAGGGAAATATGACCATAACCAGAGGACCAAATAGCAAAAATTTAGTTCTATATCCTCCAGCGCAGCCAAGTGTCACAATGATTAAAACGAATAAGCACCCTGTATCATATCTTACTGATAACATTAGATCTCCATTAACTATACAAGAGGCACTTGATTTCAAAGATCAAACACAAGACGATGCCATTAACAATTTCATTACTCAAACTGAACCTCGCACACAATGTCACATGATAAAAGCAGCATTTGATAATGAGTTAGAAGAAGATCCCCTGAAAGATATTCATGATCAAATAATACCTGTCACTTCTGTTGCAAATAGTAAAACTGTGGAAATTGCACCGGGGAAAAATTTAAACATCAATGCTAATCTCACACCGAAACAAGAAACAAAGCTCATCCATCTGTTAACAAAATATCAAGAAGCATTTGCATGGGACTACCCTGATACGAAAGGAATTGATCCCCAGTTATGTACCCATCACATTTACATAGAAAAAGATGCCAGACCTGTGCGTCAGCCGCAAAGGAGACTTAATCCCCATCTAAAAGATGTTGTAAAAACTGAACTTCTGAAACTTTTAGATGTGAATTTTATCTACCCTATTTCTGATAGTAAATGGGTCTCTCCACTCGTGGTGGTACCAAAAAAGAATGGGAAATGGAGAATTTGTGTGGATTATAGGGAACTTAACAAGGCAACACAAAAAGATCATTTTCCTCTTTTTTTCATAGATCAAGTATTGGACACTTTAGCAGGGAAGAAGTTCTTTTCTTTCCTGGATGGCTTCAGTGGATACAATCAGATTCAGATTGCCCCTGAAGACCAGGATAAAACTACCTTTACTTGCCCCTGGGAAACATTTGCCTATCGAGTTTTACCTTTTGGCTTATGTAATGCTCCTGCCACATTTCAGAGGGCTATCCTTAGTATTTTTGCAGATTTAATCAATGATGGACTTGAAGTTTACATGGATGACTTTACACCATACGGAGATGACTTCGATCCAGCTCTAGACACCCTAGAGAAAGTCCTACAACGCCGCATTGTTACTAGGCTTTGCTTAAGCAATGAAAAATGTTTTTTGATGATGACTGAAGGACTTATCCTAGGACACTATGTCTCAGCAGCCGGCATTCAGGTAGACCCGGCCAAAATTCAAATACTTTTGCTTATTCCCACTCCTACTACTCAAACAGAGGTACGCAGTTTTCTTGGATTTTCAGGTTATTATAGACGATTTATAGAGCATTATTCGCACATTGCTGCTCCTTTATATGCACTGACTGGTAACGTTGATTTTCTTTGGATAGACAAATGTGACCATGCTTTCGAGGATCTAAAGAAGCTTGTATCCACAGCCCCAGTCCTTCGAGGACCAAACTGGGACCTACCATTCCAGATATCATCTGATGCCTTAGATACAGCCATTGGTGCAGTCCTTGGGGAGGAAGAGGATAAAAAACCATATGCTATATATTACATCAGCAAAAATTTATCCCCTGCTGAATTGAATTACACTGTTACTGAAAAAGAATTTCTAGCTGTAATACATGCTGTCAATAAATTTAGACATTATATCACAGGCTACCCTGTCATCTTGTATACAGATCATTCTGCTATAAAATATTTAGCAAATAAGCTTGTCACAAATGCCAGAGTAACTCGATGGTTAATCTTATTGCAGGAATTCGATATAACAATCAAGGACCGCCCTGGCAAAGAAAACCCTGTAGCCGATTTTCTTTCAAGGATACCAAAATCAAGCGATGCAGCAGCAGTGGAAGATAAATTTCCGGATGAACACCTGTTTGCTGTTGCTGTTCAAACACCCTGGTATGCTGATGTTGCCAATTACCTTGCAGTAGGTAAATTACCAAAACATTTAACTCCTAATGAGCGAAAGCAGATTATTCAGAAAAGTTCTCGATTTTCGTGGATTGGAGGTTATTTGTTTCACACAGGAGCAGACATGCATATCAGGCGATGTGTTAGAGAGGATGAAATCTTTGTCATCCTAAAAGCCTGTCACGATGGACCATGTGGGGGGCACTTCGCTGAGCGTAGGACTGGACATAAAGTATTGCAGACAGGATATTACTGGCCTACGATCTTCAAAGATGCAAAGAAGTTCATCCAAGCCTGTGACAGTTGCCAGCGAGCAGGACGACCTGGTCAAGCTGATGAAATGCCTCTGAAACCACAGTTAGTCATTGAACCATTCGAACGGTGGGCTCTGGATTTCGTTGGACCCATCAACCCTTCATCAAATCAAAAAACATATATTCTGGTGGCAACAGAATATGTCACCAAATGGGTTGAGGCAGAAGCATTACCAAGAGCCACAGAGGACTCTGTCATACAGTTCCTGTTTCTTTTATTTGTCCGTTATGGCCTTCCTAGGGAAATAATTACAGATGGAGGACCAAAATTTGTTGGGCATAAATTAGCTGCAACACTTAACAATTATCATGTCCAGCATAAGATCACTACTCCATATCACCCACAGGCGAATGGGCAGGTAGAAAGTAGCAATAAGATAATAGAATCAATCCTAACGAAAACTATTGCATCACATAGGCGTGACTGGGCTACCCGACTACCGCAAGCACTCTGGGCCTATCGAACCACATGGAGGAGCACCACTGGTTACTCACCTTATCAACTAGTGTTTGGAAAACAACCTATTTTTCCCATAGAATTCGAAATCCAAACACTGCGTACAGCACAGGAAGTTGGCCTAGACTTAACTGAGGCACAACTCAATCGACTACAGCAGATCACTGAATTAGACGAAATTCGACTCTCTGCACTACAAAATACAGCATTAATTCAACAGCAGAGAGCCAAATGGCATGATGCGCTCATTAAGAATAAAGTCTTACACGAGGGAGACTGGGCTTTGTTATACGATTCTCGGTTTCAGGACTTCCCTGGAAAACTTCAGACTCGATGGTTGGGACCATACGAAATCTAGAAGGTACATGACAATGGAACTCTTACTCTAATCACTATTGACGGTTCTGGATATGCATTTAAGGTAAATGGTCACCGAGTCCGTCTCTACCGTAAACCACTTACTCGGGAATCCTTCTGCCAACAGATACGCCGAGATACTGATCTAGAGATCTTAGGAGAGGAAGAGAAATCTTCCTCACCTGCAATTCATTAAGGGTCTATTTCTTTTTGCAATTTGTACATAAAGTTTTTTTTTGTTTCTGAGTGATTCTTGTACATAAGTTTGATTTGAATAATTCTTGTCATTTTGCTGTTCCTTTTTCTTCCACAAAGTTTGATTTTTGCTCTTCTAATAGCATATGTGTGTTTTTTATATTGGTTTTGCTTGTTCTGCTGTTCCTTTTCTAAAGGAACAACATTCGGATCTCTGCTGTTCCTTTTTCAGAAAAACGATATTGTTACGCTTATCGTTGTTCCTTTTGGTTACCACTGTTCCTTTTTCTTCAAAAAAAACAGCGTTCTTTTATTTCTGTGCTGACTTTTTCAACGGAATGGCATATGGAGTGTTTCGTATGATTTACGTTCCTTTTCCCAAAAGGAACGGCATTTGCAGTTTTGTTCCTTTTTCTATTATCCATCGTTGTTACTTTTTCAACGGAACACCATTTGCATACTTTTGATCTCTTTGATGATTTAAATTGAGGATGCTTTTTCCCGTCTTCTTTCTAGTCTTCAAGCCTCAGCTATGCATTTATGCGATGAATATAAAGACACAACATACCGAAATCTGCAAACCATAAATCACTCTATCTATAAGGCTCTGCATTAATAAAAGGACAGATGGAAAGACATACTTATTTCTTACCTTTTGTGACATGGTTTTACTAATTTTTGCCATGATTGGTTATCTTTATCATGCCGATTCCCTTAAAAATCTTTTTATTAATATTTGGGAATAAGGGCAAAGAGTTTAAATCTTCCTATTGAGATAATAAGACTTCTTCCACCATTCCTACTCTTAAGGAGTGCTGAACCACCCTTTGTGTATAAATAAGGAAAAAGAAAAAAACATGTCAAATGTCAAATGCAGGATAGGGGGTCTCATTGAGAGCCAGCCTACCATGATCATGAGGAGGGAAGTGAAGTGGCATTCCCATTCTGGCCACCACACCAGGGATATGGTCCAAAAGGTGTATCAAAATAAAAAAACCTTGGAACAGGAGGTCTCATTAAGAGCCGGCCTGCCCACGTTTCGCTCTTTCCTCGTGAATGGCATTATGGTTAACTGGTCACCAAGCCAGCATAATGGTCTACATTCTGACATAATAACAGCCCTAAGTATACACACAGGATCATGGTTCCGGGGGTGAAAAACAACTCTGCCAAGGTTATGGACACCTGTTGGCAGCAGAGTAATGTTAATGGTATCGAAGTCACCTTGCTTACGCAAATAGGTAAGATATTAACACTCTTTTGTTTCTTTATCCTAGGCATTAATCACATGTTATTTCCCGATTTATACACCGCATGAATATTTATCATTACCAATCATGGCAACGGAGGTGACCATGACCGCTTAATATTGGCGAATACGATACATGCCTATCCATCAGCCTCAAATCATAACACAGCAGCCTCAAATCATATCACGCGATCCATCCTCCGCCTCGATTTCGGTAATCTGTTGTCCTTTTTTCAACATGGCATAAATTCACATGCTGTTCCTTTCTGACTTGATTACAGACTGGGTGCCGCTCCATTATTTGCCGGCTGGGACAGCCTATCACACTGCGGGGGGGGGGAGGTTAACCTCATCATTCCCTGTATTACGTGTCAATTCATCATTCGGAAAATCTGGTTCACGACGGTTTGGCATGGTTTCACGGCATGGCATATTTTTATTTTTATTTTTTTCGCACAAGTTGTTTTTGCTACACTGTTGCATACTCTGTGTTTTCTTTTGCGAAACCCTCCTCTCTGTGTTTCAAACCGAAAACGTTTTTGCTGTTCCATTTAGAAATCGCAGCGAAATCATGGGGGGCAAGGCAATTCGTAGTGAGCCTCAACAACTAACGATCTCTGCTGCTGCCCGAGAAATCCTGGAAAGGGCAGGATGGTTGAACTATTTCAATCGCTTACAGGAGGGTAATGAGACAGTAGCAATGGAGTTCTTACAGAATTTACAAGAAGACCACTCCATAGTAAGAGGGAAACGCATAGCGGTCACTGATGCCATAATTGCAGAAGTCTCAGGACTATCAGCTACCGGACCGGTATGGACATTCAAAAAGGAACGATTACAGAAGGTCATCGACATCTTCCAAGATGAAGGCCAGCATTTGACAATCAAAGGGAAAGGAATTTTGCCAGCGACCCTAGGCGAACCCTGGACAGAGCTAGCAAGAATAATACAGAGCTACATTACTTGCGAAGGAAGAAAAGACGTGGTAAGACCACGACACCTTAAACTTTTAGCTATTCTAAAACAGAAATGCTCTGTGAATTTACCAGCACTCTTAAATTCGTCATTACATGATGCTGCACAAAGTATGAAAAGGGCACAGCACGTAGAGGCAATTGTTAGTCACCATGGGTTAATTCGACTTGTTGTTAGTTATAGTCTTACCCAGCAGCAGAGCAGCTGGGAAAGACTCATTGCACTGATTGAAGGGAAATCGACAGAACCATCCCTGAGACGCAGACGTTCTATAAACACACCAGAACAACAGGCAGAACGCAGAGAAAATGTTGCTAGTACATCGCAACAACCAGAATTACAACAAGAATCCGCAAAGCGAAAGCATGTAGCTGATTCACCCGAGCAACCAGAGGAACCCAGGAAATCAGCTCGGTTAGCTCAGATGAGAGGAAGCATAAACAAACCCAGAAAGTCAGCCCGGTTGGCTCGAATAAGGGGAAGGTTGGAACAGCTTCAGGAAGGCACCAGCCAACCAATAATAATTGAAGATGAGCAACCCGAAGAAGAAGTACCCGAGCCTGCGGGAACAGAAAAAGAAGCAGAAACTGAACAGGAAGAAGAAATGGGACAGCAGGAGAATAGTCCATTACAGGACTTACTAAGAGAAGATGACTTGGCCGCCATCCTAGCCAATATGAGTAAATACGGTCAACCTTCTAGCTCAGAGAATCCCCACGACCAATTTCAAGAAGAGAACATGCCCATGCATGATGAAGAAGAAGAAAATACCGAACGGGAACAATCTGTTCCCATGTCACAAGAGGAAAGTCTAGAGGAAGAACCCCAGGAGGAAGAATCAGAACCAGTTGAGGAGCATACACCAGAACAGCCGGAGCAGAGCAGTGAGGAAGAACCTCAGGAGGAAGAGGTAGCAACTGGTCATGATCCAGTTCATCATCAACAGACTGCCGTTCCTTCAAAGGAATCAATGGAAATCAAGAAGTTGAGGAAGGAACGGACTAAACTATTAAATACGATAACACAGCTCAGGCAACAAATCAGGATTTTGAAAAAGAACCAGAAAGTAAAGAGGAAAAAGAGGGCCCGCAAGCAGCCTGTTTTCCAAGACTCGGAGGTTCCAACTTCCGTTCCGATTAAGACAGAAAAAGATGATAAGGAAATTCAGACGGAGGCACCACCCTCAGGGGTAATCAGGGTTCTGAACTCTAAACAGCGTAACAAGAAGGTTCAGGTAAAACTCCCGGCCTCTACTGATGCATGGAGAAAAGATCCAAAGACAAAAACCTTGCACAAGATGGTGAAACAAGCACGACAAGAAATGGAGCAACTTAAAGAGCAAACGGTTCCGCTAGAGAAATATGAAGAGTTGCAGCAGCAACTAAGGGATGTCAGTCAATCTAAAAGACAGGTTTTTGAAGGATGGATGAAGGAACAAGAGGAAGTCACACAGGTAACTTATAAACTAGATACTACTATCAAACAGATGAATGACTCGTGTTCTTTATATAATAATGTTTTAGCATGTAGGGCTCCTGCTAAAAACTATGCTCTGTTTCTATTAGAACGATATTTACAATTACAAATAAAAGCTGTTAAGGCAGGCACCCCTATATAGATCAACAATGTCAATGATTTTATCGACTGTTGTAGACATTATGGAGTAAAAGTCCAGAGGTTGTTGTGTGAACTCTATTTACATGACCTTGTGCTAAGTCAGGAGACTGAATCGAACCCTGGTCCCTCCATTGGTGATATTCAATTCCAAGCATTCATTTCATTCGGAGCTAACCAGATTAAGTGGCTGAAAGCCTATGATACCTTTCAGAGTCAAGAAAATGGTCTAGATTTAAGAGTTAGGGCTGAACCTAGGAACCCAGTACGGTTATGGACAGCTCATATAAACCACATAAGGACTCCAGGTGTCATTGTAACATTAGGGCCTATGCATGAGGCACTCATTCAAGAGGGTTTAGAGTATTTCTTTTCCATTAAGGACTTGGCCACTAATGCAGCCAAATTTCGATATCGAATCTCTGATCCACACATCCAGCTCAGAGAGTCATTTAAGTATGAGAACTTTGAGTTCGCTGCTGACCGTTTGAATCTCTATGGCCAGAGCCTTCTAAAAGCAGGGTCATCCTGGTTAGGGTGTAGATTTCGCGCTCCAATTATTTGGCATCCAGCACATGGATACCAGGCCCTGTATGATATGCCCGAAGGGCAAGCAGGTCAGTTCTTTGATTATTTAATCACTCAACATGGTTGTAGGCCTCCGCATGAAACTCCTTCTCCAGCATACTCTCTCACTGCATTACATGTCAACTACAATGTTTTCATGAGGACATGAAACAAGGTAAGCAGGGGGGGGTGTGGAGTACTGAAAAGGTATGATTTTGATGATTACTTTAATGACTTTTTAATACAATTTGTGAACCTTTTGTATCATGGATTTAGAAAGTCATAGGGAACTATCACAAAACATGTGAAAATCGATATGTATAACTTAGCCACCGATAATGGTTACTTTCTATACAGGGAAAGAGGAAAACGAAGGGTTGCTGCTCTAAAGATAAGAACGAAGTGGAGATAACCGCTGTTCCTCTGGATGAGAACCAAACGTAAACATAGGGAGACAAGATCAAGGAGAATCGGCTCGGGCAAGAGAGAGAGGACACCAGCTCAGCGCAATAGCAAAGACCGGATGAAAGTTAACTGTTTGGCGAATCCCTCAGGATCGAAGATCCTAAGGGATCGCTGCTTTACTTATCTAATTGCTTGGACATCTCCGCCATCGTTTTTATAAAAAGAGACAAGTACTGTTAGTTTAGGGACAGAGAATGGCGAGATAAGATACGTTTGATGTAATCTTTTGTAAAACATTCAATTTGGTTATTCAGCTTTGTTGAGAACTGGTTCGATGTATTTTTGATCAATGTATTAATGAAAGACTAGTGATTATTCCATCTTCGCATCTGCGTTAACCTAAAGCGGTGTATCCTTGGAGGCTAAGGGCCCGGCCCCGAAGGACACTTGCTTCTGTACCATTACAGCTTCGTTTATGTGTGGTTTGTTCATTACTGTTAGTTGATTATTTGATATGCTTATACGTTCGGATTACATGCTCTGTTTAAGTTGAATCATTGAAGTTTCTACAGCCAGATTTGTGTGTTAACTCTGCATTGCGTTCTTATTCCTTTCTAGAGTTAATCGCATATCCTTACTGTCAAGCTACAGAGCTGTTCTATTGACATTTGTGTTGTGTGCTTTTCTAATGCATCAGTATTATTCCATAATTCCCAACTGTTATTGCTGTTCCATTAATATGATTTGTGTCCCATGAGCCCCTTTTTCAATACCATGGGCCAAAACAATACCATGAGCCCAAAACTACCTGGACGGGGTCAATTAGGCGGATCATTACCCAATACCATGGGTCAAAACCATGGTGGTTACCCTTGGTTTTGCACTTTTTGAGCGCTTTAGCCCATACGCGACTTGGCACGTTCTTTTCCGCGTGCATACGCGACTTCCCCTAGGCCAATCCGCGTATACCAAGAGACATACTATTTTTCATCATACTTTGAGTACATTCTGAAATCCTTTCTTCATAGCCTTCTGTACACACTGTAGAAACATCATATTTTCTTCATCAGGAACACATTCTCTTAAGCACAACTTCATTAAGTAAGTTTTCATCATCTTCATCAAGTGGGTTTGCCTTAACACTCAACAACATATCACATCAGATTTACATCATTTACCAAGTTCATCAAGTCAAGCATAACTTCATCAGGTGGATTGCCATCAAGGACAACACATGTCAACAGTCACATGTCTTCATCTCCATTCAGTGGGTTGCCATCAAGGACAACACTCCGCATCATATTTCCAACAATCCAAAAAAAAAAAACCTTTGGCCTTCATAACTAGCCTAATATCATAACCCCAAACTTCAAAGACAAATCCATATTTGTACATATTGGAGAGATCCCCTTCTGGATTCAGGAGAGGAGGAGGGCTATGATCCTAGAAGAAGAAAGTTGGTTGAAACGGACCTGCTTCAAGTAGCTTAGTCTAGGGAGTCTTACCAACTGCTAAAATTACTGCATCCCCAACATGAGCCACCTTGGATCATTGATCAAGGCAGTAATGTTCAGATTCCTTCTACGAATTTCTCGCCAGAAATTTTCTGAGTGAGTGCAAGAAAGGAAACTCTTGACAGGAGGATAAGCGCATCGAGGAAGGGAAGTGTGAATTGCTTTCTAGTTGTGGTTAAAAGTCGCTAGCCATGCAAGGAAAGTATTTGGAGGCTGAATAGAAGAGGGTCCAGTACTCTCATTTGCTGTACAGATCAGTTTCAGTAGTCCAAGAGAGCTTTTGGGGTCCAAAAGCTTCTCATTTGGGAGGTGTGATCAGAACTGGATCAAGGACCTAAGGATTAGCTAAAAATTCAAAGTTACAGGATTGGGTTTAAACCAATATGGTTGCATAGGTCTCGTCTTCTTGATTTTGGCACCACAAACGGTTCCAAAAATGGACACCTATGAAGAAGTTATTGCACTTTGAATGCCGAGTGGGTTCGGCGGAGCATGGAGGGGCTAGCCCTCCTCCCATGGAACCTCATCATATGACCAGTGCGGGTGCTTAATGTTAAGAGCGCTTGAGGAGCCTAATATCAGGTTTAATATTTAATTAAGATTCAGTTAAGTGGAGTTTAATATGGCAGATATTCTGGAGGCGCTCCAAAATTTAGGCGGACTTCCACTTTTAGTGGAGTTAACTGGCAGTCGCCCCACATTTAGTGGAGGAAATTGGGGCAAAGTTGTTTTGGTCATAAATCTCTCATTATTGAATCAAATTGGATGAAATTTTAGTCAATTTTAGGTCTATTTGACCTTCTAGAGTCTTTGGGACAGGTTTCAAGTTGAATGGAGGTGATATTCAAAAGATTTTTCTTCAGGGAAGATGAAGGAGCCATCATGGCCACCATCAGACAAATTCAGTTTGAGGCCTAACCAGGGGAGTTAGAGCCTTTTTCCAAATTTAAAATAGTATAAATTGGATAATTCAGATGTTATGAATCTTATGAAATGGTTTTCAGAGCCTTTAGAGAACGTTTGAAGGCCGAAAATCTTCAGTAAAGTTCCAGGGGTCCTTATAGCCAGCTTTGGCCAACAACAGTGTAGGGTTTAGAAAGTGCTGTTTGAGACCATTTGCAGTGAACCAGTGGTCATTATTGGCTGAAAACATCATTTTGAATATATTTATAGAGCTTTCAGCAAGTTTTAAAGACTTTTAGAGGTTGAAAACTCAACAGAGAAGTTTTCCTTGATCGTAGTGCTAGGGGGTGCCGATAGATGATTGAGGCGAAACCGGAGCATCCAAAGGCTATTTTTGATGAACCAAAACACTATATTGACTATTTCAGTAATTTTGGAACCAATGGAAGTGGTTTCAGAATTTTTTTAGAACTTCTAGAGCTCGAAAAGCTGATGTGAAGTTCTGGACAGCCTTGGGCAAACCGTGGAGGATAACCTATTTTGGGATAGTAGTGCTCAATTTGAGAAATTTATCAGTTGGAATTTAATGTCTGACGTGTATTGGATACAACAGGAGTATTTTCAGTGAAAGAAACATAATTCTGAGGGAGTTTTTTCTATTTAGAAGCTCATATTAGCTTAGTGCACCGATAGAAGGAATCGTGTCAACAAGAGCCTAAAGCTGTTTGCAGAATTTGGACAGCCATTAGAGGGATTTAATTGGATTTTTTAGTCCTTTTGATAATTTTTGTATCAATTGGAATTAATTATTTACTTTAAAAAAAAACTTACTATAATCCCAAAGCGCTGAGTCATGATGACCAAGCTCAAAGGAGACGTAGTCCACGAGATTTCGGGTGAACTCCTAGATTAAAATTTCTATTGTTTTTGAATGATTATTTGCTACATTATGTTGCTGTAATACATGTTAAATTACAGCAATAAAAAAAGAAGTTGAGACACATAAGCAGTAAAAATTCATACACCACTTTCAAGTAAATAATTCCGCAAAATTGTCAAGTACAAGCTAGATAATTTTAATTAAAATTGAGTGGTAGGTTCTTGAAATACATACAAGTTATCCAGACCATTTTCAGATCAGGTTGGTATCAGATCATAGATGCTTGCTTGACAGAGCACTTGGTTGCTTGATTGTATAGCTTGAAAGGTGTTTAAACAGTGTAAAATATTGACTGTTTTACTGTTTGCAAACTGATTGTTGTTTGAGTTTGCTTGAGATTTGGGGATAGATACTGATTAGATAAGTCTTGGATAGAACAAAAAGGAAGAAAGGATAAGGCATATTCCTTACCCCAAAGGACCTCAAAGTCACCCTTGGAAAACAAACCCTCTTGACTATTGTTTGTTAAGAAGCTCTTGGAGTTTGTTTGTTGTTTGGCTGCTTGAATAAGAGTTTGTCTTTACAGCCATTTGATTAAAAAGCTTGTCATTTGTTTTGAAAGCTTTGAGAATTTTTTTGAAGTTCCTTTTGTTCATTGACATCATAATGAAAAATTCTATATGTGAAGTTTCCTCCTTCACAAGATTCTTCGATGATGATATGAAGCGTGACTTTATTATATTGAAGGACATGGTGCAGATTTTGTTTGAGGATAAATGAGAAAGCACTGAACTTCATGAAAAGTTGTTTGTCATGAAGGAAGAGAAGGAAGAAATTCTTCAAAGATTTCATGATACAGAGAGGCAACTCCATCAAGCCCAAGAGGCTTTGACTAAGAAAATTCATGAGGAAGAGGTAATCCATTCTAACTTGTCTTCAGTTTCCTCATTAGAAAGATGTGTTGGTTCTTTCGAAAAACATACAAGGGGAATAGGGTCCAAATTAATGATTAAAATGGGCTATGAAGGCAAGGGATTAGGTAAGCATGCACAAGGCATGGTTGAACCTGTTCTTGTTGAGGAACGACCCAATAATCTTGGTCTTGGTTATGTGCAATTTAATGGCGAAGACTCCAAATCCTTGAAGGCATGTGAGGCTAATTCAAAGAGAACTTTTGTTCCAAGTTCTAAGATGCAAATATGTCAAATTTGTTTCAAAGATGATTGCCATTGCTTTAAGCGTTTGTTGCAGCAAGAAGATGGTAAACATCCAGCTTATGGCGAGCACGCAAGTTCATACCATTTTCAAGACAAGAAAAATGATGTTAGTCTACAAATGAAAGCTGAAGCCTCTACTAGTTCATCTCCTCAGGGAGGAAAAACAGGATGAACATTCAAAGCAGTACAATAGGTATAAAGCTTCTCATGATCAATTTGATTGTGTTTCTGCAAAGCATGATAATTTTACATGCTTAAATGGAAGAAAGATTTGCTATACATATTGTGGTGGAGTTAACCATGTTGTTTCGAGATGCTGGATGAGGAAGAAAGCATACAGGAAGAAGATGAGGCAAAGACAACTTTCAAAGAAGGTGCACAGGTTTTGCACATTTTCCAAGAGAAAGGGACATGATGTCTCTCATTATTGGACTTTTCATCCAACTAGTTGTCCAAAGCACATGCAGCAAGTGGATAGAAAGATTGGCACAAGTGGAATTGTGGATTCCATTATCGATGTGAAAATGAAATTTTCACATGAAGAAGTGTTACTACAGAAAAATTTGCCATGGAGGTGGCTTGGAAAGAAGTGGATGGACTTCTTAACACAGTAAGAAATACTCCTTTTTACATTGGTTGTATGCATGTATTTATGTTGAAAATTTTAATGCAAGATTGCATATAAATGCGGTTCAATTGAAGGAATTTCTTTGTTGCTGCAAAATTTCGCCATGGAGGTGTAAAATATGAGTATGATACTCACTTATATTGCAGAAATATCTTTTATTTCAGCTCTTATAGTCACCCACATGTTTTTGGGATTATGTACTTGTTGGTACTTGAAAGGAAGAGTTGAAGGTGTACATGTGCTTGAAAGTTGTATGTGTAAATAACGAACTGTAAATAGGTTCATTGTACATTGATACATGCACATGTGTTTGTCAAGATGTATCATGTTGTTTATCGACTTGTGTCTATTGTGTCACACTTGTTTTTCGACTTGTGTCGATTGTGTTGCACACTTTTTACATTGATTTTATGTCAATTGTATAGCACATTTTATGACGACTGGTTGTTGATGTCGCATGTTGCATGAATTATGTTTGAGACACCTTTTATCATTGATCAACACAACGATGTTCATATTCCTTCTGCAAATTTCTCGCCAGAAATTTTCTGAGTGAGTGCAAGAAAGGCAACTCTTGACAGGAGGATAAGCGCATCGAGGAAGGGAAGTGTGAATTGCTTTCTAGTTGTTGTTAAAATCCACTAGCCATGCAAGGAAAGTGTTTGGAGGCTGAAGAGAAGAGGGTGCAGTACTCTCATTTTCTATACAGATCAGTTTCATTAGTCCAAGAGAGCTTTTGGGGTCCAAAAGCTTCTCATTTGGGAGGTGTGATCAGAACTGGATCAAGGACCTAAGGATTAGCTCAAAATTCAAAGTTACAGGATTGGGTTGAAACTAATATGATTTCATATCTCTCATCTTCTAGATTCCGGTGGCGCAAAAGGTTCGAAAAACGGACACCGTATGAAGAAGTTATTGCACTTTGAATGCCGCGTGGGTCTAGCGGAGCATGGAGGGGCCAGCCCTCCTCCCATGGAACCTCATCATATGACCAGTGTGGGAGGTTAATGTTAAGAGCACTTAAGGAGCCTAATATTAGGTTTAATATTTAATTAAGCTTCAGTTAAGTGGAGTTTAATATAGCGGAGATTCTGGAGGCGCTCCTAAATTTAGGCGGACTTCCACTTTTAGTAGAGTTAACTGGTAGTGCCCCACATTTAGTGGATGAAATTGGGGAAAATTTGTTGTTGGGTGTGGAGCTTGATTATATTTCTTATTTTTTATCACATTGTTGAACCCCTGTACCTTAGTGGGGCGGCAACGCCACCCGTAATTAAACGTTGCCTAGGGGGTCCAGGGGGGGCGCCTGCGACTTCATGGAGCCCCCCCCTGGCAGGGGGTTTCAGGGGCAGCGCCCCCGAAGCTAAAAAAATATGTAAAATTTCCTTGTAAAAGTATAGTAATTTCTAGTCAATATGGGCCATTCATTAGGCGGATTATCTGACGGTATAAGTTATGTTTATTTTAGGTTTTTTTTCCCTAGAAGGCAACCCCTTGCTTGTATGAGGGTATTGTATCGCGGTTGTGTATTGTAGGTGTATTCTCGGAGAGAGAAACAGATAGGGATACTGTGTGAGAGAACAAAGGATATTACAGCGGATCTGCTGTAGGTTGTGTCTCTTCATTTTGATGGATAATAGAAAGGAAGGACTGGCTGCTCGTGGTGGACATAGCGCAAACTAGGTGAACCACGTATATCTGTGTCTCTCTAGTTTTATGTGTTTTGTGTGCTTGTGTTTTTTGCATATTTTATGTGTTTAATTGCTCTGTTATATATATAATTTTTTAACAACTGGTATTAGAGCCGAAGGTCTATTTGGCTAATAAACTCGAAGGAAGGAAGGTTTCTTGGTTTGAGTGGGAGCAATGGCAGAAGATGGTAAGTTTAGGGTTGAGAAATTTAATGGCCAAAAATTCCCGCTATGGAAGATACAGATGGAAGATTATCTGTATCAGAAATATCTGTACCTACCATTGAGTAGAAAAATAATGAAGCCGACGGCTATGACAGATGCAGAATGGGAGATTCTCGATAGAAAGGCACTTGGAACAGTACGGTTGTGCCTTGTGGCATCGATAGCCTTCAATATTTCGAAGGAAACAACAACAGAGGGTTTGATTAAGGTGTTGGCGAAATTATATGAAAAACCCTTGGCCTCAAACAAGGTATTTCTCATGAAACGTTTATTCAATATGAAGATGTCGGAAGGTGGATCTGTTGCAGACCATTTAAATGATTTTAATACAGTTACCAGTCAGTTAAGCTCTGTAGGGGAAACTTTGATGATGAAGTTAGGGCTCTTTTCTGTACTCATTTCCAGAAAGTTGGAACGGTTTAGTTATGGCCATTAGTAACTCTGTCTCTAGATCTAGTACTTTAAAGTTTGATGATGTTTTCGGTGCTATCCTTAGCGAGGAAATGTGACAGAAAAGCTCCAGTGAGACGTTGGGTAATTCTTTGAGTGCAGAGTCTAGGGGAAGAAAAATGGAAAGAGGAAAGAGCTCAGGATATCACAGTAAATCAAGGAAAGGCAGATCCAAGTCCAGATCGAGGATAGTGTGCTGGAAATGCGGAAAGAAAGGACATCTAAAGAAAGACTGTAGATCTCGGAAGGGAAAAGAAGGAGACACACAACAAGAAAACAATCATGAAGTAAATGTGACAGGTGATGTGTTACAATATGCTTTGATTCTTTCTTTCGAAAATGTTACTTGATTCCTGGGTAGTAGATTCAGGGGCCTCTTTCCATGCCACACCTAATAAGAAATATTTTCATGACTATGTTCAAGGATATTTTGGACAAGTCCATTTGGGTGATGATAAACCTTGTAAAATTGTTGGAATGGGTAAGGTTCTTGTAAAACAACAGAATGGAAACCAATGGCTATTAAAGGAGGTAAGGCATGTTCTAGATCTGAAGAAAAATCTGATTTCAATAGGGCAGTTAAGCGGTGAAGGTTGTGTGACAACTTTCACAAATAAAACTTGGAAGGTCACCAAAGGAGCCCTGGTAATAGCAAAAGGCGAAAAGGTTGGTACATTGTATTTATGAAATGGTATTTCTAACTCTGTTAATGCTTTAAATTCCAAAGGAGCAGATGCAACATTATGGCATCATAGGCTCGGACACATGAGTGAGAAGGGGATGAATGTTCTTCACTCAAGAAATTTGTTGCTGGGTTTGAAGAATGTTGATTTGGATTTCTATGAGAATTGCATTTATGGAAAACAGAAGAGAGTCAGATTTCTTAGAGTTGGGAAAGAAAAGAAGAGCGAAAAATTAGAGCTTGTGCATACAGATGTATGGGGACCTGCTCAAGTATCACCCCTTGGTGGCTCTCATTTTTATGTTACTTTTATTGATGATGTAACTAGAAAAACTTGGATTTATTGTATTCAGAATAAATATGATGTATTTGATACTTTCAAGAAATGGAAAGCTTTGGTTGATATTGAGACAGGAAATAAGTTGAAGTGTCTCAGATCAGATAATGTAGGTGAATATCGCAACAAAGAGTTTGATAGGTATTGTTCAGATCACGGAATTCACAGAGAGAAGACAGTTCCAAGAACACCACAAGAAAATGGTGTGTCAGAAAGGATGAACAGAACAATCATGGAGCGTGCAAGGTGCATGAGATTGCATGCAAGATTTCCTTTACAATTTTTTGCAGATGCTGTAGATACTGCTGTTTATCTAATAAATAGAGGGCCTTCAAGTTCCTTGGATGGTGGTATTCCAGAGGAAGCATGGATAGGTAAAAAAGGTAAACTACTCTTTTTTAAAGCCTTTTGGATGTGAGGCCTTTGTCCATATTAATAAAGAAAACATAACAAAGCTTGAGGCAAAATCAAAGAAATGTACCTTTATTGGATATGGTGTTAATGATTTGGTTATCGCTTATATGATTATGAAAATCACAAAATCATTAGGAGAAGAGATGTAATATTCAATGAAAAGGTATTGTATAAGAATCAGTTGCAGGAAAAGAAACAGGAAAAATAAAACAAATAATACACATTTCTTGATGAGATCACAGAAAAAGTAAAGGTGCCTGAAAATAATAATAATCAATAGCCACAACAAAAACAACCACCACAATAGCAACAGGCACCTCAAACACCTGAAAGTGGTGTTAGAAGATCTACCAGGATAAGTAGACCCCTTAAACGATACTCTCCTTCATTATATTATTTACTGTTGACTAATTCTGGTGAACCCGAATGTTATGAAGAAGCAATGCAGGTTGAAAGTAGGAAGAAGTGGGATCTAGCCATGGAAGAAGAAATGGACTCAATGCATAACCAGACTTGGGACTTAGTCAGGTTGCCTGAAGGAAGAAGATGGAGGAAAACAGAGGTACAAAGCTAGACTTGTGGTGAAGGGGTTTGCACAGAAGAAAGGTATTGATTTTGATGAAATATTTTCTCCTGTTGTTAAGATGACTTCAATCAGAACTATTTTAAGTCTTGCAGCAGCAGAAGATTTACATCTTGAACAGTTAGATGTAAAGACAACATTTCTCCATGGAGATTTGGAGGAAGAGATCTATATGCAGCAACCAGAAGGATATGAGGTTAAAGGGAAGGAAAAATTAGTGTGCAGGTTAGAGTCCTTTTCTAGAGTTCCAATAGTCTAAATTGTATAATTAAGATGTTATAAATCTTATGAAATGGTTTTTAGAGCATTTAGAGAACATTTTAAGGCCGAAAAGCTTCAGTAAAGTTCCAGGTGTCATTAGAGCCAACTTTGGCCAGCAGTAGTGCAGGGCTTAGAAAGAGTTGTTTGAGACCATTTGCAGTGAAACAGTGGTCATTATTGGCTGAAAAAATCATTTTGAATCTATTTACATAGGTTTCAGCAATTTTTAAGGTCTTTTAGAGGTCAAAAACTCAACAAAGAAGTTTTCCTTGACCCTAGTGCCAGGGGGTGCCGATAGATGATTGAGACGAAACCGGAGTGGCCGGAGGCTATTTTTGATGAAAAAAAAATCTATCTTGACTATTTAAGTCATTATGGAACCAATGGAAGTGATTTCATAACATTTTTATAACTTCAAGAGCTTTAAAAGCTGATGTGAAGTTATGGGCAGCCTTGGGCAAACCGTGGAGGATACCATATTTTTGGATTGCAGTGCTCAATTTGAGCAATTTATCAGTTGGTATTTGATGTATGATGTGTATTGAATACAAAAGGAGTGGTTTCAGTGACAGAAACAAAATTCTGAGGGAGTTTATGCCATTTAGAAGCTCATAGTAGCTTAGTGCACCGACAGAAGGAATCGTGTCAACAAGAGCCTAAAGCTATTTGCAGAATTTGGACAGCCATTAGAGGGATTTAAATGGTATTTTCAGTCCTTTGGATCTGTTGTCACTTCTAGAGACAACCTTGAGTTGTAAAAATACTAGTGCCTAGGACATCTTAAATGCAAGGAGTTTCTGATATAACTGACAGCAGTTGACAATAATATGACTTCCTTGCTACTAACAAATGGTAGAAATTGGGTGATAGTGGGACCAAGCCTTCAGAGGTAAAAATATCAACTAGGAATACTTCTGAGGATCCTGTATGAGACTAAATAAGTAGATGCATCAGACAACTACAAATCATCTTGCTGTAAAGAGGGCCGACTATAAAAATGATAAACAATTATCAAGGTATGCATAAGTGGAAACTATGAAGGAAAATGAAGTGGGATATACACTGTAAATGGGCTTATATTAAGATAAGAATCCATAAAGTGCTGATTAGAAGAATTATGGAAATGAGATAGAAAGTGAACAAAGTATCATGTCTGAGCCATATTTAAAGCACTATAAATGTAAATATATGAGTACCAACTATGATAAATTCACATCCAATACAAAGCACTCGCATTCTAGAACATTTAGATACAAGAAAATGGATGGAGACGAAGTGAACATTTATATATAATAAAACAGGAAGGAGTACAAACTGTATAGCATTTCATGTGGAATCCTTTCAACAACAAAACTCTTTATACCAAGTCCCAATGGGTTCTTTAACATCAACTATCCAGACCATACAAAAATACATACACAGAGCGCTTTTAGTTGATAGTCTCTCCAAAAATCTAAAACCCTGTATATGTCTTTCTTCTCTGCTTTTATAACTTCTGATTTCTCTACGCGGAAAGATATTTTGGGAAAATATCTTTTCCGCATTCTTGTATGCTGTTCCAAGTCTTAATCAAAAATAAAAATTGAGGATGGGGTAGAACGCCTCCCATCATCTTACAAAGTGGACTTGAAGACATTTCTAATAGAAATACAAACAACTTACCAATTGAAAGTAAAAATGCAAGAGTGAAATATGAATTTCACTCGAAATTAAAAGTGAAAATAAAAATAAAGTAAGAGGCCACGTAGGCCCAATCATGAGTTATCATTGCTTTTGGTGAGATGGAGTCGTGACTGCTGCTGGAGAAGGCGGTACTGTAGTTGTGGAAAAGTTGGATTTATTTTTGGAAGGCGGAGTTGACAGGGACGCAGACGTAGAAAAGGTAGAACACCATGGAGCAGAAACAAAAATGGCCAGTGGCCAGGAGGTCTTGAAACTGGGTTTGAATGGCGGAGGCCAAGAAACCAAGGATATCCAAAAAAACACCTGATTGTGACATTAACCATAAAAGGGCTACACATTCCTTCGAGACTCGCTTGACCCCTTGTATACCTAGTAACCCCGCGATGAGATCAAGTGTTGGCTGAAGATTTTCCTTGAATGTATTCAGAGGCACCGAGTCTGAAGACGGGAAAGATGTAAGGCGGGATTCAGAAATAGCAGCGATGAAATCGCTCTGCTACCTCCAGGGTAGCTTGGAAAACTGACGGGATAAAGACATTTCAGTGAAACTGACATAATTTGAACTGGGAGGATAATAGAGGGCTTTCCTGATGATCTCGGGAGGTATACTAAATATCTTGTTCCCTGGAGTTGATAGGAACATATCTCAGCGCTCATCATAAGCTTCTCTGAGCCAACATATCAATTCCAGAACTGGGTAGACGGGCGGAGCAATTTGGTGGTATATTCCTGAAAAAACAACTCTAAACCTATACCTATTTTCTAAATGTTTCATGAATATGTTAGGCTTGACGCTACTGATGAGGAAAGGGTATTGTGGGTCTTAGATGTGGGATTGCATGTCTATGAATGGCTGAGGTCCATGAGCAGCCCTAGACTCGTGAACTTGAGGGGTTTCGGGCTCCAACTTCATAATATTGATTCTACCCATGACCATTATGAAAAATGAAAAGTGGAAGGAAACTTAGACAGTGAAAAAGGGACAGAATACCTGTGCAGTAAAGAAAATTCTTGGGAGAAAACAACGCAGAGAAGTTGAAAGCAACTTGGTAGACCTGGTACTGGGAGCTCGCGCTTTGGCTATATGATATATTGTAAAAGAAAGTATTTTACCATAGTGAGCACAGAACAGGGTTAAACGGCTTTAGATTACCCGAAAAACAAGGCTAGGACAACACTTGTAGGGTTGACGTCATAAGGACGTCGACATTGGGACGCGTGGCATCTGGCTATTGGTTATCAGAGTTTGGTTAGGTGTATACCATGCGCCAGGTTAAATACAGGTCCTGGTTGTGTACCAGGTGTCCTAGGACTTACCTTACCTTCGTGTTACTTGTGACAGCTGTTACCTGAATGGGCCCATTAAAAAGTCCGGCGGGGTCTTGGAGCAGCTCTAAGCTCGCGATCATCACCCCACAGAATACCTGTCTCGGGTCCCACCATTTCGGTGGGTGTGCTTCCGCCTTCCCCCTGCCATCCTTGATCCCCTCGGAAATTCTTGGCACTGCCTTCTTCTCTTGACTATTCGTAATTAGGGCGGGTGCCGCTCTATCCAGTTTTCTTGCACATATACACTCCTTTATTTTGGGTAAATTTTTACCGCAAAGTTAAAACTATATGTCCTGTCCCCTTTTTTATATGCATTTTCATTCATGCCAATCCACTCACTCCTTTAAGTATTTCTCCCCTTTATGTTTCGGGTGATCCCCTTTTTAAGTTTCTTAGGGTGGTGGTGAATGATATAACAACATTGGCTCCATTTGGGGATGACACGCTCGTCCTCGAACGTGTCGAGAACTCCGCAAACCATCTGTTAACTGCTTTCTGTGAACACAGCCTCGTTGGCGATTCTACCTTCCTTAGGTCTTAATAAAAAATAGAAAACATAAGAGTAAAAGAAAACATATATTGTACAATATATATACAGCGGGCCTCGCGACCTGAATCAGTACTAGAAATAAGGTTTTAGGAATTGCCCATTTACATGGGCTTCAAGCAGATCACCTTCCAAATTTTCCAGCCTGAAAGTGTTATTTCCTCTAGCTTCTGCAATTTTAAAAGGCCCAAGCCACAATGGATCGAACTTCCCATGATTTCCTTTCTTGGATCTCTTGATTTCCCACCTTAGTACCAGATCTCCAACCTGTATTTCTTTACCTTTGGTATGTTGGTCGAACAAGTCTTTCATTTTTTTCTTGATACTCTGTTAACCTTTGATCTACTCGACTCCGGGTGTCTTCCAACTCAACCAACTGATTCATTCTTCTGATAAGATCATTTGGCTCCTCCTGACTGTCTTGAAAGAAACGAGCTACATGTAGAGCTAGCTGTATTGGAAACATCGCTGCTCGTCCATAGACCAATTCATACGGAGACTTGCTAGTTGATCTCTTGCTAGTAATTCTGTTTTCCCATAGTGAAAACTTGAGCTGCGAATCCCATTTTTTTTGGTTTTCGTTTATGGAATTTTTTAATGCTCTTACCAATGTCTTGTTAGAGGATTCCGCTAGCCCATTTCCCTCTGGATAGTATGCAGTGGAGTGTCCCAACACAATATTGTATTGCTGGCAGAAGTTAATGAACTTAGTAGACGTAAAATCCTGTGCGTTGTCAGTTACAATCTTAGTAGGGCAGCCAAACCTGGATATGATGTTATCCTCCATGAACTTGATCACTATTGCATCTGTAGCATTCCTCGCTGGCACTGCCTCTACCCATTTAGTAAAGTAGTTTGTGGCTGTCAGGATCCACTTGTGCTATCCACTGGACGCAGGATGAATCTCTCCTATGAAGTCAATTCCCCACTATTGAAAAGGCTCTTCTATATGTACTGGGATCATGGGTAAGGGTGCAAAATTTTGCTTCTCAGTGAATATTTGACATTTTTCGCAAGCCCTGACCCGAGCATGAATGTCTCCAAAAAGTTTAGGCCAGAAGAAACCTGCCTTCAAAATTTTGTGGGATGTGGCCCTCCAACTATAGTGTCCTCCACAAATGCCTTCATGGAATTCAGCCATAACTTCCTCCACCTCGGGCTTTGTGAGACATAAGAGCAAGATTCTTGAGGGGTCTCTCTAGTACAACCAGCCATTTTCTATAATAAACTTTTGGGATTTTAATCTCAGAGTTCGATATTTCGTCTTATCACAACTTGGGGGACATCTGAGAGTTAGGAGATACTCTACAATCTCCTTGTACCATGCACTGAGTAGGTATTTCATGTGAGTCTTCTGAATGGCAATTTCTACGCCGGACTGCTCGCCTATATCTTCAAGTACCTCTTCAACTCCCATGGTTAAGTTTATTCCCAAGGCTTGACAGTTAGATTCAGACAGGATATTTGCTAGTCCTTGTCCCTTTATAAGCTTGGTGGGGCGAATATCCAACTGGTATTCTTGGATCTTCGCTATCCACTTTCCCCTCTTACCCTCGCTATCACCTTCGATCAAAATATCTTTCACTGTAGCAGTGGGTACGAAAGCAATAATAGCTAACTGCAATACATACATTCGAAAAGCCTTCAGGGACTTGACCAGGGCATAGGATTGTTTCTCCAAAATATTATATTTCAGCTCAGCATCTTAAATAACTTGTCTAAAAAAGGCAATGGGTTGCTCGTACCCTTCTGCATTCTTCTATAATAGTACCGTTGCTACAGTGTGAGGAGATGAAAATGAGAAAATCATGAAGGGATTACCGTAGTTAGGACCTGCCAGTACAGGGGCTTCTGCGAAAGCACTTTTGATTCTATTAAATGCTTCCCTCGACTCAGCAATCCATTTCAAATCATTATCTTTCTTCAACATTTCCGTTATATACTAAACTATCTCTGCGTAGTTCGGTATGAACCTCCTCAAAAAATTTATGCGTCCAAGAAACACTTGAAATTCCTTCTTGTTTTGGGGTAAGGCTCTGCTGTTTATTACTTCTATCCTTTTTGGATCAATTTTGACCCCTGTTTTAGTTACAATATGACCCAACAACTTTCCTTCTTTTAAAGCAAACACATATTTTTGTGGGTTCAGAGATAGATCATACCTGCGGAATTTGTCAAAGGTTCTGCGCAAGTGATCGATGTGCTTAGTATCATCCTTGGAGAAAACTATGATATTGTCCAGGTACACCACCACAAATTTTTCCTGCTCACCTACAAAAGCGATGTCCATGGCATCCGGGCATACATGAACGTACCCCATGGAGTGGTAAATGCCATTTTCTTTTGGTCTTCTGGAAGAACTGCCACTTGATTGTACCCTGAGAAACCATCCATCATGGACATGCGTGAGGATCCCACCACCTTCTGCAATATGTGATCCATTTTTGGCAGCGGATAATTATCTTTAAGGGATGCTCTGTTTAAGTTCCGAAAATCAACACACAGTCTTATCTCTCTGTTCTTATTTCGAACTGAGACCAAGTTGGCTACCCATTCGGAATACCTCAATGGTACAATGATTTTGGCCTTCAAAAATTTCTTGATCTCCTTTTCTATGGATGGGAGCAGTAAAGGATTAATCTGTCTCAACTTTTGTTTGTGCAGCTTAGCATCTCCTCTTAATGGGATCTTGTGTTGTATGATGCTAATGTCAAAAGTTTTCAGATCTTGATAAGACCAGGTGAACACGTCCTTGTAGGACTCGAATAATTCTAGATATTACTCTTTGTACTCTTTTGGGACCTTCTTTGACAACTTCAAAATTTTGGGTTCTGCCTCTGTCCCAAGGTTTAACTCCTCTACCATCTCCTATTCGACCACCTTATTATGACTGGCTGGGACATCATTTTTGTCAAACAACCTTTCCAAAGGCACCAATCCTCTAGGGATCACATTCCCTTTGAGCTGGAGTACCTTATGACCAGCCACAGTATCCTTCCACTTATTCTTAGATGAATCTTCAGTCTCTTCTTCTTCTGCATCTATGATCAAATTGGAGAAATCTCCAACAGTCTCCATGAATCTTTTCACTTGTTCTTCGTCTTTAAACACTTTCCAGTGTTTGATATTATCTGGGATAGAGGGAAGATAACAAACCTCTATTTCATGCCTCAACAAGGGGTTTTGAGGGGGTCTAAAATTACTAGCTGCAACAAAAAGAGAATCGGCCATTCTATTTTGGTCCCTTGGCATGAACTGAATGTTGAATGCCAGGAAATTTTTTTCCATGAGATTCCACACTTCATTCCCATAGGCCCTTAGTTTGGGGTGTTTTTCCTGACACTGATTCCTAATCTGCCTTACTATTAGCTCTGAATCCCCAAAGACTTTCAGACTTTGGATGTTCATGTTTTTGGCTATCTGCAATCCCAGCAGCAGTGCTTCGAATTCAGCCACATTGTTCGTGGCTTCATACTCCAACTTGAAGGAAAAAGGGACTAACTACCCGGTGGGATAAATCAAAAGGACACCAGCTCCATTCCCTTCTCTGGAATTCGCTCCATCAAAATGTAGGTTCCAGATACCCTATTCTTCCCCATTTGTCGTCTGTTCAACCTTCAATTGGCAGAATGTCAGCTCCTGTATGAAATCTTTGTCTTCTTCGAGCATCAAACAAGAAAACTCCCCGTCTTTACTATATACTGGTGAATTCACTGAGTTATCAGCCTTGGTCACCCAAACATTTGACTCTCTTAGAGTCAAAAGAGTATATTTCTTTGTATGGACGAGTAATCTGTAGTCCGAATTGTTCCATTACTGACAAAGGTAATAGGTTATGGGATGCCCCTGAGTCCAACATGCATTTATGTAACAACAAGTCATGGATCACTAGGGAAACATAGAAATGAGGGGTCGATGAATCCAACTCCTCCACATGGGGACCAAACACTACCATGGGCCTTTCCTCTTGGAGGTTAAGACTGTCTGGGATTGAGGTTACTCTTTGAGGAAGCATGAACTAAGACACTTGAGCTTGGTAGGCAGGTTGTTTCAAAAGCTCAGCTAGGGGGACTGGGATCTTGACTTTCTCCAGCTCTTTTTGAAGACAAAAAACAGTAGGGGACTTCTCTGTTGGGTTTTCTTTGAGTTCTTTTGGTATGACTAGAGGTTTCTCCTCCACTGGAATATGTTTGACCTTTTCATGGGCATTAACTATAGGCTTAGAAGAAGAGGGAGTGGAAACATTAGAATGTACAAGTTCATTGATAGGTTTCTTACCTTTGCCTTCAAATTTTTGAACAACTGACTCTTTTTGAGGCAACTCTTCTTCCAACTCTTGTGTTTGGGTCCTCTTCCTAGAGGACCGAAGATCATACTTTCTGTGAAATTGTGCTTGCATGAAGTCCACAAATTGTTTGCAGTAATAGTCAATATCAGGATCTTCAACAACACTTGTTTTGTCAGTTTCTTCTAGCAAAGGAAGCTCAACCTCCTCATCTTCTTGTAAAGAAAGTTCCACCTCCTCACCTTCTGAGTAGGCGAGGTATTGATCATCCTGCCCATTACGGACCTCTTCAGTAGAGCCATCCATTTTCCCTTCAAGATACAACGGGGGCTGTATGTTCCTTCCGGTCTCTCTGTAATATTTGCAGAGGAGGTTTTCTGTACTAAGGGTTATAACCCCGGTTTGGAGCAGCTTGGGGTGGCCTTGATGATGAGTTCTTTGCTTCCAGCTCAAGCTTCACCAGATTTCTTGAGAGGTTCTTGATCATCTTGTTCATTTCCTCGATCTTATAATCTGCTGCCTCCCTTTCTTGATTTGAGGTAAAGGTTTCTTCTTTACCTCTTCGTCTAGAATCGTGGTCCATCCTCCCTTTAGATTTTTTCGTAGAAGCAAAGTTAGCTTCCACTTCTAAAGCATCAGTCTGAGCTTCGTCTAGGGTGGCATACTTTCTTTCCCTTAAGGAGAAACTGAAATCTGATTCGAACGTCGCTACAAACACCACCTTAGCAACGATTTGGTGAGACTTCATTTCTGCTGGTAGACTTGTATATAGTTTATTAAATCTCTTAATGAATTCAGACACATCTTCATTATGTCTTTTCCTCAGGGCGTTGAATTCAGTAAGACAATATCCATGATCCTTTTTCTCCCCCCACTTCCCGGTGAAGGCATTTTCCATTTCCTCCCAGGTATTAATAGAGCGGTCTCCTAGGGTCTTGAATCATTTACAAGCCTCGCCATCTAAAGACTAAACAAAAAGCCTCAACACAACATCTAGATGCTCAACTTTGAAGTTATCTGCAAAAGCACAAAAAACTTGCAAGTGTTTTTCGGTGGCAGTGTTATCCTCCCCATTGAAGCGAGGTAGTACCTTCAAGTAATCTTGAGGCATGTCATTCAAGATCTGTGGTAATGCCAGGGGGGAATATTTGTTCAACAAGAAACCAGGAACAACCATGATAGGTGGTGGAGGTGGATTCTGATGAATAACAGGAGGTGGCGGAATGGGAGTGTGTATAACAATAGGGATGTACTGAATGACGGCTTGTGGGGTTGCTTGGATAGATGGAATATGTGAAGTGGTAACCTCTGTGACTTCCTTCAATTCTTCGGCTTTAGGAGTGGGATGCAGAAAGAAGCTTGAAGTGTCGACAGACTCAGCCTCATCTTTGACTTCAATATTTTCAATGGAGGAATGACCTGGAGAGTATTCATGGATTCTGGCAGTGGTCTGAGGGCCTTGAACTTGAGCCAAATATGAGGAAGATGGAGAGTCTTCCAAGGAGAATCTTGGTATATCAGTATGAGCATTCTAATTTTCTCTCCAATTTCTATTGTGTAATATCTTCTCAGGGTCAGATACTGAAGGAGTTCTCAGTTGAGACGTGTCCGACCTCAGGTGGGGCTTATTTTGAGCCAGGACTGCAAAATGGATTTAAAATTTGAATTATAGTGGAGTTTCCAAGGTGAGGGATCTACAAATCTCAACCCCTCCTACTCACCTATTTTGAAGGGTGACTGTGTTTTTGTCGCATCCCAGGGATTTAAATCTCTAACTTCATTTCCCCGACAACGACGCCAGAAAGATGTTGTCACTCCTAGAGACAACCTTGAGTTTTAAAAGGACCAGTGCCTAGGACATCTTAAATGCAAGGAGTTTCTGATATAACTGATAGTAGTTGACAATAATATGACTTCCTTGCTACTAACAAATGGTAGAAATTGGGTGATAGTGGGACCAAGCCTTCAGAGGTAAACGTACCAACTAGGAATACTTCTGAGGATCATGTACGAGACTAAATAAGTATATGCATCATGGGCTGAGGGTTGTCGTGAATAATAGTATAGGCTATTGTCATGAATTCGTTCAAGAAGTTTGAATAACCCACCCCATTAGCCAACTGATGCACTGCGGGGTTCCACTCAAAGATAGTTCTTGGTTGAGAGTTTATCCTAGAAACCTTTTCCAGACCCAAACCCTCAAACTTATCAACCTATTGGAAGAGGAAAAGGTAGAACACCGTGGAGCAGAAACGAAAATTGCCGGTGGCCGGGAGGTCTTGAAACTGGGTTTGAATGGTGGAGGCCAAGAAACCAGGGATATCCAAAACAACACTTGATTGTGACATTAACCATAAAAGGGCTACACATTCCTTCGAGACTCGCTCGACCCTTTCTATACCTAGTAACCCCGCGATGAGAGAAATTTTTGGCTGAAGTTTTTCCTTGAATGTATTCAGAGGCACCGAGTCCGAAGACGGGAAAGCTGTAAGGCGAGAGTCGGAAATAGCAGTGATGAAATCACTCTGCTGCCTCTAGGGCAGCTTGGAAAACTAATGGGATAAAGACATTTCAGTGAAACTGACATAATTTGAACTGGGAGGATAACAGAGGGCTTTCCTGATGATCTTGGGAGATATACTAAATATCTTGTTCCCTAAAGTTGATAGGGACATATCTCGGCACTCATCATAAGCTTCTCTGAGCCAACGTATCAATTCCAGAACTGGGTAGACGGGCGGAGAAATTTGGTGGTATAGTCCCGAAAAAACAACTCTGAACCTATCCCTATTTTATAAATGTTTCCTGAATATGTCAGGCTTGGTGCTACTGATGAGGAAAGGGTATTTTGGGTCTCGGATGTGGGCTTGCATGTCTGTGAATGGCTCAGGTCCAGGAGCAGCCCTGGACTCATGAACTTGAGGGGTTTCAGGCTCCGACTTCTTAATCTTGATTCTACCCATGACCATTATGAAAAATGAAAAGCGGAAGGAAACTTAGACAATGAAAAAGGGACAGAATACCTGTGCAGTAAGGAAAATGCTCGAGAGAAAATGAGGTAGGGAAGTTGAAAGCGACTTGGTAGACCTGGTACTGGGAGCTCGCACTTTGGCTATAATATATCTCGTAAAAGAAATTATTTTACCACAGTGAGCAAAAAAAGGGTTAAACGACTTTAGATTACTTGAAAAATGAGGCTAGGATGACACTTGTAGGGCTGACGTCATAAGGATGTCGAAATTGGGACGCGTGGCATCTGGCTATTGGTTATCAGAGTTTGGTTAGGTGTATACCACGCGCCGGGTTAAATACTAGTACTAGTCGTGTACCGGGTGTCCTAGGACTTACCTTACCTTCGTGTTACTTGCGACAACTGTAACCTGAATGGTCCCATTAAAAATTCCGGCGGGGTCTTGGAGCATCTCTAAGCCCGTTGCCATCACCCCACAGAATACCTGTCTTGGGTCCCACCGTTTCTATGTCACCACCATTTCGGGGGGTGAGCTTCCGCCTTCCCCCTGCCATCCTTGATCCCCCCAGAAACGCTTGGCGCTGCCTTCTTCTCTTGACTGTTCGTAATTCGGGTAGGTCCTGCTCTATCCAGCTGTCTTGCACACATACACTCCTTTATTTTGGGTAAATTTTTACCCCAAAGTTAAAAATATATGTCCTGTCCCCTTTTTTATATGCATTTTCATTCATGTCAACCCACTCACTCCTTTAATTATTTCTCCCCTTTATGTTTTGGGTGATCCCCTTTTTAAGTTTCTTAGGGTGGTGGTGAATGATATAACAACAAGATCATTGTTGTATTCTTTGGAATTAAGTATTTACTTTGTAAAAAAAACTTACCATAATCCCAAAGAGCTAAGTCATGATGACCAAGCTCAAAGGAGACGTAGCCCACGAGATTTCGGGTGAAATCCTAGATTAAAATTGTTGTTGTGTTTGAATGATTATTTGCTGTATTATATTGCTGTCATACATGTTAAATTACAGCAAGAAAAAAAGAAGTTAAGAAACATAAACAGTAAAAAGTCATACACCGTTTAGAAGTAAATAATTCCGTAAAATTTTCAAGTACAAGCTAGATCATTTTAATTAAAATTGAGTGGTAGGTTCTTGAAATACATACAAGTTATCCAGACCATTTTTAGATCAGTGCGACAATTAAGTAAACATTGAAATGGCTTTCAATGGGTTGTGTTTGGAGTATGCACTCGAGAGTAGCTCGAACTACATAGCCTGGAAGGACATGATGGAGGCGGTGCTTGAAGATAATGGCTTGAAGGAGTTCATCGATAGCGATGTTCCTAAGCCCACTTCAGCGGATGCTGTAGTACTTGACACATGGAAAAGGAAAGTAGCAAGGGAGAGGAGGATCATGTTGGAAGATGTGAAAGACCATATTGTGTCAAGCATTCACTAGGAAAGCCACTCCATTTGCAATGTGGAAGGCTTTGACAAATCTTTTCCAAAGCAGAAACGACCATAGGAAATTGGCGCTGAAGGATAAATTCATAAAAATCAAGATGGAGAAGAATGACACTATTCCACTATACTTGACAAAGCTTGTCCAATGCAGGGATGAGCTTGGGAGTATAGGAGTCAGTGTTGTGGATGATGAATTGGTGAGCTTGGCTCTCCTTGGGCTTCTGAAGAGTTGGCACATTTATCAAGACTTTGTCAATGGACGGGATAAACTACCGGATTGGGAGCGACTGTGGTCGGATCTAGTGCAGGAGGAGATAAGGCGGACCACTAGGGATGGATATTCATCAAAGCATGATGATGAAGAGGATTGTGATTTGGGTTCCAAGGCGAAGAAGAAGAAGGGGAAGGAATTTCATTCAAAATCTGAGGCTGGTGAATATGGCAAGGAGCACAACATGTCCAAAGTGAAGTGTTTTCACTGTCATGAGTTTGGAAATATTGCCACAAATTGTCCACATAAGAAGAAGAACAAGATGGTTGCTGGAGATGCAGCTGGTGAGGCTCTTGCCTCGCAATTTGAGCTTGAATTCTCATTGATCACATGAATGGTGTCTAGTGCATTGGGATCGAGGTGGTATTTTGATAGTGGTGCTTCCTTTCACATGATGGGAGATGAGAAATTTTTCAGTGAATTGGTGGAGAAAGATCTCTAGATGCATGTTGAGTTGGACAAAGATGGATGATACAGTATGACTGACATCGATACCATTACCTTTCAGAGGGCATCAAGTAAACTCTTTCATCTAAAATATGTTGTGCATGTTCCAGGTCTAAAGAAGAATTTAATCTCAGTCACAATGTTAGAGGATAAAGGCTATGATGTTGTATTTAGTGAAGGAAAAGTTTTCCTGCGACACAAAGAAACCGGGAAAGCTAATAAGGTTGGGATTCGAGTGAAGAATCTCTACAAACTTGAAATAGATGGGATTTCTACAAATCTTCCTACTGTTGGGAAGTGCGAGAAAGCCATGCAATTGAAGCTTGAGAGGGAGCGATATTTGCATGTAGGTAAGATTGAACCTCGGGATGTGGAGAAGTCACAAGATGAGGATCATGGAGTGGGAGAAACCACTCATGTAGAGAAATTTCATTCCAGATGGGCAGAGGGAGTGCATGCAGGTGGGCGACATGCATGAGTAATCCTAAGAAGAGATTTCTGGGCAGGATTCATTGAGATGGTGTGGATCTCATGAATTGAAGTTGGCTACGAGGCGCCCATAGAGTAGCAATAGCATGATCAGTTGGATTAATGCAGTCATATCAAAGTGACAGTGTCGGATACTGGAGCACGGATCAGAGTTGACAACAAGTGAAAAGTGCATGGGTGCATAGGTCAACGACACAGTGGTTCATGAAGACATGTGCAGTAGCTAGCAGAAGTCAAAAGAATTTGATGACAGATGCATTAGACTGATTGAGTTGTTTGGAGGCTATTCAGTTTTGGAAGTGTTGCATGCAAGTATTGCAGGGCGAATGCATGGAGTTATAGGGTGCATGCAAAGAAAATCCTTTCTTGTTGAGAGGGAGTGTTGACTATTGCAACAAGAAAAAATTAAATTGGCATCTGGAAACATCATTCCTTGATCCTAGTGAAAAATAATCACCTAAACTAGGTGGGGCACACACATGCTATTTTTAGGTGTATGTATATTTTTAGAATGGTGAACATATTCTAAAATTAGCAAGATGTTGACTCTAGATGGTTGAGAAAATTCTATCTTTGGATGAATTTATATATTTAAAATATGGGCGAAGTCTATTTATAGATCGCAAATCTAAAAATAGAATGCATGTCGATTATTATTAGCCCTTAATAATAATTAGAAAATAAATAGTAACTTATTCTCTTGGAGCACTTTATTTCAGTGAACATATGTGGCACATTAGTGGACTGAAGGAATTACGCAATTCCTAGGGTGGTTGGTGACTCATGCATAGAGGACTTAGTTATAAATGATTGTGGCAAGTTGTAATAGAGTTGGAAGAGTAGTTATGTGAGTTGTTATTTAGTTTAACTCAGTTCAGTGAGTTAAACTCAGTTGTGCTAGTTGTAACTGAACATACACTAGTGATAGATGAGTGAATTAATTAGTTAATTAATTCACAAGTAGTGTCTTACTTGAAACTGAATAAATACAACAGTTAACTACTTGCATGACAGTTCCAGTGGAGACCGAGTGGAGAGATAGGTTAAAGGGTGAGATGGAATATCAGTTGTGACTATAGTGATGCATTCAATGCATCTACACACACATTGGAGATGCTTATGAGCATTGCATAGTCAAGGCAAGGCAAAGTCGAATTCATTCAGGGCAGGGAGTGCGCAGTGGAGGCAGGCTGTTAGGAGGCAAGAAATTGGTGCATAGATATGCAAATTTCTGTATGACAGTGTGTAATGATTTTTGATTGTATTGAGAGCTTGATTTACTAAGCTTTGTATGATATTTTTACATGATCCATTGATATACATAATATATGATAGTTGGGGTTTTTAGCTTTAAGCTTTCCCGTTAAAGAACTGTGTTTATGTGAGATTGATTTTGCTTCATATGTGTTTTGCAATTGTTAATTTCCGCAAAGAATTAAGTGGAAGAATTTTTTATTTAACATAAGATTAATTTGTTAGATCGAGAGGATCTAGAAATACATTATTGTGTTTATAAATTTCTACAAAACTTTGGAAATATCTTAACTGATCATACAATAATAGAATAATAAGAATAAAATAAGGAGGCAAGTAGATGGAGTGTCTCTGTTATTTTGAAGGTTTTTGATGATTCGACCTCTTTTGGTGAAAGCTGTTGCTGACTTATCCTTTTTTGCTGGAAGCTGTTATTGACCTAGCTCTACAAAATTGGGTGTGTTGGCATGCTGTAAAATTAATTTTCACTCAATAGTTTCACAAAACGTATCCCACTGCTCTTCACTTGGAATTTCACAATTCATCATTTTCCTGAAAACTTCATCCACTTCAGTAAATATATAGAAAGTTGGTTTCTGGTTGAACAAATGTTTGACTTGATGTTGAATAATCACGTCAAACTGTAGAGCTTCAAGAAAAACTCTACCTCTAATGTGACCTTTGATACCTGCAAATTTTGTTTTGTGTATTGCATTTGTATACAAATTTTTGCAATAATCCTCTAACTTGACCAACTTGTCATCTAATCCAACTAAAAATGGCAGAAATTTTGATTTAAAATATTAAATTTAGTATGAAACCTTTTAAAAATAACATTTAAGGCTTCACACTTGGTCTACAACTGGTTGATCAAGTTCCTTTTCTGCAAAACCTTTTTTATTTATAACATAGTTGAAATCTTGTGTAAAATGTTAATTGCTTCTAACTCTTCCTTGTTCTTAGAATTAAGAACCTTAATCATATCAGAAGCTTCACTTGGATTCTACTGGAGTTGATCCTTCCCCTCTTGAGTTGCTGTTCTGCACTTGTTAATGAGTTCTGGCTGCTCGAAGATGATTTGAATAGATGGCCATATTTCAGTAATGGACTCATTGATACTTTCCCAACTACTATGCTTAGCTTCTGATAAAGTTGATGCCATTAGAGTTTAAATTTCCAGTTCTTTGATTCTAAGCTCCAATTGATGAGTCTTTTGCATTTCGTTTAGATACAAAGTATCATTTCTAAACTTTTGGACTCAAGAAGTTGAAACTTCTGACTTAGCTTTTCATGTGCTTGCTTCTAAGTGGCTAATTCTTGAGGCAGTTGTACTGGATCAGTCATGTTCAAGGTTGTTGAAGTTTCTGCACTTGCAGAAGATGTTTGAGTTGTTGAAGTAGGATCTACATTTACCTGGAGTGTTGATTTCTCTTTCAGCAATTCTTCAATCCGTTCTTCCATTTTTCTGATATGTAGATTTTGGTCAATAATTAGCTTAAGCATTTCCTCCTTTTCAGATTCATTCTGCACCATTTCTTTAGTCTGTGGGTCTTCAATCGAGGAAAACTTAAGTTGTTTTCACAGGGTAGCAATGTCTACATTTTTCTTCTTGATGATATCTTCAGCTACTTTGCAGTTAGCAGGATCATATCCTACTTTTACTACAAGTTCCTCCAATGTCTTTATCCTGTTATCTTTAGCTAAACAAGACAGTTTCTCAATCTTCAATTGGGATTGGATATTTGAGAGTGCTACTTTTGATTTCAAAAGAGACATAATTGTTGTAGTCATGGTTGAAAATAACATTTCTCCTGACTGCCTGTGCATATCCATCTGATCAATGAGATGTAATTATCTTGCATCAAATGAGAGAAAAATCTTCTTATAATCAACATGGGTTTTCGGAAATGGCATTGTTGCTTGTAGGAAGGCCATCTGCATCCTTCCCTTCTCACTGTCAATGGTAGTGACAAGCATGTGTTGTGATGTAGATGTATGTTTCCAAAATTGGCCGTAAACATCTGACTTCCGTGCTTCATTATTTTGTTTGATCTCTAGAAATTTGGAGAAGATATTATTCTCTTCTAAAGAGCTGCCATATGCATGTTGGATGATTTTTAGGGGCTCTTGTGTAGGTGATGCTGATGAAGAATTCTAAGGAATATTTATAGATGTGGAGACTTCAGTTTCTCCCAAAGCTATGATATCTGTCCGTTTATCTTTTGAAAGTATGGAAGAATCAAGTCTTGGTTTCTTATGCTGTAAGATGAATTATTTCATAAGCTCCTTAGAATGTGGTGTCTCTTCTCTGACCCTCTTTTGTTGTTTACTGTCAGGGATTAGGGTTTGTACATTTGAAGTAGAAATATCTTGTTCATCTTCTTCTTGTAAACTTCCTTCTACCCATTCATCCTGATTCATGTACTTTTCTATTTCTGGTCTAGAGGTGTGAGTGTAAGATGTTGTCTTAGATTCAACCCTTAGATCATAAAAAATGCCATGAGGGTCATATGACCAAGTGAAGCTTGATTGAAAACCCATCTTCATTAATAGTGTATCTGCATCAATACCAATTTCTCTGGTATTACAAATGAATGATCCAATATTTGCTTTGATTTTAAACTGTGCTTTCCTCTTTCCTGATTTAAAATGCAATTAATCCATATTTAACATATGTCTTATGTATTCTAATGATAAAATTCTCATAGGTACACATTTTGGAAGCTTGTATGGTGGAAGCTCACAAACATACACCCTGATTTCAGTACAATTCTTGTACAGGTACCAATGACCTATCTTTTCTTGCTCACTGAGGTGTAGTATTCTCTTAATGTCTTCTCTAATTCTAGGCTCTGATGAATTGATAATGAAATGCCTGACTAGATGAATGAATAGATCTATGAATTATGAAAAATAAGTAGTTGTTGATGATTCTTTGACCAATTCTGTCTAGTGAATCACTGATTGATTCACTCCCTGTACGTCCTACTTGTTGAGATGAATGGGCAACATATCTGCCTACTGAAACAAAATCATATGAATGATCACAAAATAATAAGTAAATACTACTTGAGTGGTGAAATTAATAAATTGCTCATGTATAATATCAGCCAAGAAATGGCTGTAATTGAACATAAACAATGGTGGGTTTTCAAGGTTGAAGATAGTTAAGAAACCTAGGATGACTTCATCAACAATTTCATCAGTGGGGTATCCTAACAGATAAGAAAAAAGGGAGATACAGTGTTTGGAATCAATGGGGAAGATGGAAGACGCATATGGAGGATTTCTCTTTGGTAAATCAGCATCCTCAGGTAGAAAGATGTTGAATATTTGGGCTCTCTATGGGAAGGATAATGTGTGATAGAGATCCATGAGGGCAACATAGGAGAAAAACGATAAGGAGTCAAAACGAGGGATGAGAAGCAACTGATTAATGGTTTCAGGAGATATGGTTATCAAAACGTTCTCGTTCTGAGCCACCACTGACCTAGTTATAGGGTCATACTGCTTTTGACACCAGGCAATTAAATCTGGGAATGGGTGAGTTTGAGGGAATGAAAACAGAGGTAACATGGACTCCCAAAACCTGATAGGGTCTTGTTTATCCAGATGATTTTGTTTTAGCCATAGATGTAGCTCGTAAAATTCAAATTCACTATGAAATTCTACAATTTTAAAATAGGTATATACTAAGGGTGTGAGGTCGAGGTTGATTTTTTGAGTTGCAGGAATGTCTTCTGCAACAGCTTATTGACATTGGGAATGACCTCGACAGCTGGATGGGCAACCTTGGGTACAAGCTCTGCAACACTATCGATGTTTGAGATTTCTTCTGTCACTGCTTTGTTACCTTTACCTTTCGGAGTAGATTGTTTCTTCGTTTTGGCCTCAGGTGCCATGTTTGACTGTAACAAAGTGGTATAGGGATTCAGAGTTTCCGGTTACATAAACAATGATATGGTTTCAGGATAATGGAGGGTAATTACAGTAGATAATTCACTGTAGAATGATGATGAAGGATGAAGGTGAATTGAAAGTGGAAGTAAAGTATTGAGCAGGAGACCGTGAGCAATTTTATAGATATCATTTTGGGTTTAATGGTCGGGGGTAACAGTCAACTGAATTTACTACGTAACGGTATGGTTAACGGGTAGATGGTGCAAATTTATTGGCCAACGGGAGGATTAATGGGTAAATGGAGTGTTAGGGATAATTGATATGTGGCATGGAAGGATATGGGCGGTGGATGGATAAATGGTAGTGGGAATGGAAAAACTGGATGTGGATTTCGGGGTGCGGGGGGGCCTTCCAGTTTCCGGTTTCTGCCGGAGGGGGTGCGAGGTCACCTAATGTTGCCACGTTGCGAAAATAGGCGGCCATTGAAAATGGATTTCATACCCCCCACCCCGCATTAACAAGAAACATGCGGAGGGGGTGCAAAGTTAATCTCCATCGTAGATCTGAGGGAAGCTCAAGATCTACCGTCAGAATCTGCAAACACTTGAATTCTTTTGATTTGACCGCTTATCGTTTACTAACTTTACAATAAAATCAATATGCACGCATATAGATTAATTTGATTAATGAAATTACAAAACCCCTTTTCAAGGGTTCAAACATCATGAATTAAACTTTACATTATGAAATTTTAGTGCATTTAAACATGTGACCATTATCTTTTAATCACTAAAGAATTTAACCATTTTATTTTTATGCTTCCCTAAAATTTTTTGTTGCCTCCTTTGTTTAGAGCAAACTATCCTATCATTTTTCTCACATGGATGTAATAAAATATATTTTTCCTAACATTTTTTTGAATTTTTTTTCATCCATGTTCTAACTTAACATTTTATATTTTTATTTTTTAAAATAGCATGCTAACTTATCAAAATCAAATAATGTTACAAAATCGGCTCCAGCTGGGGACTGCTTCCCCCTATGGGATGCAGAGAACAAGAAATTCCATGTGCCTTCTCCTCGGGCTATGGAGTCTTTGCTGTAGAAAACACACTGAATTAAAATGACAAAACAAAATGATTATGTACAATGATGATGTGAGATATCTTTCAATACTAGATGTAGTGTTTCAAAAATCTGCCATTGACAGGCAGTGTTGAAAACTATCCTTCAAGATTCTGCAGAACAAATGTGTTGTTTCCTTTCACCTCTACAATACTGAGTGGCCCAAACCATAAATTTTCAAACTTTCCATGTTTTCCATTATCTTCTCTCCTTGCATCCCATCTTAGGACTAAATCACCTTCTCTAAAATATCTTTCCCTTGCTTTTCTGTCAAAGAGGCTCTTCATTTTATTCTGATATTTCTTTAGTTTGTACTGTATCTCATCTCTATTTTTATTCAACTCAATGATCTAATTAATCCTTCTAGAGAAATCATCAGGTTCATCAGTAGATTCTTGTAGAAACTTGAGTATAAGGAAAGCTAAATTTGTAGGAAAAATAACATCTTTTCCATAAACTAATTGGAATGGGGATTTACCTATTGATCTTTTTGGGGAAATTATGTTTTCCCAGACTGCATAAATCAAGTGACTGTCCCAGTTCTTCTTGTGGTCTTCTAAAGTTTTCTTGATTACTTTCACTAAAATCTTGTTTGATGATTAGAAAGACCATTTCCTTGTGGATAATAGGGAGTTGAGTGATGCAGAAAAATTTGATATTTCTGATAGAATTCTATCATTTTTATGCTATTGAATGCTGTGGCATTATTAATGACTATTTTCTGTGGGCAACCAAATCTGGATAAAATATTCTCTTCAATGAACTTTATTACAACTGAATTTGTAGCATTTCTTACTGGAATGGCTTCAACCCACTTGGTGAAATAGTTAGTAGCAGTCAAGATCCATCTGTGTTGACTACTGGAGGCTAGATGAATTTCACATATAAAGTCTAATCCCCATTGAAGAAATGGTGCTAAAAAAATTACTGGAACTAGTGGAAGAGCTGCTAATTTTTTCTTACCAGCGAACATTTGACATGGAACACAAGCTCTGACTTTTGATCCTACTTGTGAAAATAAGATAGGCCAATAAAATCCTACCCTCAATATCTTGTATGTTGTTTCTCTCCAAGCATAATGGTCTCCACAAATTCTTGCATGAAATTGATCAATGATTCCTTCAATTTCTGATTATGTTAGGAAAATTAGTAAAATATTAAGAGGATCCTTCCAATATAAATTGGCATTGATAATACAATACTTGATGGATTTCAACTTGAGTGTTTTGCACTGGTTCTTTGAAAACTGAGCTGGACATTAAAAATGAATCAGAAAGTGGAAAATGTTTTCATACCAATCTAATGTAACAAATTTCTCATCAATATGAATTGGGATTGTCTGAGTTGAAGGAGAAGGTTCTTATGTATTCTTTCCTTGCACTCCATGGAAAGGTTCTTGTGTATTCTCCCATTCCAAATTCGAAGAAGGTTCTTGTGGTTGCTTCTCCGAAACTTCAAAAACTGAGTTTATGCCCAAGGCTTTACAATTTGATTCAGCTAACAAATTGGCTAAACCCTACCCCTTCACTAACTTGGTAGTTTTGATGGTAAGATCAAACTCAAGAATCTAAGTTATCCATCTTCCCCTTCTACCATCAGTGTCTAGCTGTGTGAGGACTATTTTGACAGCGTTATTGGGCACATAGGCAATGATAGTTGAATGAAGAATATACATTCTAAAATACTTGAGGGCTTGAACTAAGGCATATGCTCGTTTTTCAATAATATCATATCTCAGTTCGGAATCTCTCATGACCTTACTAAAGAATGCTATATGTTGATCATGGTATTCCTCATTCTTTTGTAAAAGGACAGCTACAAGGGTAGTTTTTGAGGCAAAAGAGAACATGCTGAAAGGTTCTGAATAGTTTGGACTGGCTAAGGTTGGGGTTTCGCAGATGGATTTATTTATCTGGTCAAAATAAAATCTTGTAGAAACAATCCATTTAAATTTGTGGTTCTTTTTAAGCATGTCTGTTATACCCTTCACTATTTCTACATAATTTGGCATAAACCTTCTCAAAAAATTAATTTTGCCTAAGAAAGCCTGCATCTCTTTCTTATTTCTAGGTAATGATAATGATTGAATAACAAAAACCCTTTTGGGATCAATAACTACTCCATATTTAGAAATAATATGACCTAGCAATATACCTTCTTTAATGGAAAATAATGATTTTTTGGGAAATTTCCTACATCTTTCAAAAAATTTCTTCAAATGTTTAAGATGTTTATGATCTGATTAGGAGAAAACAATTAAATCATCAAGATAAATAACAATGAATTTATTTACCTTATCGAAAAAATCCAAGTCCACGGCTCTCTAAAATGTTGCTCCTGTGTTTGATAGACCAAATGGCATCCGGGCATACATGAATGTACCCCACGGTGTGGTAAAAGCTGTCTTCTCCCTGTCTTTTGAATTCATTAATATTTGATTAGAACCAGAAAATATATCTAACATAGAGAACCTGTTAGCACATGACACTTTTTAAAGTAATTGATCCATCTTTGGAAGTGGATAATTATCTTTCAAGGATGCTTTATTAAGGTTCCTAAAATCTACATAGAGTCTTATTTCACCGTTCTTTTTCCTCACAGAGACTAAATTTGCAACCCAACTAGAGTATCTTAATGGGACAATAATTTGGGCATCTAGAAGTTTTTTCAGTTCGTTTTCTATAGTGGGAAGAAGAATTGGGTTCATCCTTCTTAACTTCCATTGGTAAGGCTTTAAATCTGGTTTCAGTGGAATTTTATGCTTAATTAAAGATGTATCATAAGTTTTTAGATCAGCATAAGACCAAGCAAAGACATCTCTATAATTTTTAAGAAGTTTGACATATTCATATTTAAGTTCTGGGTTTAATGATGCACAAAGTTTGATGTTTTAAATTTCCTCATCAGTACCAATATTTGTGTCTTCTATGTCATCTCCTGGTGAAACAAAGAACGGGTTTTTGGGAACATTGTTTTGATCAAACAATTTTTCTAAAGGAACAAGTCCCTTGGAGATGAAATTATTTGATAATTGAATTATATCATGATCAACTAACTTTGATTTTAGTTTTTAATTTTCTTTGTCTTAGGTAGCTTTTTCACTGTCTGAATTATTCTCTTCAATTTGCAATATAGAAAATTCGGCAATGACTTGCAGGAAGGATTTTAATTGTTCATCATCCTCAAATATCTGACAATGTTTGAGATTGTCTGGGATTGAAGGCCTATATTTGATTTGTGTCTAATATTGAATATGAAAATGATCTGGAATCTTGAAGGCACTAGCTGATACAACTAATGAATCTGCATGTAAGTTTTCATCTCTAGGAATAAAGGTGATGTTAAAAGCATTAAAGGTATTTTCAATAGTGCCCCAAATCTCATTTCTATAAGACCTAAGTCTAGGGTGCTTCGTTTGGCAAAGACTCCTCACTTGTCTTACTATTAGTTCTGAGTCGGTGAAAACACTCAAATTTTTGATCTTTAAACTTCTAGCAAGTTGTAATCTTAGGATAAAAGCTTTGTATTTTGCGACATTGTTTGTGACCTCAAAATCTAATTTGCATGATTGTGTAATATTTTATTTTTCAGGTGAAATAAAAACAACTCCTGCTCGAGCTCCATCTTTGGCGCAAGATCCATCAAAAAATAATTGCCAAATTTCAATATGACCTGGTTTAGAGGTGTCAACTATATCCTCAATTTTGAGTTGAGAATCCCATGAAGTGTCTAATGATAGTTGAAAACAACTAAATTCTTGATCTACTGCATAAATGGGTTGATTCCTAGCTTGATTAGCATTACAAACGATGTTTAGGAATCTCACTTCTCTATATAATCTAAGGCTCTCTCCACCATATACTAGGATAGTGGAAAAAGACGTGTCCATTTGAAGACTTCCTCCCAATTTTGCACAACATGATCTTGATAACAACATTCCAAATTTGGGAGGAATGTCAGTAACAACTATGTCTAATACTACACTCTTAACTGGTATTTGATGTAAAGTGACTACTAGATCTTTAATGAGTCCTAAACATTGGACCCTCTTTGAATCAAAAGTATACAAGTCGTGATTAGTTCGAGTGATATCTAGATTTAGTTGTTCCATGATGACTTTAGGCATTAAATTGTGCGAAGCACCAGGATAAAGCATAAAATTGTATAGCTATGAATCATGCACCTTTAAAATGAGATAGAAGGGTGGTATAGATTCATCAATCATGTCAAAACTAAGACCAAAAGCTATAGTTGGTCTTTCATCTTGTAGACTGATAATATCTCCTTCAGCGTCCATACTAGAATTTTGGATTCATTTGGCTACTTGAATTTTATACCCTAGATTTTTATAGAGTTCAGAAAGTGGAATTGGAATTTTTACTCTTTCTAATTCTTTCTCAGCATTAAAGGCAGTCAAAATTGTTTTATCAATATGAGTAGAATCAATTGACAAATTTAAAGGTTGAGGAGGAGTAGTTTGAGTTTCAATTGATTTCAGTTAAGGTTTAATTATTACAGGGTTCTTATGAGGTCTTACAGGACCAACTCTAGGTTTTAAGTCATATCTTTGATTGAGTTCTACAATTAGAAACTCAGAAAAAGCTTTATACTTAGAGACCTGAGAAGTATCTTGGTTTTATTGAGGGATTTGGTTTTGGGAAACAAGGACAATGGTAGCCTGAAAGGATGTTTGATCTACAATATTAATGTCTTTAGTCATGGAAAAAGTATTGTCCTCTGGTTGTTGATCATCAATCAATAATGGGGTAGAAACTTGTTGTTCATTATGAGGCCTCTAAAGAATTTGCAGTGGAGCAGATTTCTTGTACTGACCTTGGGCCTGTGTTTGTGGTCTGGAAATAATCTGTTGGAATGTTCTTGATTGAGTCCCAATTTTTGAAATTCTATTGGATAGATTTCTAAGCAGAGCTGTGATTTCATCAATCTTTGAATCTTCACTTTTTGACTTAGAGGAAGATGCTTCCTGATTTTTTAATTTTCTTTGGGCTTTCTCGTTTTTAGCTATAATTTTACTAGAAGCTGATCTATTGGCTTCTACCTCAATAATATTAGTCTGCATATCTTGTAATGTATTAGAAATTCTCTCCCTTAGCATGATTTTAAAGTCATCATCGAATGCTTTCGAAAATATAACCTTTGCAGCAGCTACCGGAGGCTTGAAATCAACAGGCATTTTGTGGTAGAGTTTATTAAATCGTTTGATAAATTCAGCTACAGGTTCACCAGGATTTCGTTTAACTCTTCAAATTCAGTGAGGAGGTAAAAAACATCTTTCTTTACCCCCCATTGGTTTTTAAAGATAGTTATAAGTTCATTTCAGCTTTGAATAGAATCTTCTCTAAGTTTTCTAAATCAGATCCTAACGTGACCTTCCAAGGACTGCACAAATAGTCTCATATAAAAATCTTCATGCTTGATGTTCATATTATTTGCGAAATAGAAAAAGGAAACTATATGATCTTCTGCTAAGGGGCTTGTCTCTCTATTAAATCTTGGTAAGTGTTTGAGATATCCATCAGGGAAAATTCCCAAGACGTTAGGGAGAACCGGAGTAGCATACATAACTTGCATAATGGGTTGAAAATCCATGGATGATGAAGTTGATGTTGATGAAGATGATGATGAAGATGTTGACAAAGATGTAGGTGAATGAGAGTTAGAGGGTGGAGGAGAATGGGAAGGAGGAGGAGGTAGTGAAGATCTCAAAGTGATTTTAACAATAGTTTTTGAATTGATGGTGTTAAATCTTCTTCCTTATATTCAAATAATGGACTGGAATAGATAGAAATTGTCTCTTCTGGTTGATTAGAGTCTAATGGAATAGGATGATAGACTGGAGTAACAAAATCAATGGGCTTAAACTCATGCAAATGAAAGCCCAATTATGTTTCAGATGTGGGTGAATCTACAGGAAAGGATGGGACTTGATATGACTCAAGTGACGCTGCCAACAAAGCCAACTGAAGATGTACTCCTTGTGAATAGAGTTCAGGAACTCTAGGAGGTAAATGAGTCAAATCAGATTGGGATGATAATACTGAATAGGGGTCTATAGATGAAATTTCTTAAGGGTGTAAGGCTGAAGAGGAAGAAACCAAAATGTTCAGTTTTCTTTTCAAAGAGGCTTCCCTAACAAGTATTTCTGGATCTGGTAAAGGGTTAACAATCTTAGATTCAGATCTAGATCTGGTGTGCTTAAAAGGAGCCAGTTTGAAATAGTGGAATCGCGAGGTGAAAGGTTGTGACCTATATCTTTATCCCTTATTCATATTAAAGGAAAAGAGGAAAGATTTTTGTCCCAGGAAAATTTAGTTTTTACTCTTCGTTTCCCCGGCAATGGTGCCAATCTGATGTTGTCCTTTGAGATGATTTTGGTCAATAATCATGCAAAGCATCTAAAATGTTTATTTGTGTTTTAAAATATTTTGGAGGACCAATGCATAAGATAGAATTTAATCAAACAGTTAAGGTTTTTAAATCTTACTAGTAGTATCAATAACTTAAAGTAAGGGCTGCTTGTTCATCTCATACAGTAATTAGGCTTTCATGATTTTGATTAAGTAGAATAAGAAGATGTGATTATTAAAATTCAAATTGAACTATTCAATAAACCATAAGCTGGAAAACTTTTAAACAATGTTTATAAGTTCAATAAAATATATTTAACATCACCAAAATACTGACAATTTATTGATAAAAGGGATTTACATTAACAAATTGTCAAGTAAATCATTCTTTATAATAATTATAACTTCAAGAGGAATTATAAGGTTGCTGAGACACAGTCAACCTCACCTAATTATTTTGATGATAATTAAACATATGAACAAACAGAATGACAGAAAACTGGAAAGTTCATAGGTAAGACAAAGCTGTACAAGATGAGTTCAGAATACTGCTTTGTATTATTGATTATCAACAAAACTTAGTACAATTTCTGTTTACAAAATCTCCTTATCCAAAGGTGCAACCCTTCATAACTCTTGCTGAGAGTTATTTATACTAACTTACAAAACTTTGGAAATATATTAACTGATCATACAATAATTGCATAATAAGAATAAAAGGAGACAGGTAGATGGAGTGTCTCTGTTATTTTGGAGGCTGTTGATGATTCAACCTCTTTTGGTGAAAGCTATTTCTGACTTGTCCTTTTTTCGCTGGAAGCTATTGCTAACCCGAATCTACAAAATTGGGTGTGCTGGCATGCTGTAAAATTAATTTTCACTCAATAGTTTCACAAAACTTATCCCACTGCTCTTCACTTGGAATTTCACAATTCATCATTTTCCTGAAAACTTCATCCACTTCAGTAAATCTATCGAAAGTTGGTTTCTGGATGAAAAACTGTTTGACTTGATGCTGAATAATCAAGTCAAACCGTAGAGATTCAAGAAAAGCTCTGCCTGTTATGTGACCTTTGATACCTGCAAATTTTGTTTTGTCTATTGCAATTGTATACAACTTTTTTCAATAATCCTCTAACTTGACCAAATTGTCATCTAATCCAAATAAACATGGTAGACATTTTTGATTTAAAATATTAGATTTAGTATGAAACCTTTTAACAATAACATTTAAAGCTTCACACTTGGTCTGCAACTGGTTGATCAAGTTCCTTTTCTGCAAAACCTTTTTTATTTCTAAAATAGTTGCAGTCTCGTCTGAAATGTTAATTGCTTCTAACTCTTCCTTGTTCTTAGAATTAAGAACCTTAATCATATCAGAAGATTCACTTGGCTTCTGCTAGAGTTGATCCTTCCCCTCTTGAATCGCTGTTATGCACTTGTTAATGAGTTCATGCTGCTCGAAGATGATTTGAATATATGGCCATATTTCAGTAATGTAATCATTAATACTTTCCCAAATACTCTGCTTAGCTTCTGCGAAAGTTGATGCCATTAGAGTTTCAAATTCCAGTTCTTTGATTCTAAGCTCCAATTGATGAGTCTTCTGCATTTAATTTAGATACAAAGTATCATTTCTAACCTTTTGGGACTGAAGAAGTTGAAACTTCTGACTTAGCTTTTCATGTGCTTGCTTCTGAGTGGCTAATTCTTGAGAAAATTGTACTGGATCAGTCATGTTCAGGGTTGCTGAAGTTTCTACACCTACAGAAGATGTTTGAGTTGTTGAAGTAGGATCAACATTTACCTGGAGTGTTGATTTCTCTTTCAATAGTTCTTTAATCTTTTCTTCTATTTTTTTGATCTGTAGATTTTGGTCAATAATTAACTTAAGCATTTCCTCCTTGTCAGATTCATTCTGCTCCATTTCTTTAGTCTATGGATCTTCAGTCGAGGGCAGCTTAAGTTGTTTTTGCAGGGCATCAATGTTTGCATTTTTCTTCTTGATGATCTCTTCGGCTGCTTTGCAGTTAGCAGGATCATATCCTACTTTTACTACAAGTTCCTCCTATGTCTTTATCCTATTATCTTTAGCCAAACAAGACAGTTTCTCAATCTTCAATTGGGATTGCAGATTTGAGAGTGCTACTTTTCATTTTGAAAGAGACATAGCTGTTGTAGTCATGGTTGAAAATAAAATTTCTCCTGATTTCCTGTGCATATCCATCTGATCAATGGGATGTAATTGTCTTGCATCAAATGAGAGAACAATATTCTTATAGTCAACATGGGTTTTTGAAAATGGCACTGTTGCTTATAGGAATGCCATTTTCATCCTGCCCTTCTCATTGTCAAAGGCAGTGAGAAGCCTGTGTTGTGATGTAGATGTCTGTTTCCAAGATTGGCTATAAACATCCGACTTCAGTGCTTCATTCTTTTGTTTGATCTCTAGAAATTTGGAGAAAATATTCTACTCTTCTGAAGAGCTGGCATCTGCATGTTGGATGATCTGTAAGGGCTCTTGTGCAGGTGATGCTGATGAAGAAGTTTGAGGAATATTTGTAGATGTGGAGACTTCATTTTCTCCCAAATCTATGATCTTTGGTTGTTTATCTTCTGAAAGTAAGGAAGAATCAAGTCTTGGTTTCTTATGATGTAAGATGAATTATTTCATAAGCTCCTTAGAATGTGGTGTCTCTTCTCTGACCCTCTTTTGCTATTTACTGTCAGGGAATAGGGTTTGTACATTTGAAGTAGAAATATCATTATCATCTGATTGTTGTAAACTTCTACACATTCATCCTGATTCATGTACTTTTCTATTTCTGGTCTAGAGGTGTGAGTGTAAGACGTTGTATTGGATTCAACCCCCAAAGCAAAAATAATGCTATGAGGGTCATATGACCAAGTGAAGCTTAACTGAAAATCCATCTTCTTTAATAGTGTATCTATATCAATACCTACTGCTCTAGTATTACAAATTAATGATCCAATATTTTCTTTGATTCTAAACTGTGCTTTCCTCTTTCCTGATTTAAAATGCAATTCATCCATATTTAACATCTGTCTTATATACTCTAATGAGAAAATTATCATAGGTACATATTTTGGAAGCTTGTATGGTGGAAGCTCACAACCATACACCCTGATTTCAGTATAATTCTTGTACAGGTACCAATCCCCTGTCTTTGCTTGCTCACTGAGGTGCAATATTCTCCTAATATCTTCTCCAATTCTAGGCTCTGATGAACTGATAAAGAATTTCTTGACTGGATGAATGAATAGATCTATGAATTCTAAAAAAGAAGTAGTTGTTGATGATGCTCTAACCAATTCTATCCAATGAATCACTGATTGATTCACTCCCTGTGCGTCATGCTTATTGAGATGAATGGGAAACATATCTGTTTGCTGAAACAAAATCATATGAATGATCACATAAGAATAAGTAAATACTCCTTGAGTGGTGAAATTCATAAATTGTTCATGTATAATATCAGCCAAGAAATGGCTGTAATTGTACATAAACAATGGTGGTTTGTCAAGGTTGAAGATAGATAAGAAACCTAGGATGACTTCATCAACGATTTAATCATTGGGGATATCCTAATAGATAAGAAAGGAGGGAGATACAGTGTTTGGAAGCAATGGGGAAGATGGAAGATAAATATGGGATATTTCTCTTTTGTAAATCAACATCCTCAGGTAGAAAGATGTCGAATATTTGGGCTCTCTGTGGGAAGGATAATGTGTGATAGAGATCCATGAGGGCAGCAGGGGAGAAAAACGATAAGGAGTCAAAAGGAGGGATGAGAATCATCTGAATATTGGTTTCAGAAGATATGGTTATTAGAACATTCCCGTTTTGAGCCACCACTGACATGGTTATAGGGTCATACTGCTTCTGACACCGGGCAATTAAATCTGGGAATGGGCGAGTTTGAGGGAATGCAAACAGAGGTAACATGGACTCCCAAAACCTGATAGGGTCTTATTTATCCAGATGCTTCTGTTTTAGCCACAAATGTAACTCGTAAAATTCAGATTCACAATGACAGTTTGCAATTTTAAAATAGGTATCTACTAGGGGTGTGAGGTTGAGGTTGATTTGTTGAATTCCAGGAATGTATTCTGCAACAACTTTGGTGACTTCAGGAATGACCTCGACAGCTAGATGAGCGACCTCAGGTACAACCTCTGCAACACTATCGACGTTCAGGATTTCTTCTGTCATTGCTTTCTTACCTTTACCTTTCGGACTAGCTTGTTTCTTCGTTTTTGCCTTAGGTGCCATGTTTGATTGTAACAAAGTGGTACAGGGATTCATAGTTTCCGGTTACAGAAACAATGATAGGGTTTCAGGACAATGGAGGGTAATTACAATAGATAATTGACTGTAGAACGACGATGAAGGCTGAAGGTGAATTAAAAGTGGAATTAAAGTATTCAGCAGGAGACTCTGAGAAATTTTATAGATTTCAGTTTGGGTTTAACAGTCGGGGGTAACAGTCAAGTGAATTTACTATGTAATGGTATGGTTAACGGGTAGATGGTGTGAATTTATTGGCCAAAAGGAGGATTAACAAGTAAATGGAGTGTTAGGTATAACAGATATGTGACGTGGAAGGATATGGGCGGTGGATGGATAAACGGTTATGGCGTGGGTAAATGGTAGTGGGAATGGAAAAACCGGAAGTGGATTTCGGGGAGGGGGTGGGGGGGCGGCACCTTCCGGTTTCCGATTTTTGGTGGAGGGGGTGCGAAGTCACCTGATGCTACCATGTCACGAAAATAGGTGGCAATTGAAACCGGATTTCGCACCCCCTGCGTTAACAAGAAATAGGCGGAGGGGGTGCAAAGTTAATCTCCACCATAGATCTGAGGGAAGCTCAAGATCTACCGTCGGAATCTGAAAACACTTTAATTCTTTTGATTTGATTGCTTGTCGTTTACTAACTTTACAATAAAATCAATATGCACACATATAGATTAATTTAATTAATGAAATTACAAAACCCTTTTTCAAAGGTTCAAACATCATGAATTAAACTTTACATTATGAAATTCTAGTGCATTTAAACAGGCGGCCATTATCTTTTAATCACTAAAGAATTTAACCATTTTTATTTTTATGCTTCCTTAACATTTTTTGTTGCCTCCTTTATTTAGAGCAAACTATCCTATCATTTTTCTCACATGGATGTAATAAAATATATTTTTCCTAACATTTTTTTGAAATTGATTTTTCATCCATGTTCTAACTTAACATTTTATATTTTTATTTTTTAAACTACCATGCTAACTTATCAAAATCAAATAATGTTACAATAGCTATTAAAAGAGAAAAATAATTAATTTACAAAGTACTTGCCTTTTTTTAAAATTTTGGACAAATTGTTAAGTCCCTGAATGCGAGGAAGAAGAAACCAAGGCCAGTGCATTATTCCTCGTGATGTTTTCTTTGTTTGAGTCAGAACTTTCAGACTCATGAGATATTTTATTTCCACTTGTATCTGTAGTGATTTTAGTGGCTTATGTTTGAGGTTCAATAGGTGAGAGAGGAACAATGATGAGAGGGCTATTAGATTGTTGGTTGAGATCCTCTTTCCTTTCCTCCATCTCTTGTTCTCCTATTCCCCAAGTTTCCTGATTTACTTCCATTTCTTCCTCATCCTCTGATAAAGGAGTAAGACAGAATTTTCATCCTTTCTGCTTTTGAACTTTCTTTTTTGTTCCTTTCTTTGCTAGTTTGCATGTGCTTTAACAATGCCCTATTTGTTGACATATCCTTCAACGGAAAGTTGTATTTTCGAAGTCTAGTGACTGTACCTACCTAAAATATTTGTGTCATGTTAACACTGTCTGGAAGACCTTTACTTATATCCATTTCCGCACAAATGCAGGCAAAAGGTAAAAATGTCTTTTTCACTTCTTTCACAGTCCATATTTAGGAATCTTCCCAAACAATTTCCTATTCCTTCAAGACCCTGATGGTGCCAAAAAGGAAGCAGAAGGTTGTGAAGTCTTACCCATACCGAAATTTTTGTTACCATCATTTAATTTGCATCAAAACCGGGTAAACATGGGGTTACGAATAGGCCCGCCCTTCTCCAAAACAATGGAATATCGTTTATGAAAAGTTAAAATCATTTTGGGAATCAAACTGAACCACAAAAATTCCTTTTGCCCATAAATAAATATTGCATTCAATGGTCCAATTTTGGTGAATCCACTCATTTATCGCATCGGATTTTGGCCAAAAACCATTAAAATAGCCAATGATTGCTTTTGATTGAAGAATGCTGAAGAGATCATTTACTTTTGGTAATTCGATAGTTATCTCTGGTGCTTTTTCTAGCTTATCCACCATATAGGGCCCTGGAATATTTGGGGATTGTTTGTCCTGTAACACTGCTTTCCCCTTTAAGGTGTCTTTGAAGGAAACCTAGCTCTTTCCCGAGGAAGATGCTCTCGCTGGGATATGTGTTCAAGGAACTACTCCTTGTAGTCTAGAGATCGGGATGAATTTCCCGAGGAAGATGCTCTCGCTGGTATATGTGTTCAAGGAACTCCTCCTTGTAGTCTAGAGATCGGGATGATAGTGGAGTTCCTTTGAATCCCACATTCTTTCAACTGTGTCTCATCCTCCAATACTTTGCCAGAAAAAAATGGAACTTGGGTTGAATCAGGGATGCCAGTTGCAATATGGCCTTTCTACTTCAAAATTTTCACAGATTCGTCGCACCCAGATTAGTTTTGTAACCACAGAAATAGTTTTAAGTAGAACTTGAAAAGAGTGCTCCAACTCTGTGGTCTTGCTGTCCACTGTCATTAGTTTGGGTTCCCTGTTCAGGGGATCGAAATTTCCTTTTCTTCCCCCTGAAAAAAAATGGACGCGGATTTTTTCTGGCAGATCTGGTTTTGGGTTAGCTTGATCCATCCCTATAGAGGGTCGCCACTCTCTGTATATTAGGAATTTTTGCAGTAGTTCCAATTCACTGCCGCACCCTAAATAAACCACCCCCTTAGAATGGTTGACAGAGGCATAGACCTGGGATAATAGATAGTAGATCTGGGTTTAATGAAACATCTGACTTGATTTTTGTAAGCCGATCTAGGCGATGAGAGAGATTGGTCGAGCTAAGGTACTCCTTTGAAGAGTAAATCCCCATCGAACTGGCAAGTTGCATCCCAAGATCTAGTGCCAAATACCTTGCATACTGTGATCTTGTTGTATTCTGCTTCGATGGCTGGATGCGGATCCGACATATTTGGTCCAATCTCTCAAAGCCTCATCCTCGGCATTGCTGTGGTGCTTGTAAATGACCTAATAGCCAGTAGCGAGCGAGCAGGATTCGAATCTCGCCATCGCATTCCTTCTCAATAGCCAGTGCATCCCTGTGAAGCGTGGTGAGCTCACATATGATGGCCTTCTGAAAGTAGAGAAAAACCAAAATTGGGGGTTTGAGAGCTGAATGCCACACATAAACCTTCGAGAGATCCACGAGCCCTATTGACCATTCAATGGGAGCCAAGAGTCCCTGCGCGTGTTGAAGCCTTGTCAAAGGAGTAGCCATACCGCCTCCCATCGAGTTTCCTAATTCACTCCACTTCTGAGTGGTCTGTCTTGTTACCTAACCAAAATTCTTTCAAAAGAAAGGGGTTTTTTTTTTTTTTTGTTTAATTTATATTTACATTTGTGATATCCAAGGATTTTAGATAATTATATTTTATTTTGGAAGTATCTTGTTAATTGGACCTTTTTCACGCACATGACATTCTTGTAAAATTGAAAGAACTCAAAAGTGGATTTCATGTTTTTTTTCCTAAATAAAAGTTAGTGATTGAGTTATGTATTTTTATTACAGTATATTGTTGTTGAGTTAGCTCACATTGCATTTTAATTATCATATCTCTTTCATCGTATCCTTGACAATATTTTTTTAAAGATATAATTGATGCAGATATTGTTATGATTTGTCTAAAAATATATTATTTAGGACGTGAGTGTCCGTATGAATGAATATTAAGGAAAAAAGAGGAAGTTTGTTATTGCTTATTTAAATTTTGTTTGATTTAATTGTAAAAAAATTAATATAAAGTAATTGGGTTGTTTTAACATTTATTTTTTATATTTAAAAAAGTTGGAAAAAAGGTTTCCTAAATTTCTACATCTAACGTTTTATAAAGGTTAATAGTGTTACGAATAAATTGTACTTGAGATTTAATGTGGGCATATGAAAGACATTTTAAGAGAAAGTGTTTTGCATCCTCTATCTTCTTTGTATTACAAAGGTACCAAATTCTGCCCCTCACAACATTTTTGGATTTATTCAATGCATGTTTCATTGTGGAGCTCATGAGAGTTCATTCTTATTTTGCCAATATTGATTTTCTTCTTTAAGCTAAGTAAAATAGCAAGATACTTTTGATATTATAAATTGGGAATATGTGTTATGTATAGTAGGATAATTTTCTCTTACCTTTATTTCTTCATTGTGCCACAATTTCCTCCTATAGATGTGATAACACTTTTAATGGTAAGAATATCTCCAATGGTTTAGCCAAGAATTAGCATCATTAATGTTATTATTCATATCCCTCTCGATTCATAAGTGACATTGGCTAGAGTTTGAAGTAGTCCAAGGAATCTTCTTTTGTTTCATGTTAGTTATATTGTGCTTATATATTCCCTGACTAGTCATAGCCATATCTTAGTGGGTCAAAAACCAACTCTTGCAAGGAGGAATGAGTAGGGTGTATTACTTTTAACTTTAAGATTATAAATTCTGAAATGCTTTTGGATTTGTTTATTTTTCCTTCAAAATTATCTAGATATGTTGTGACCCCCAACTTCATAGCCATATACATTAACAAGAGTGATATGAGTCTTAAAGAGGAAATATTTTTCCTAAAACTATAACCTTATTGATTTACAACTATTCTCAAGACCAAAATAGACTTTCCATCCCCCATTGATGATTTCGTCAATGTTGTAGTTCAAATTAAGTTTACGATGAAGGTCAACTCCAAGGTTATTTGTATGAATTAACTTGTTTTTTTTGTAAGCTTGGCAGGACTACATCTTCATCATGTCCAATATATCACCCCGATTGGGGCGGGGAATTGAACCAGTGACTTTACAACAAGGAGTGCCTTAACAAAGCAACCGATCACCATCTATCCAAGACCCTGTGGACATGAATTAACTTGTTTTTAGTTGTTATTATCATATATATAATTCTTGTAAGTAATGTTTTTGGGTTTGATTATCATTGCCTTTGACTTCTCAATGTTTACTAACATGCCCTTGTGTTGTGGTGAAGTCACAATACCCCCATTTCTAACTTATTATTTCATAATAATAATGGGGACCCTTTTTGTAAATTTTGGCTAAATCACCTTTTAATATTTTCTTTTGGTTAAGTGTCTGATAATTTGGCGAGATTTTTTATTTCTTCAGATTTTTCGTTTGATTGTTCATTGCGTTCGAATTTTTACTAGCGTTCCTTTGATTCTCGTTTTAAAGTCATTTGGATGCACGGTTTTCAAATGGTGCTCATATGAAGTTTGGTAATTTTGACCGCGAGAGCTAAAAATGTACAAAATGTATATTATTCTATTTTTTGCAAGTTAAATGGAAATATTGATTTTTAATTATTTTTTATTAATTACTATTTTATTTGCTAATGATCCTACAAAATCATCGCAACCAAATTGTAGAAAAATTAAAATTTATTTTCCATTAATACCTCATTTCGGAGCTTTCCATTAATACCTTATACCTCACCTCTCCCTCATCCCATTGGAACTCATTCTCCTCGGGCCTTCTCATTTCGGTGGACCTCCTTTTCGTAACTTAAATTTAAACATCCTTCGAAATAAAAATCTTCCGAAAATGCTTATGACTCCCATTCCACACCTTATGCCTCCCACTCCATGTTATAAAACCCATCCCTCCTCTTCATAATGATTTCGAGGCTCTTCTAAAATAGTTCCCCAAACCCACTATGGTCCATTCACATCGGACCAATAGCCACTAATACCATGGCACGTGTTCTCGTGCTTATATTTTAATATTAATTTAATTTAAGATTTTAATTATTTTAATAAATTTAATATTTGTAATTGATAATTATAATTAATTAATTTAATAATTATAATTAAATTGTATATATATATATATATATTAATTAATGAAATAATTGTAATTAATTAACATTAAATTAAAATTTAATTTTAATTAAGTTTTTAAATTAAATTTTCTCAATTTTGGTTTAGGTATGTATTTTTTCCAAAATTATGATAATTTTGACACTTTAATTTTGGAGAGGTATAACTCAAGGTTTACTTAGCAAAATGAAGCTCGCAATATCTTGTTGGAAAGCTAAGACATATGAGAATAATATGGGAAGGTTAATTTTAACATATTTAATAATTTAATTACCCAAAAATTCAACAGAAGACAAAATGACAAATTTGCAAACAATTAGTTTTTCAAATTTGATTTGGGCAAATTTTATTGGCTTGGGAAAACTATTGTCGCTATTTCATCCTCCAGCATTACTCAAAAGCTAATCAGATCCATTACAAGCAACCAAATATTGGATTTATAGCTCCAACAAATTGGTGTATGAGACCCCCTGTTTGTTGGACAAGGGACCCACCTCTGCGCAACGATTTGAATACTAAGTCTACGAAGGCATACATACTCTACCCCACTCTGGTTTTGAACACGTGACCTCTTAAGAGGAAACATATGCTCTTAACCATTAGGCCCACTCAAGCTATATATTTAATTATTAAATAGCAGTTTTGAGAATGAGGAGGCGTTTCCTCTTCTTTGTAACTAGAGGCTTTGAAAGCACCATTGTATTAGGGGATTTTAGTTGTAGGTGAGAGGAAAACTTCAGATCTGAGGTTTGGGGAAAACTCTATGATTTTTTGTTTGTTTGTACATTTGCACCGTTGTAATGCATTGTGAGTGGAATTATGGAGAGATAAAGTATTTTTAGTTCTGAAAGAGAAGCTTGTTTGGCACTACTGTTAGAAATTTCTCCAAGGAACTGCAAACTCTTGTAATGCGATTTTGGTATGTTTTTAATTAATTTTCATTTCATGTGCATTGTTATCTGGGATGTGAATTAATAATTTTGTTACTAGAATTTCTATTATTGATTTTATTTTTCTGTTCTAAACAATGTATGGCATTCTGATATTGAGCATTATTGTCGTATCAAGTGTTTTATGATATTGAAGTTTTGTAAGAGCTATCTGTGAGGGACATAACATAATTATAATTAATATGAATTCCTTGAGATAGGAATGTATTGGGCAGTAACTATTTATTATTTAAATACATTCCCAGTTTGCTTTCTTTTCCATTAATTGAATGAACTATTTCTTTAATTAATGAAAATTATATAATGGATTCATTCATATAAACAATCATTTTCCCCTGATTAGTTAGTTCATCTGCCCTTGAATTGAGGGAGGGTTATCATTTTCCCAATTCAGGATAGGATTATATTTTTGCTTGCATGTTAGTATAGATCTGCATTTAGATTTAATTTTTGATTTTAAAATCCCCTCTTACAGGGGAAGACCTTAGCTATGGTTTGGTTGAGCAGTAGAGTAAACTTAAGGATCAATTTCTTGCATGAGCTCTACAAGAGGGCATATTTGATTTTTCTTTTTCTATTGGCAAGTAATATAAATAATATAAGCCAACAGAGAGGGAGAGAGGGTAACTAGACCCAATTGAACCAGTTGGAACCACTGCATCAAACAAATAAGAGCTTAGTTGGGGCTCTGACAGGGTTGTCTCCCTAAAATATTAATGAGGTCATTTTTTACCATCAAATTTTTTGGCGCTAAAAGGAGGGCTTGATGATTTGTTGTCTTTTGGAGTTTTTGTATTTTAAAGTTTTTATTTAATCGTAATGGCTCCTCCCAAACTTCCAATTTGGAGTTGTATATCTGGACGTGCATCCACCAATACTCCATTGGAAATAGTAAGACACTTGTCGAAGGTAAAATTCAGCGGTAATAATTGCTTTACATTTTATTCAAAATTTTACAAATCCTACCTTTAATGATATTGATGAAGGTATTTTATCCAATATTTTTACTCTTACATTCTCGAGAAAAGCCAAAAGATGGTGTCAATCTCTTCCAGTTGCCTCTATTCACTGTTGGTATCAATTTATTACAAATTTACTTTATGAATTTGACGGTTATGGTTATGAATAGGTATGTGATGAAATTGAAGATTTATGAAAGTTTGAAAATGAATCTTTCATAGATTTTACCGTTAGATTTAGATTAAATTGTTTAAGATTCATAGTTGAAGATAAACCTTCAGATATTTAATTGATGGAATTTTTTGAATACGTTTGTTCTTTTGCTTGCATTCCTAATCCACGTGAGACAATTTCAAGCTTTGATGAATATTCTTCAAACTTTATTAATAGATCGAAAATTCCAATATGGAGGTGCATACTAATCATGATGAAGTTGTGATCCAGGTGGATATTGGTGGCCACCCGACTATTCCACTTGGACCCCCACCATTGTTGGTCACTCCACCATTGTTGGTCCATTCCACTTGGGCCTTTGTATGTTGTTGGTCACTCGAAAGTTGTATTCTTCGGATATATATTTCTAACGAGGTATTGTGCGCATAAAAAGAAAATTGTATGCCAAAGTTACATCCCCGGGAAGTTGATATACCAATTTACCCAAACGGGGCCCATAGTTTTGGTGCTTCATCTCGTGGGTTAGGTTTTTGGATGTTTAGGGTTTTACATTGTTTATCAATAATAAATAGGCATTCGAGCCTCATTGTAACACAGTTCAGAGGCATGTAGCTGCCACATGTCTTCTCAGAGATAAGTTACCATCACTTGAGCTAGTCTATTTCCATTATGTCTGTAAGCTTATTTCAATTATTTGATATTAATGAAATATATTATATTTTCTAATGTATCTTTGCGTTTATGTTTATTTCTGTATTTATTTTGTTCCTGCATAAATTTGGATCAGTGGTATCAAAGAAGTCTTATGTTTCTCGATATTTCTTTGCATGTCCCTAATGAGATCAGGGTATAAGGATTTAGGGCTCGATCTTGTTGAACCTTTGTAAGATCAGCCTCACAAACCCCGATGACCTTCCATGGTGGAGGAAAAGAAAGACGAGGGAGCTAGATATCCTATCAAAATATTTCTCGAGGAGACCCTCGAGAAAGAAAGGAATGCGATAGTGGATAACGTTTCCTAGATCCTTTGACGACTACCCACCGACAACGCATCTTCATCCGATAGCCACTCTGGAAGCGCCACTCCTTTTAAGGTACAAGTTAACGTGGACATTCCGATATTTGAGGGCCAAATAGATGAAAACGTTGTAGATAGATGGCTAAATCTATTATAAGGATATTTTTTAGTTCATGACTTTTCCAATCGGGAAAATATTACTTTTGCACTTTGTTATCACACTCAAAATTTTCAAAATTTGTTTTGATACGGTCACCATAGGTTTCATGTTGTGTCATGTTGGGTCATGCATTTGATGAAGAATTTATAAAATCATGTTTATCCTATGTCAAAAAACCACAATGAGTCATGTCATGTCAGTCAAATACACTCCATGTCATTTTGTTATCACACCCATGCCTTCAAATTACAAAAATGAGCCACTTGTCAGTTTTTCACAGTTTCGTAGTGAATAGAATGGAAAAAAAATAGATTTATCTACGAAACTACCTAATAATTCTGAGCAAATCTTCCAAAAGAAAATCGATGACTTGTCATTTGCTATTAGTTTTGGGGAAAGGTGTGATCACCTAGTAGGTTATGACAATTATCCAAATGTGAAATCATAAGTGCTTGTCATCATTCCACCTTCATCACTCCATTTTTCATTTTCCCTCTCATATTCAAATTTCATCTTTTTAAACAAATCACCCAAGCTCCTCTCTATCATTAAACCTTTAGACTTTGCATGTAAAGCATATTAGTGTCATCCTTGAAAAGTTTAGCTTTATGGAAAGCAGATTGCTGTCCAATTTTCTTTTTACACGTGTCACATTTTTAAGAAGGTAACTTGGTTATAAAGAGAGATGGCCATGAATAAGAAAGTGTAAAAAGGAGGCTCTGTGGTTAGATAGGAGCACATGGACCTTAAGTTATTCATGGAGGAACCTAGCTTTGTTGAAGCAACCACCAATTTAGGTTGCTTGAATTTCTGCTGGAGCTATAAGGGAATTTTCTTTGTCTTTGGACTATGTGAGAAGTAAATTTAAAGAGAAGATTATGGATGAATAGATATGAATTATGAAATACTGAGAGAGGTCATTTTAAAGCACAGAAAAATGAACAATAACCTCCTTCATTTTTTTCACAGGTGCTACCAATTTGGATATTCGAAGAGGTATTTAGGACCTATTTTCAGAATTCAGAATTTTCTTGTTTTGTACATGTTTTTCTAATGCAGATTTTTGAAAGAAGGAGATGGTTTTCAAAACAAAAAGATATTTTTTTCTCCAGAAAGAACTGATCTTCAAAAACCTCCTCTGGTTTTGCTAAATATATCAAGGATATGGAGATATGAGATCATTTCTGAGCCTTAAATTAAAAAAAAAACAACTCTGTTTTTATTAATAGAGGAACTTGTTGAAGATGAAAATGTTGTCTCTTGAGGAGGATAAGAGGTATTTTGAACCTAATTTGCCTTATCATGCCTCATAATATCATATTTCAGACCTACAGGAAAAATTTTGAAGAAAAAGGAAGAATTTTGAATTTTCTACACTTTGGGTAGTTTCGTAGCAACTCCCAGGCTTGAAGCCCAGAATCTGCTACGAAATTTCTGTAGGTGATTATATGGAAAAAAGCATGGATAAAATCAAAGTCAAGGCTTGGAAATTTTTTTTTTTAGCTCTTTTAACCCAAAAAACATATCTACATCATCAAAAGAGAGCTAACAGGCGGTAGAGGTTGGTGAATTAAATTTGCTACCAAACTACACTACGAAACTGCCTATAGAACTCTATTTTTTTTAGTAAGGAGTTTTTAGTTTGATTTTGATGTTTGTAAAGTGTATTGAACAGAAGTCAACCACGTGGATAGTCAAAGAGTATCAGTGAATATATTTTTTGGTCAAAAAACTCATCAAAGAAGGTGATTAGGCTGCCAAATCATCAATTCTGGACACATCATCAACTATGATAGCACATCCCCAAAGTCCGAGGAGCAGGCCCTTAATGTCAGTTTGGTTGTTTTATTATTTGGTTATGGATATTTCCACCTCACTCAAAGTGGTTATGTTCGATAAGTTTCATCATGAATATATTCTCTAAAAATTGTTAGTGAAATAAATAGGTTGTAGAGTTCTAGTAGGTTTCTAAGTCCTAAAGTTAGTTGCTGCTAGTTTTGTTTCCTTGTAATATGATTTTGGTTAGATGAGGTGTCAAGAGAAGCATTCAAAGGCTTAGCTTTGTTAAAAGGATCAATGTAAATATTCCTAGGCTATTAATAGCCTGAGGATTGAAGGAGAAGGGGATTGGGAGATGTTATGTAGGCACTACTCTTGTAATATTTCTCTATCAACAATATACAGTTACAACAACCTATTTCAGACCCGAGATTCTTCTCTATATTCTTATGTATGTTTCATATATCAGTATTTTACTTTCTCTCTAGTGTTCTAGTTGTATAATCACTTGGAATTCATGATTACATGATCCAACTTCCTTTATACACCTAGTCTGTTGTTTTGTTATGTTTTATCAGTTTGCTTAGGTATAATCACTTGGAATTTAGGGTGACATGCTCCAACTTCTTGTATACATATATCTTGTTGTTTTGTCCTTCATGTGCGGTTTAAAAAGAATACAATTGCCTCTGCTTCCATGAGATAAGTTGACTTGTGACTTAGTTTCATATTGACTCCATAAGCCCAATGGTAGAAAACCCTTTACATCTTTCACCTACACAAAAACAACACATTCAATCCAATTTAGAGTTAGTCATATGTTTTCAAGTTTACTCATTAATATCCTTTATTATTTTGAGAGAGCCCTCTCAGACTGGAGAGGCTAATTTCGAGTTGCAAGTGGTTTGAAAGAGTTACTCCAAGTTAACCATTGAAGCAGCTTAACCCCCATGTCAAGGATTGGTGGGAAACCTACCATGAGTAAAAGGAATAGGGGAATCCTCCTTATTATCGATCTCACCCACTTGGAATTATTTTTGAGATGCCATCAAGGAACAATACTACGCCGTGGGGAGATATGAGGAAAAGTACATACAATTAACTAAGTTGCAGTAACAAAGGGATCAAGGTGTGCATGAGCTGACAGATCTATTCCATACCTGCAAAAAAAGTTGGGTGTCAAAGATTCAAAGAAACATTTGGTGATGAAGTGCCGTAGTTGTTTGCATAGATACGTCCACGAAGAAATGGAGTTCCTTGGAATCTCCTCGCTTGGTGTAGCATACTGATATGCTGCCAAGGTAGAACAAAAATTCAAACAAAAGAAGTGAGACTTTGGATCTGCGAATCAGAAGGAAGGGAAAGGCTCCCCCAAATCGTAGAAAAAAGGACAAGGCTAAGCTGGGGCAGCCCAAGAAAACTCATCTAAGTTGCAAGTGAAGAACAACACCACGAAGCCAAAGAAGGATATGGGAAAGTGGTGTGAGTTCCATAAGAGCTCCACTCACAATACAAGTGAGTGTCGGGCTAAGCATTCATTGGTGGTTGAGCTGAAGGAATTCAAATCAGATGCATGTTCCGAATCTTGAGTCAAAACCAGACAAGGGGAATGACAAAGGGAAAAATATTATTGATGCAGAACCTAGTGCAACCGTTTCCACCATGAATATGTAGAAAGAATAATCGAAAGATCCAGAGGAGGGGGAGTGCCTCTTCCTTTCCAAGATGTGGGTGAAGTGTTCCTCACTACAGTTCATTTTTGACAACAGGAGCCAAAAGAACCTCATTTCAGTAGAGGTTGTGAAGTGGCTGGGCCTACCGATCACAACACACCTACAACCATACACCATCGGGTGGCTTCACCAAGGATGGGATCTCTATGTCAGCCAGTAGTGTCGCTGTCCCTACAACATCAAGCCCTTCATGGATGAGGCATTATGTGATGTTTCTCCTCTTGAAGTTGATGTATTATTAGGCCAACCATAATTATGGAAGTGACATGTTGTGTATAAGTCTTGGCCTCACACTGTTATTGTTACTTTGGGTAATATGTTGTACAAGATACCAGAGGTAGGATCATCTACCACCATCTCTTTGATCACTACGAAGCGATATAGTAAGCTCATTTCCCAAAACCAGAATTTTTTTTTCCTTATGATCCACCCTTAAGGAAAGAAGAAGACTATGGCCATGACCTACAGACAGGGCTCCTCCGCACAACGATAAGAAATGGACAAGGTCGTGGAGGAGTACAGGGACATCTTCACCTCACCTGCAGGGGTGCCTCTACACTGTCAGGTCAAGCACTCCACCGATATGACCCTAGGTGCACTGCTACCTAATGGACCAATATATCAGCGCTCTGTTCTAGAGAACAGTGAAATCAATAGGCAGATTTAGGAGCTGTTGCAAAAAGGTCACATCCGGCCGAGTTCATCGCCCTGTGGGAGCCTGATCATGTTGGTGCAGAGGAAGGATGGGACTTGGAGAATCTATATTGATTATTGAACGCTGAAGAAGATCGATGTCTAGATTAGGTATCTGATCCCACATATTGATGACCTTATCTACCAACTCAAGGGGGAAAAATGTTTGAGCAATATTTATTTGAAGTTCGGGTATCACCAAGTACCATTAGAACCCTTCGATGTGTGGAAGGTTGCCTTCAAATCTAAGGAGGGATATTTTGAATGGTTGGTTGTTATGAATAAAATATTCATAAATCTCAATTAAATAAATAAAATATTAAATAATTAATATAATTAAATTGATTAATGGCTCATTCAATTATGACGAGACATGAGGTCAATAGTCATGAATTTTTATCTTTGTGGCCAGTCAATGCCTATAAAGGCACACCGCCATGAAGAATTGTAAACCATCCATTCATATATTATTAATACAATTTAATTACTTACCTTACGAAATGCAAATCTACATTCAAATATTACAGTTACGTAATAGTTTTTATGCTTCAGTGGTATCATAGTTGTTCTTTTCTCGGCAGAACTCTTGTCAACCAACCGGTTGCAACAATTTGGTCAGCTTAACGCAGTCAATCGATTAAGTTCTGGTCAAACTGTGAACAAGTGCGTCTTCCCCACTGTCATTACTCGCTCGCCCATAATCGCCGAAATTCCGACAGCATCCACACTGTGAATAAACATGTGAAATTCAACAGGTGAGGTTGAGGTCGATTTGTGCGGCCTGTGTATATAAATAGGGGATACCCGTGATCTATTTCCTACGTCAACCATCATGCCTCAGTCGATTCATCATGCCCCATTTCCCCCATCCATCACTGCTCTTAGCCGCCATCAGACCTGTCGTCTTCCGCTGTTCAAAGCCGCTCGACCACGATTTTCCCCTGACGTCACCCTCTTTCGACTGTGGTATGTTCTGACCACGACTAATAGGTTCTCTCGGCCGTTGAATTGTTCCATCCCTTCCCTTATCCACGTCTACCATCACTGTTTGAAACCTGTCCTTATGTCCGTAGAGTTCCGCTGTCATCACGTCCTCACCTTTCACCTTTCTGATTATGCTGCAAGTTACACGGTGGTCGTGGTATAGGATATAGTGTATGGTGTGTCGATATGGTGTATGGTGTATCGATACAATGAGTTTAATTCATGGAGACTTTATTATTATAGAAGTACATTGTGAAAGTTTAATAATATACATTTTATATAATTTAAAATTATATATTATATATAATTTATAAAATTAAAAAAAGAAGGGTCTTCTAAGAAAAAGAGGAACAAAATGACAAACAATAATGACGAACTAAAAAAAATTCAAGAGAATCTCAGTAGATTAAACAAGAGTATGGATTATGTCGAAAAATTAGTTAGCAACAAGGATCAAATGGCCAAAGATATCACAACATTGAAGACAATGATGAGCAAGTGTTGGATCGGATAGAGGTGACTTTTTGTGACAACTCTATTGTTCCTTCATTTAATTATCAACCCGGGGTAAGTCTTTTTATTTCAAGAGTGTCAACATAGTATATGCGAGTCAATTGGTCTACGGATACTCTTTGTCAATGTAAAGAAGCAATTACTAACTCTTGGAGCCTATTGATCTTAGAGAAGGTGCCTTAGATGGATCTTTTAGCCTAAAGCTAAGTAATGGGATTTGGTGTTTCTCTACTGGAACAAAACAACAGTTCAATTAAACTAAGAAATAGTCTAAATAAATCAAGCAAGAATTGAAATGACAGTAATGAAATTAAGTAGAACAGTAGTCTAACTAAGTTGGAATTGAATTGAATCCACGACCTAGTGATCTAAGCAGTAATGAAGCAGCTATATGGCTAGCAGTATAATGAGAATTATGCCTAGCTATGTGATAATGAAACAATAGTATAACTGAGCAATATGAATAGCTGTGCACTAATGAAACAGAAGTATAACTGAACAATATGACTAGCTGTGCAAATAATGAAATAGCAGTAGAACTAAGCCGGAAGTAATGAACAAAAATATAACCGAAACGGGTCAAATAACTCATACAACTATAATTAATTAATTTTGCAATGGAGTTCTCTATAAGACTCAATTAATCAACACTGATCAATTGGCTATCTACTTTACTATGCTAGAAGGAGAACACAATGCATGGAGACTAAGAACACTGAAATCAATCTTCCTATGGCCTAGAAATTAATTATCATGACAAGAGAAGAACCAAAATTAACATTATCAGAAACGGGATTGCACTTGTCTTACTCTAAGAATGCAATTTCCAATGATTCATTAAAGAAGAAGAGCTTTAATTATATCAAATGGAAGTATGTATTACAACTGCACCAAGTTCACCAGTATCGATTCTGTAACTTCTCAGAGCATGAAAACGTGCGTGGAGCTCCCCGAGGTTGGGCCCAGACCTACGAAAGCCTCAACACTGAGGAAACTTCAAAATATGGTTACTAAAAACTCTCTGTTACATTCAGGAATGCTACAAAATATATTTAGACAGAATGTTCTGGATTTTTCTATTATCGGATTGCCCTCTCATTCTGTTCTTTTCCCTTTTAAAGGCGATCTTCGGAATTTCAATAATGTATCTCAAATGACAGCTCGCTACACGTGGCTGTCGTTTGAGTTCTTAGAATCAATCTGCTTTTTCGCCTTCTATCGGCCATTGGGACAGCTTAGGACTTCTTGTGCTTACGTCCGTCGATTGGCTTCCTTTCGCTATTGGTTTAGGCATTCCTAGTTTCCTGCAAGTAAAGACAAAAAGAGTCAATTTCTTATTATAAACCATACTTTTTATCATTAGTCTGATTGTTCCCATTTTCATGATTTTTATTCCTTATTGTTAATGTGAAGAGGGATTTTATTGAAATTACAATATAATTTGCAGTATTTACAGGGTGAAAATCATACCTTAATCTGGGCCCAACATGCTCCCCTGCTTACCTTGTTGCATGTCCTCATGCAAACAAATGATTAAGATGTAACTGTGTTAAAGAATAGGCGGGGTAGGGCTTCTCATTGGGTGCTTTGAAGCCTCGTTTTATTTTTATGAGTGTAAAGGCATCGCCCATGACTCCTTCTTGAAACTCGTAGTCGTGATTATACTCCTCAGGAGGAAGCCATAGGAGGGGATTCTGGTATGTGCAACCCAGCTAGCCAGGCCCCATGCTGTAGACTAAGCTGCTGTATAAACAGAATCTGGAGGTAGCAGCCTTGAAGTTCCTGTAATTGAATGGCTCCCTATTTTTCACATTATTTGTGGAGGCCATCCACTGTTGTTTAGCTGCTGCTAGGGCTGCTTCACGGATGTCTTCGAAGTAATCTCATGCATTTTCATTGACATCTTTATGGAAAGGTCCCAATCTAGACTTCACACTTGGCCTTCTCATGAAATTATGATGTCGGATGATCAACTGCATGGGTTTCATAGGCTCTCCCCTGACCCATAGTTCCAGATTATGTTCTCTTTTCTGAAATATGCCATAAGCTTTGGCCCAGCTGATCTAGTTTTTAGAAAATGAAAGGAAAGCTTGTAGTTGTACATCTCCTATGAAAGGGCCAGGGTTACTGTTAGTCTTGTTTTCTAAAAAGAAGTTATGCATGTAGAGCTCACATAAGAGGCGTTGAACCTGTTCATCCTGGTCATTACAACATTGGAAAAATTCCTCTACAGTCTTAAAGGAAGCGGATTTTCCTGCTCTCACAGCTTTAACTTTCAGAAGTAGGTACCGCTCTATTACGAATAGGGCGTAGTTAGTTTCCGGTGACCTACATGATAAAGCATCACCATATAGAGAGAAAATTGTAGAGATCTTCTCTTTGGCTTGCTCTACCTACCTTTGTACTGCTTTAACCTTTGCCTTCTCTCCTCTAAGCTGGGAAAATGTCTCATCTTCTGTAAGAGAGAGGTCAGTGAACTTCTTTTGTAGTGCCTGATGCTCCTGTAATGGCACTACCTCCTTCCTGTGTTGTGTCAGTTCATGCCGTAATTGCACTAACTCATTCTGTAATATTTGTTTAGCAACTATCTCTATTAAATGGGCATAGGTAGGGACTCCCTCTGTTTGGATCCATTTTTCCTCCAGAACTTTCTGCTCAGTTTGGGTGGATGTTTCGATGTTGTTTGTTGCTTCTGTCTGCACTCCGACTTCGGTGGTGGTTATCAAATCAGTTTGTGTTCCAATTTCCATAGTATTTGATGGTTCTGTTTGGGTCCCTACAATGGAAGTTTCTGCTTTTGACTTCCTGACCCTTATTTCTCTTTTCAACTGCTTCTTCAGGCGTTTCACCAACTTCTTCAATTTCTTGCAGGTCTTTCTTAAATTATCAGTTTTTCTCTTGTCTGAACCTTCCTTTGTTTTTACTTCAACAGGTGGTAGGGGAGTAGAATTCTCTTGCTCAGGGGTAAGGTCTAGAATGGTGTTTCTAATTACTTCTTCATAATTGACCTCAGTATAAGGGTCCTGATAGGGAGGAGCGATGCTGCCTCCTGGTGATAAGGGGACTCTCTGTGTGTGTGCATTTTGTTCCACGAGGACAGTGTCACCTGAATCAGCCTGTGATTCCAATCTTTCTTCTATCTGTCCTTCACTGTATACTTCATAATTATCAATGGGAGACAGGGATTCATTCTCTTGTAGTTCCTCTAGGTCGGATAGGCTATTAGTGTGACTAGAGCTGTTGGGGGACTCGGCATTTTTATTAGCAAATTATTCTTGCTCCCCTGCTTCTGATGAGTTCCTTAATTCGAAGCTTGTCCTCATTTTCCCTAGGACTAAGGCTATTTCCTCTTCAAATTCTTGTAAGGGTGCTTGGGATGGTTCTACTCCATCTATGGTGTTCGAAGTTCCCTGGGGTGTTCTAGCCCATTTTTTTCTATTTGAATCTGATGTTGAGGCTCAAATTATTTTTCTTTTTGGAGTATTTACCCTAAGAGGCTCGGTTTCAGTACCCTCGGGGTTAACTTCAGGTTCCTACACTTCTGGGTTGACAAACTTGTGCCATGCGAGATGCTGTCTATCTAGCTCATGAATAACGATTAACTTTATTAAGCCTTGGTGACTAACCACTGATTGGGGCCTCTTAGATTTTCTTAGTCGAACAACGATATCATGCAATACATAATTTAAAAAGGTAGGAAAATTAATTGAAAATTTTTGTTTGAGTGCAGCTAAGAGTTTAAGCTGTCGAGGTTTTATCGCTTCCCGACATCCTTTGCATGTTATGAATATTTGGATGAATACCGCCAACTCTTGCCATGGATGGTGTAAGGAAGCAGGGGCAATCCCTCTAGCCCTTTGTTCCAATGGTTTGTCTAGGTCCTGGTATAGCACTATTGCTTCCCGCAGGAGTAGATGATTTTTTTCCCATCTCTCCCCCTGTGCTGGTATTCCAGAAACTGCTGCTATGATCTCTTCTATAATAGGTATGGTTTGGCCATTTACTCTGGTTTTCCCGTCCTGCAAATTTTGCAAGAATTCGATTGCAATTTCTGTGTTGTATCCTTGTAATCTATGCACATATGTCAACCATCCAACTCGCTGGAGAATGGCACTCGCTACTTTTGAAATTGGGAAATTCGACGGCTCATTTTGAAGAGTTTTTCCGCCCATGACTGGTATGCTCTTCTCCTCTGGCTATTTTTCTTCCTGGCTTTGCTGTTTCGTCTAGGAGCTAAGTGTAATCGAAAAAGAGATTGTGGTTCTGTATAAAGAGTATCCATGCCTTAATTGTAGCATTTACCAATGCGTCTGACATGATTTGTGCAGGGATTTCGCCTGCTTTCCAAATTAAAGCTAATCAAAGCCAATCACACCCCTCCCCCTTAAGAAAAGGGTGCCCACACCCTCAGGTACTGGAGAGATTCGACCAGTGATGAATGCGAGCATGGGGATGTCAGAGTTTAGTTATTTTTCATGTGGAGGATTGACAGTTAAGTAATTACTTCATGTGCAGTAAATGCTCAAAATTAAAAGTTTTTATGATTGAATCTTGTGCGGAGAAGGCTGAGACATGGGAGAAAACAATATTTCCATTATTATGATATGATGTCTTTGTATGATTAGAAAGCTGTGACGGAAGCAAGATTTAATAAAGTATTGATTGGTGTTGTCCTTCCCAGGTTTGAAATCTGTAATCAGATCTTCATTATTTATTCTTATGGTAAGTCATGATTGTCACTAATTCGAGTAATAGGTTTGTAGTAAAGAAAATGGAAAGCAAGGTGTATGTAACAATATTTTGTTATTAAAGAAGCATTCTTTCATACCACAAGAAGTTCCACTGCTGCCAGTAGGCATTCATAGCATCAACAGGGTTTCTTTTTAACCCGAAAAATGAGCCATGATCCCTATGTAAGAATAGTTATTTTATCATCTTGATGGAGAGATCGCCATGCTGGTATGGTGACTAGGTAATCATGGTGCCATTCACTAGAGTTGTAGCAAAATGATCAGGCCGGCTCATGATGAGACCTCCTGTCCTTCAAGTTAGTAAGAAGGTCATTACCCTGGTGTGGTTTCCATAATGGGCATGTCAATTTCTTAGACTCTTATCAACATGGTAGGTTGGCTCGTGATGAGACCCCCTATCCTCTCTTAAGATATGTAAATGTAGTATTTGCTTTTTTTTTTATAAATTTGATCCATTCAGAGGTCACTGTGCTGGTATGGTAGCCAGATAATTACAGTGCCATTCGCTAGAAGTGTAACAGAGTGATCAGGCCGGCTCGTGATGAGAACTCCTGTCCTTCTAATATATGAGAAGGTCATTACCCTGGTGTGGTGGCTATAATGGGCATGTAACCTGTTCAATCCCTATGATCATGGTAGGCTGGCTCATGATGAGACCCCCTATCCTCTTTTGAGTTTTGCATGTCACACCATGATTGCTAAGGGAGGCTCATTGACTCCTTAAGAGTGAGGGATGGTGAAAGAAGTAGAAAAAATAATACCATTAATATGCCTTGTTCCATTTCTTCATGTTGTAGGGTCATGTTACTCGAATAGTGCAAAAAGACATATCATTATAAGGTCCTAAATCATTTGACATCATATTCAAACTATGGGCATTTTTAGCCTTTATGTTGATATGTGTATAATATTAGCTTCCTTTTTAAGAATTGTAGTATCACAAGACATCATATTTGGATTTTTACCATTTGCTTTCTCTCTTTCAAGTGACATTCCATACTCAAGGTTATTCAATAAAAAGAATAGCTATTTAAGACATTGAGAAATAGCTGTTTAAAGATTGCTTGGCAAAAATGCTTAAAAATGTTGAAAGGTGTTCAAAAAAAAAAAAAGCTCAAAAAAGCTCAAAAATGGGTATTTTTGCTGAAGGAACAGTGAGCTTGTTCAAAGATGGAACAACAACTGTTTTCGAATGGAACAACACAAACAACGCGGCAAAAGAAACTGTTTAAAATTTGATTGAACCGCTGTTGTTCAGAAATTGAACAACAACTATTTCGGGATTGAACAACAAAATTTAAAAATGCGGCAAAAGGTTATTCAATTCATTTGAACCGCTACCGTTTAGAAATTGAACAATAAAAAATAAAAACATGGTCAAAAAACTGTTTAATTTGGTTGAATCGGTGCTGTTTGAAAATTGAACAGCAACTGTTCTAGAATTGAACATAAAAACTTAAAAACATGGTCAAAAAGCTGTTTAATTCGGTTGAACTGGTGCTGTTCGAAAATTGAACAGAAACTGTTCTCGAATTGAACAACAAAACTTAAAACTGTGGCAAAAAGCTGTTCAATTCGGTTGAACCGCTTCCGTTCAGAAATTGAACAACAGCTGTTCTGGAATTGAACAACAAAACTTAAACACTCGACAAAAAGCTATTCAATTGATTGAACTGTTGCTGTTAAAAAATTGAACAACAACTGTTCATAAACTGAACATAAAAATTGAAAAACTCAACCAAAAACTGCTCAATTCGATTGAACTGCTGCTGTTCAAAAATTGAACGGCAGCTGTTCATAAACTGAATAGCAAAATTAAAAAAACTCAACAAAAATCTGCTCAATTCGATTGAACTACTGCTGTTCAAAAATTGAACAACTGTTCATAAACTGAACAACAAAGTGAGAAATTGAAAGAAACAAAATCTTATAATGAAAAATGGATTGCAAATGGGACAAATATACAATTATATACATAATTTACAAGTGATGGTGTCAAACCTCTCATGTACTTGAGTTTGTGGGTTTGTCACCCCCTTGCACCACAACTTGGATGGTGGGATCTTCTCGTGTCTGTTGACAAAAAGATTGCTTCGTGAGAGGTTTGTGATAGAGGCGCACTCTGTGTCCGTTCACTCGAAATGTTGAGCTGGATCCGTCTATCGTGGTCAAAGTGAGGGTACCATTTCTATGCACTTCCTGAATCTCATATGGACCAAGCCATCTTGTTTGCAATTTTCTTGGAAAGTCTTGGAATTTGGAATCATATAGGAGTGCCCAATCTCCTTTTTGAAATGCTTTATTTTTTATTAGGTTGTCGTGCCACTTGGCTCGTTGTTGTTAAATGATCATTGTGTATTGCAAGGAAAGTAGTCAAATTTCATCTAGTTCATTTATTTTTTGAAGTCTTTTAGTTTGAGCATCTGTTAAGTCCAACCCTACTTCTTGGGCTGTTCTCAGTGTTTTAATTTCGAACTCAATAGGGAAGATAGGTTCTCTCCCAAACACTAGCTAATATGGTGAATATCCAGTGGTATTTCTCCAGGTTGTTCGATAAGCCCATAAGGCTTCTGGCAGTCTAGTGGCCCAGTCCCGGCGGTGTGCTGCTACTGCCTTGGTAAGGATTGCCTACAGGACTTTGTTAGTTCTTTTGACTTGTCTGTTTGCCTGCGGGTGGTAAGGAGACGTAACTCTGTGAATGACATGGTGATTTTTTAAGGCAGATATGATCCTATTGCCTATGAATTGTGCTCCCTCGTTGATTATCACTTCCCTTGGTAGGCCGTATCATAAAAATAGTTCAAAGAGAAACTTAATTACTGATTCTTCTTTGGCTCTTGGAAAAGCTACTTCTTCCACCCATTTGGTAACATAATCTGTGGCAAATAATATGTCGGATTTCTAGTTTGATGGCGGATTAAATGGCCCAACGAAGTCTAATGCCCATCGTTCAAATGGTTCCACCACCAATTGTGGTTACAGCAGCATCTCATCGGCTTGGCCTGGATGGTCCATCCTTTGGTAGCTATCACAGGACTAAACATACTTCTTTGCATCTTTAAAAATTGTAGGCCAAAGATAGCCTAATTGTAGCACTTTATGCCCTATCTGTCCGTCTGCGAAGTGACCATTGCAAGGTTCATCGTGACAGGTGCGTAGGATGTCATGGATTTCTTCTTCCCTTATGCATTGGCGTATATGCATATCAACCCCTATATGAAATAAGTATCCTTCAATCCAGGAGAATCGTGAACTGCATTGTACAATTAACTTCCGTTCTTTTTCCGTCAAATGTTTGGGTAGCTTCCCAACTACCAGATAATTTTCCACATCTGCGTACCAAGGGGTTTTGACTGTTACCACAAACAGGTGCTCGTCAGGAAATTTATTGTCGACTATTAATGTGTCATCTATTTTTGGGACTCTCGACAGAAAGTCTACGATTACGTTCTCCTTCCCTGGACGGTATCTGATTGTTATATCAAATTCCTGTAATAATAGTAGCCAGTGAGTTATTCTTCCATTCATGATCGGTTTATTCGCTAAATATCTGATAACAGAGTGGTCAGTGTATAGGAATACTTAATATCCCGTTATGTAGTTCCTGAATTTATTGATAGCATAAATTACAGCTAGGAGTAATATTTTTGCTAATATAATAAATAGCATATGGTTTTCAGTCTTCTTCTTGGCCGAGGATTGCTCCTATTGCTGTATCAGATGCATCGGAAGAGATATGAAAGGGGAGTCTCTAGTCAGGACCTCGCAAGATTGGTGCTGTGGAGACCAGCTTCTTTAATTCTGTAAAAGTAGTGTCACATTTTTCAGTCCACTGAAATTCAACATTTCCAGTTAAAGCATACAGTGGTGCAGCTATCTGTGAGAATTTTTTTATAAATCTGCGATAATATCCTACATACCCCAGGAAACTGTGTACCTCTGTTTGTGTACAGGGTGTGGCCAGCAGAAGGATTACCTTTATTTTAGCTGGGTCTACCTGTATTCCTGTTACATAAATGTAGTGGCCTAGGATTAACCCCTCAGTCATCATCATGTGGCATTTTTCGTTTCTTAGACACAATCTAGTAGCAATACATCGTTCTAATATCTTGTCTAATGTTTCTAGTGCTTGATAAAAATCTTCCCCATAGGGTGTAAAATCATCCATATAAATTTCAAGTCCTTCATTTATTAAATCAGAAAAAATGCTAATTACGGCTCTTTGAAATGTTGCTGGAGAATTACATAATCCAAACGGTAACACTCTGTAAGCAAAAGTGCCCCATGGGCAGGTAAAGGTTGTCTTATCTTGATCTTCAGGGGCTATTAATATCTAATTGTATCCACTGAATCCATCAAGAAAATAAAAAAAATGTTTTCCAGCTAATGTGTCAAGGACTTGGTCAATAAAGGGAAGGGGGAAATGATCTTTCTGAGTTGCTTTATTTAATTCTCTATAGTCTACGCAGATCCTCCACTTCCCATTATTTTTAGGGATGACCACCAAAGGGGAGACCCATTTGCTGTTTGAGATAGGATAAATAAAATTTACATCTAGGAGATTTTGGAGTTCTTCTTTTACAATTTATTTTAAATGGGGATTCAATCTTCATTACAGTTGTCTAATAGGCCGTGTCTCTCTATCAATATAGATATGATGCGTGCACAGCTGTGGATCCAAGCCCTTCATGTCTTGGTAATCCCACGCAAATGTACCCTGGTGTTTGTTAAGGATTTTTACAAGTTTATGCCTTTGGTTGTCATCCAGGCTACTATTAATATTCAAAATCTTACCTGGTTCGATTTCAATAGGTAGACTATTACAAACAGTGGTTGTGGGATTATATTGGGTCTCAAAGTTTGTCACAGGATTTTCTTGCCCTTCATGCTCGAGGATTGTTTTCATCATTTGGAATTTCAAGTTTTCAGGTTTGGGAGGCTAATTCATAATGTTACTAATCAAATCATCTTCAGTTTGATCTTTAAATTCGAGAGCTTCTACTAGTGTGAGGGGTGGACGGATATTTTGCTCCCAATATGTATCTGGGTGTTTGTGAATTTTTATCGTGGGCAGACTTGGTTTGGGAGGTGGATAAATTACAATATTTTTTACAGAATTGCCTCTAGTGATAATCATGCTACCTGCTCGGCAGCTTATGTAAGCATCTGCCGTGGCCAGCCAAGGCCGCCCAAGAATAAATGGGTGCCCTTCCAACCTGTTTTTTGGATCAATAACTAAAAAATCAGCAGGTTATTCCCATGAGTCCACTGAGACCATAATGTCTTGCACTATACCTTCAGGTCTAATAACAGATCTGTCAGCTAATTCTAGGAGTGTGGCTGTAGGTTCGAGGACTGATATGCCTAGTTTTTCAAAATCTCTTGTACTTAGGATGTTGATGGCTACCCCAAGGTCAACCAACATGTTTGGAAATGAATGTCTAGAAATTTGTACAGTTACAATGGGGTTTCCTGGGTCTTCATATTTCACAGGTGGTTCTCTACCTAACAATAAGTCAGACAGATTTCCTACTACATGAACGGTAGGTGCAGCCATTGTTTTCCTAACTTGTTTTTTTCCACATAACTCCTTGATTGTTTTTTCATAGATGGGAATGTCCTGGATGGCCTGCAGAAGAGGAATTTTGACACAAAGGTTTATTAATTCCCCCAGGATGTCAAATTATGAGTTGGTTATAGGTCTAGGTAGGTTTGATATATTAGGAAATGGTGGTGGAGCTATTTTAAGATCTTTAGGTCTTTTTTGTTCACTTGTTTCCTCATCTTTTCCTGTTTTTGTTATCTTCGTTGAGCTAGGCCCTCTGGATATTTCAATTTGGGATTGAGGTGGAGTTGTGGCCTCTACGGGCAATATGGTACGTCCCGATCTTAATCTCAATTAGTTACACTGTTTTTGTTCGTTGTTTGGTTTTGAATCCTCTATGATTTGAATTAATTGAACTGGTCTATTATTGGGATTGGGATTGGGTTGGGCTGGCAATTCAGGTCGTATGGAAGGTTGCTGGTTATGCTGAATAGGGTAGGGAGCTGGTAATTGTGGGGTTCCTGCTCCTATTGGGAAATTTCCCATCCCCCATAGGTCGTTGCCAGTTCCTATTGTTGTTTTGAGTAGGAGGGTTTGGCCACTGGTTTTGATAAGGGATATTTTGCCAATAAGGGGGAGAACTAGGGAAGTTTTGCCAATTACTTCCTGATGGATTTTGCGTAGGCCAGGGTGGATAGGAAAGGTTTGGTTTGGCCAAGTTGGGAAGGGGTTTTGAGTCTGCCAATTTGTTGCAAGGTTTTGCTGGTTGTACTGGGGCAATGGAAAATATTGAGGTAGGTCTTGCAGTTTTCCAGGTTGTGCCTACCATTGCCGACGCTGATTCATTAAATAGACTGGTTCTGTTTCTTCTTCTGCTTCTTGGTAGATGGATTTCAGCTCGGGGAGTGAGGGACATTGGTCCATAGCATGATCCTTAGTGTAGATAGCACATGTCTGGACCATGTCTAAAGGACACTCCCTCTAGCTATGCTTCTTTCAACATTTTGGGCAGAAGATGGCCAGATTTTGCTCGGCTATTGCTTGTTTTTTTTTGGCTTGAAAAACATCATGTTGCGTAGTCAAAGTGCCCAAGATGTCGATTTTGAAATTTTCTAAAATATTTCCAAATTCTGCCCTAGTACATTGCCACTGGTCTGCTTAAGATCACGCCCAATAGGTCTGTTGCGTGAGCTACCCCGGGAGCATCTAATGCATAAGGAGATAATCTCGTCATATTCCTCCTGATAAATATCTCCTTTTCCCATTATGTTAAGTAATTCAACTTGTTCCTCCTTCATTCCTTTAAGCATTGCGATTTTCAAAATGTCCTTAGACAACGTAGTATATGGGGATCTTTGTAAATTGTATTGAAATCTTTCTACGTATTCCTCTAATGTTTCATTGTCTTTTGCAGTCATGTTAAAGATTTTGTTTTTTAGGTCTCAGGTTCGACAATAGTCTTGGTATTTGAAAATAAAGGCATTCTTCATTTGGTCCCAGTTGTTTATAGTCCCCCCTCCTAACCCCATGAACCAACGGAGAGCTGTCCCTTTCAAGGTGGAGGGAAATAATTTTAGTTTCTCGAGATCGGTGGTGTAATCATATCCTCTGCATAAGACATCAAATTCAAATAAGGATGCATTAGGATCTTCTGTGGTTAATCCATGAAAGGTGGGGATGTTATGCAAGGGAATGGCTTTCATAGGGGCATTGGCAGCATGATCAACAATGGGATACTCCAATGTTGATGTCTGCCTCTGATTTTTATTTTGATTATTTTCCATTTGATCAAAGAGGTGCTAGAAATCTTCAGGAATTTCTTGATCCGGGGGGAATATTTTAATAGGCTTGGAAGGTGAATGCGGTGGAAGTTTTACAGCACTTCCTTGATCTAGGATTCTAAGAAGTTCTGTTTCGATTACTTCTTCAGGGGACTTAGGTATCTCTATGTGAATTTCTCCACTAGTTTCTCCCCTGCCTTCTTGCAAGTTGCAAGAGCCTCCCTCTTTTGAAAGGTCAATGTTTTTATGAATGGAAGTCTACAGGCTTCGCTCAGAACCTTCTTTCTTGCTGTGAATCTCGGCGTAGGCTACAGATGGTGAGGCTACTGCCCGAGGGGGTATGTTAGGATTTTGGATGGAAGTAGTTTTCAGTCCTATCGATGCCTGAGATTCAGCTTTCTTAATGATTTCGTCTATGTATGTTGTCCTCCCAAGGATCACCGGTCCTTTGGGTTATGGTTGTGACTGATTTTGGGTTGCTTCTATCTTTTTCTTAGGCATAAAACAAGAGCACCTATCTTATGGTTCTTGTATAGTTTTCTGGTGGGCGGGCTAAAGGGCAAGCATGTTGCTTATTGGCATGCAGGTTCTTACCTTTAATTTTCAATACCCAATTCCTCACCGCAATGGAAAAAGAATGAATTAAAGGAGATAACTCTCAAAATTCTCCTTGGCAATGACCATCATTTGGGTAAACAAAATGAACACTATTTTTCTAGCAAACCCACCATTAGGTTTGCAAGAAAAGTCGTAACAACATCAAACTACTTAGAAGTAGAGGCATATGACTGGTTTATGTGGTGGTCCTCTAAATGTAGTGGTATTTCGTTCAACTAGGAAAATTTTAAGAATGCTTTGTTGAAAAGGTTTCATGACAAGGAAGAGGATGACATATACGAAAGGTTTGTTCACCTCAAACAGAAAGGATCGGTGAGTGAATACACTCATGAATGGGAAGTGTTAGCAATAAGGCAAAGAGCATTTTCAGATGAAGAGTTATTAAAAATGTATCGTTGTGGCCTTCAATATTACATTCAAGAAGAATTAAAATTATGTGAACTCTAAACTGTCGAAGATGCCAGACACACAACATTAATTATTGAAAGAAAACATAAGCTCATAACTAACTTGTTCAAGGAAGACGGAGACCAACAACTACATTCAAGAAGAAAAGAAACTAATAAATTTAGGTATTGTGGAAACGATTGGACAACAAGACATATATGCCTTAACAGGAAACTGCATAATTATGAAGTCGAGAGAGAATCAAATGTTTCAAGTATCGAACCAGAAAAGAGATTAAAAAGAAAAATAGTTGTCACAAATGCGAAGAACATTGGTCTCCAAGACATAAATGTGAAGACACATCCCTGTGCTACTATAAAATAGAATGAGGGAGGCAAGTTGAAGTTCAAGCATGTGGTGAAGAAAGAATTGTCACACACAGTGAAGAGTCAGATTCTGAAGAACCATCATTAGCGACAATCTCATGTCACTGGAAAATCCATGATGAAAACTCCCCCAAAAATCAAGAACAACAAGCAATTACAAAATATGTTCCACCACATATTTGAAAGAAGAGAGACCAATATTTAAGAAGAAACATTAAGAATATTACATCACCAAAAGATATGAGGAAGAAACTATGTCCTAAAACCCTAAAGATTAAAGGGCTCATCAAAGGCAGAGATGTCGATATACTTATAGATTCTGGTAGTAATGAAAATGGTATAAACATTGATCTTGCTAAACAACTTGATCTGTGTATATCCCTAGTTAAGGACATCACCATATTTTTCGCTACTGGGAAAAAGTTCAAAGAAATAAGAGAATGTCGTAATGTTTCAATCCAAATACAAGAACTAGAACTGCAAATAGATCTTTTTTCCCTACCACTCAAAGGAATGGATGTAGTTATGGATGCAGAATGGTTAACACAACTAGGGATATATACAACAAACCTTGAAGAACAATTCATAAAGTTCAACTGGCAAGGACGATGTTATAAATTAAAAGGTGTTGTTATCACTCTAATAATTCCCAAAGTTGTGAGATTTTTGATTTTATAATTTAAAGAATATTAGAGGTAACCATAGATCTACTTTTAAGCTTTAGGATCTAGCCTTCCTAAGGCTCAGAGAGGGTTCTCTCTATAAGATTTAACTTTGTTTTGATGTTTGATTTTAGGCTAGTTATATAGGGAAAATTGGTTTTGGGATTTTGATTGGTTTTGGTGGGAAAATCACTTAATGAAATGGATAGATTTGAATCTGTAATCCATTGGGCAGATGGAGTCAACGTGTAAAGCATAAGGATTAGGATCAAGGTATACAGTCAAATGTTTAAAGGGAAAGATAACAGAGTCACTGAAGATATTTAAAGGCTGATTGGTGAAGTGACTTTAATCAGGATAAAGAGCAGTTAATAATTCTTTGATCTGGATAAGGAATGAGAAGGTAGGGGTTAATAAAAATTAGGGAGCAATTAAGGGTTCCCTAGTTTGGATATCGGCAGAAAACATTTAAATGAAAACTAGTCAATAACAGAGTGCTTTTAAGAAATTGTGATATAACAATTCCTGATTTCACATCAAAATTTAGAAAAACATTTATGAATGGATGAGAAACATAAGAAAATTGAGAGATAATAGTAGAAAGTACTTCACTTCAATGGCCCAACACATGAATCCAGTAATATGATGTTTTATTCCTTGAAATCCAGTCTTCTGACTTGAGCTTGCTTACAAAAAACCCTTAGGTTCAGAATATTCCAGCTATAGAAATCTTCAGCAATTAATCCACACTAATACTTCTAATGATGAAGTATTTATAGAAAAATAGTACAAAATATCCTAGAACAATCATAGGAGTTTTCTATGGAAAATAAAATATCTTATTAAAAAAAGATAGTGACAACTACATAACAAACTTGCAAGCTATCCTATTTATTAAATAAAGATATCCTTCTGTTGGATTTAGGCAACAGCTGGTTAGTTGAGTTGTATTTAACGCTGACACTTGATCTTCAATCTATTTTAAAACTTTATCTTTACTTGATACTCTTCAACAACTGATACACTTTAATCTCTGATACTCTTTAACTTGCTGTTTTGACTGTTTTACTGCTTTAAAAATATGTTTTTACTGTGTAAAAATAACACTATGTTTTTTCATCCTCTTTTACTGCAAATTGTATTTTTAAAGTAAATATGTAAGCTTCTGCCAAAACTCTTCATCTGGTAATTTAATCTTTGTGATTTTTCTGAAATTCTCATCAGCCTCTGTGTATCTAACAAAGGTTGGCTTGACTACAAAGAGGTGTTTTATCTCATGCTGTAAATAAAACAAGTTTTCAATTCTTTTGTGTAACACTTTACCTGTTGGAACTCCTTGCCAGTTTGCCTTGTTAACTTTTTCTCTAGAAAATTCCCTTATCTTCTTATTGTAATCTTCTTGCTTCATTAGTTTATCATTGATGATAAGAATATTTGGCAAACCTTTTTGTCTTAATGTGTCAAACTTAACCATGAATTTAGTTATGGCCATATCCATATTTTGACACTTCTCTTCCAACTGTTTCATTAAAATTTTCTTTGAAAGCACTTTTCTTACCTCAAGAATTGTCTCTAACCTGTCAGTAATTCCTATCTCATCCAATTCTTGCTTGTTTTTAGTATTGAGATACTTGATTATTTCTAAGGCTTCTTCAGGCGTGGCACCTAGCTCTTCTTTAGTCTTTAATATTTCTTCTTTGGCTAGTTTAAGCAAGTCCTTCTGCTCATAAATCACTTGAATGGATGGCCAAGTATCATTAATTGACTCAATTATTTTGGACCATAGTTGTTTTTTAATGTATGCCATGGGCTCTTTTAAGGTTAATTCTGATTCTAGCTTGTTTAACTATTCACTTAACCTTTTAGCCTTTTGTTCCTATGTTTTAGCATTATTTGTGCTAATTTCTTGGCATATTCAAGGTTCTTGATTTTCTATTTCAATCTGTTTATCTCATTCTTCTGTATTGACATGTCTTCCATGACTTTAATGAGTTTGCTGGGCTCATCTGACTGTTGAAATGTTGAAGTAGAAGATTCAGTAGCTGAAGTAGTGGAAGAAGTGACTGGTATTGCTGTGGCCAATGGAACTTTTGGTGCTAACTCTTCTGCTAAAGTTGAAGGCACAACTATTGCTACCATGGGAATGTCTGTAGGAGGAAAATTTTGAGTCTTTGCATCTTATTTTTCTTGGACAAGCTTGTCCATCTCAATTTCCATCTCCTTGATCTGTGCTGTCATTTGTAGTATGAGATTCATCATCTCATATTTTTGGTTTGCTTCTTGCACAATATCCTTAGCCTGTGGATGTTCTTTTGGGGGTAGTTTTAGTTTCTTTCTGAGTGCAACAATATCAAAATTTTTCTTCTTCACCAATTCTTCTGCAGCTTTCACATTAGAAGGGTCATACCCTACTTCAATCACCAATTCATCTAAAGACTTGATTATGGTGTATTTAGCATATGAAGAAGCTTTTTCAACCTTAAGCTGATCTCTTATATTTTTCAAAGTGTTCTGGAGCTTTTGGGCACTCATTTCTTTTGTGGTCATGGTAGAATAAAGCATTTCTGAGCTTTGCTTGTGGAACTCAATCTGATCCAAGGGATGAATGTCCTTTATTGGAATTTCAATATCAGCTCTCTTGTAATCTGATGCTGTTGTAGGTTTAGGCACTGTTGGCTGTAGTACTATCCTTAGCAAATTTTTGTTTGTATAATCAAAGGCTGAAAGCAGCCTATTTTGAATCCCTGGAGTTTGCTTCAAGTATTGTGAATATATCTCATTCTTGATCTCCTCATTTTTGGCCTTGATTTGTTTATACTTTTCTTTGATATCTATGTCTTTATCCTCTGCCTATTGTGATGAAGATGCTTCCATGCTTTGTTGTTTTTCAATCATCTGTGTGTTAGAAGTAGTAGGTTTCTGCTCATTTTCAATAACTGTAGTAGTCTTAATGTTCTTCTTTGGATTTTCTTAATCTAAAACCTCAATTGTTTCCTTTTCTTTGTCTGGTGGATTAATATTTGGTTTCTTATTGTATCCGAGCTTAAATCTATTTCCTGTGGTTGTTTCAGCAGTAAATGAGCTTTCTTCTATATTTCTCTTTGTGGTTCTATCGTTTTGATTTACAGTCTGCAAAGTGTGACTAGTATCACCTTGTTTGACTGTTTCTAATAATGTATTTTCCAACCATTCTGGTTGGTTTGAAATGTTTTCAATTTTAGGCTTATTATCATGAATATAAGGGGTTAATCTACAATTCACCCTCATATTACTGATTATTCCATAAGGATCATAATTCTAAAGAAAAATTTCATCAAACTTATACTCTAGCAACTCTTTTGCTGCCTCTGTACTTGCTTCCCCGTTGTTGCATATGAAAGGACCCAATTGGTTTTTCAATTTGAACTAAGTTTTCTTTTTAGCAGCCAAAAAGTTTATAGAATCTGAGTTTATAATTTGTCTTATGTATTCTAATGCAAACACTCTCATTGGAAAATACTTTGGCAGTTTGTAGGGCAAGATATTTGACTCATAAACTCTAATCTCAGTGTGGTTTTGGTAAAGATACCAGTCACCTACTCTGCTCTTCTCTGATAGCTATAAAAATTTCTTAATCTCATCACTTATCCTTGGCTATACATTGTTTGTAAGCATATTTATCAATGGGTGAATAAAACAATCTGTGAAATCTGCATAAGTGAACTCTGTTGACTCTTTTCTTATTAAGGAGTCTAGAAAATAACTGACAATGGATTTCCTTCTATATCCAAATTTTAAAGGACTACTGGGAATTTATCTGCTTGGAATTAGAGGAACATATGAAAGAGGTATGAGGTATACCTAAATACACCTTCAGTAAGAAGTTTTACAAGCTGATCATGGATACTGTTATCACTCTAGTAATTCTAAAGTTGTGTGATTTTGGTTTTTAGTCAAAGAATTCTAGAGATAACCACAAACCAACTTCAAACTCTAGGATCTAGCCTTCCTAGGGTTTAGAGAGGGCTCTCTCTTTAAAGTTTAACTTTTTTTTTAATTTTTGAATATTAGGCTAGTTATGAAAGTGCAACTTGGTTTTGTTTTGGTAGATTTGGTGGGAAAAATCACTTGAAAGGATGGATAGTGGGAAATATATTTTTCAATTGGGCCATGGATCAAAAACAAGAAAATAGGATTGGGATCAAGGGAAAAAAGGTCAAATGTTTTTAGGGCAAGATAGATAACCCTTGGAGATCTTGTAAAGTTGTTTTTATGAGGTGGTATGATCGGGATAAAGGGCACTTAAGAATCCTTAAATCCAGAAAAGGAAGTAGTAGGAAGAGGTCAAAAGAGAGAGGGAGAAATTAAGGGTTCCCTACACTGGAAATCAGAGGAAAACATATAAATGATAACTAGTTAAAAACATGGTGCTTTTAACAAATCGTGTAGTAATACTCCTTGTTATACATTCAGATTTAGCATAAACATAAATGGATGCATGTAACAATGAAAGATAACAATGAAAATTTTAGAAAATACTTCACTCCAAATAGCTCATCACAGGAATCTTCAAGTATGATGCCAATTTGGTTTGATCCAGCCTGCTACTCGAAGTTTTGACACACAAAAGATTTAAATTCCAAGAAGAAATGGCTATAACGATCCCAACAATTTTATTCCACACAAAATACTTCTAAATATGAAGTATTTATACATAATTTTTTACAAAATATCCTAGAAGACTTCTGGGAATTATGTTAGGAAAATAAAATATCTTTACAATAATAATAGAGACAACTGCTTAAAAAATCAGCAAGCTGTCCTATTTTATCCAAAAGAAATAAAAACTGTTTTGAGGATAAGAAGCAGCTGGCTGCCTTGGTGTCCTCCTTGCTGGCTCTTAGATATTTTTGGAATCTGATCTGCCTTGTCTGATACTCTTTATCTGATTCCATTTATTCACTAATACTCTCTAAACTGATACTTTTTAACCATAATTAAAAACTATTTACTGCTGTAAAGAAAATATGTTTTGACTGTTAAATTAGAAAACCGTTTTTTGTCTTCCTTTCATCTGCTAGTTTTTATCCTTCACAGTAAATATGTGTGTGCTTGCCAATCCTCATTTTTAGGAATTTGTATATTCTTTTTTTTCCTAAAGTTCTCATCAACTTCTATATATCTAGCAAAGGTTGGCTTGATGACAAACAAGTGTTTGATCTCATGCTGCAAGTAGAATAAGTCTTCAAAACCCTTGAGTAACACTTTTCCTGTTGGGATGCCTTGAACTGTTGGTTTATTTACCTGTTCTTTTGCAAATTCTCTAATCTTCTTATCATAGTCATTTTGAGGCATTAATTTATCATTAATGACCATGATATTAGGCAGCCCTTTTTGCCTTAAAGTTGTGAACTGAACCATAAACCTGGTTATGGCAGTATTCATACTTTCACACTTTTCTTCAAGTTGCCTCATCAAATTTTTCTTTGTAGTGATTTTCCTAATTTCTAGGATAGTTGCAGTTTTGTCTGTGATTTTGAGTTCTTCCAACTCCAGTCTGTTTTTGCTGTTAAGGAAATTGATTAGCCTTGCAGCTTGCTCTGGTTGAGGTCAGCCAAATCAGTTTGAGTCTTTTGAATTTTTTCTTGGGCTGCTAGTAATAACTCTCTTTGCTAAAAAATTACATGAATTGAAGGCCATACATCATGGATGGCCTCAATGATATTATTCCAAAGGTAATTTTTGATGTATGATATCTGATCCTTCAAAGTTAACTCTTTTTGCAAGTTCTTTAACTCTTCTTTTAGTCTGATGGCTTTTTGTTCATGTGTCTTTGCATTTACCTGAGCTAATTTATTTGACTTCTCAAGATTTTCTACCATCTTTGTCAACCTATTAATCTCATTTTTCTTTAAGGACATTTCTTCCATTTCTTTGACTATTTTGCTGGCATCATCTATAGGTTGTACTGCTGTTGTTGATGATTTAGTAGCTGAAGTTGTGGAAGAAGTCACTGGCACTGCAGTAGCCAGTGGTTCTTTAGGTGCCAAATTTTCATTTAAAGCTGAAGGCACTACTGCAGTGATAACTAGAATGACTGTAGGAATCACTGTTTCCTTTTCTTGGACAAGCTTTTCCATTTGTATTTCCATCTCTTTAACCTAGGCTGTCAACTGAAGAATTAAATTCATCATGTCATCTTTTTCACTCTATTCCTGTATGACTTCTTTTGTCTGAGGATGCTCACTTTGAGGAAGTTTGAGCTATTGTTTTGGGAAATAACTCCCTAAAGGTTTTTGGGTCAGCAACCTTCACAGATCAGGGGCATACCATTCAAGAAGGACTCACTTAACCTATCTTTTATGCTGAAAACTAGATTTAATCAGTTGAAGAAGTTACCCGAAAGTCCTACATTTGATGTAGATCCCGCGGGGTGCAAACCCCCAGCAACTCCTCGTGCTTCATAACCTAGAAGTCAAGAAATAACGAATACAAAACACTAGTTGTACAACATATATTGTTCCTGGATGTCAGTGTAACTCATGTATAATATCATATAAACAATACTGGATGTTCAATTAATGATATTTACACATATATAAAGAGATATAAACATGTGAATTTTGGGAACAAGATGGTTCTTCTCTTTATAAATGGCATGTACAATAATAAAAGGTGGAGAGATCACCTGAATCCTTCCTTGGCTTTCGAGCAGACCGTCCTCTGGATCCATCTAGCCCTCACCTCGCTAGGATTCTTCCAAGATGTGTGCACACAAGATGTCATATAAGATGATTATCATCTCAAGGAAAAAATGGTTTCCTGAATATACCTAGGAAGTGCAGGAGGCACGGGAATATCAGACTTGAAATAGGGCTCCAACAGAGTATAATATCTATAATTTTCTCCCTCTCTTAGGCCATACACATGAGGGGATTTTATACTCCCTCAAAGTAGTTTTAGTAGTTGGAAATAATTGGGCCACGGGCTAGGGTGGTTGAATTACGGGAATAACCATCACCCTGCCTCAAAAATAAGGATTTTATATATTTTATTAATGATTTAAATGGCATACGTGGAAAAGTATGAATGGAATCGTGTGTATACGCGGAAAAGTCTAGGCATAATCACGTATGGGATTTTAGACACCATTTTTTATGAAGTTGTTCAAGTCTTGGGGGAAAGGGTGCCCAAGGCCAAAGAGACAATCATTATTCACATGAGGGTGAAATATGATTCTATAAAAAATGCCCCCTAATATATGAGGTCAGAAGGGGTACATGATGGCCGAAATATATTATGTGCATAGAAAGAACCTTGTGAAGACAAGAGAGGACTTCACCAAATTTCAGCTTGCCAAAAAACCAATGAAAGAAGTCAGAGAGTCAACTCATGTCTGAGGCAGGCATACCCATGCTCAGTGAAAGAAAAGCATTTCTATATATCCAAAATGTATAAAATTATAGCTGAACTGGAAAGTACATAGTGAATCATCTGATCACTGCCCGGTAGTACAAGTCGAAATCAAGTCCAAGTACCACATATAATACTGATCAATGATGCAGTAATAGATATCTGATCTCACAAGTAACTGAATATCCAGGTACCAAATCATAAGAGGTGGAATAGATGGTACAATCACGCAACTCGGGAGCCAACATATAAGATGCTGTTGTACTGACACTGCAACATATAAGGGTGGACGACGTCACTGGCAAATATTGGATGAACTGTCAAAAGTGAACCGAAGCATGCTGATGCAAACCCGAGGTCTTCACGGATCACTATGGAACAATTCTACACAATGGGAATAAATGAGATGAAGTTGACCATGTGAGAAATAATTTGATTACTGGTCAATAATGTATACCGTTAACAAACACGAGACAACCCACTGATAATGATAATGAGTGTCAAGGTGCCCTAGTACAATCTAAAAAGTGTGAATGAATGAGCTGAAGTCGAACACTTGTAAGAATCTATCAATCAGGAGGCAATAATGAATCCTCACTGTCGATAGCAAAGAGTCTGCCACTAATGACTGCAAACCCTAAGGTACTGACAAAAAGACTCTAGAACTTATTCCTAGAGCAATGAGTTGGAGTCGATGGGAAAATATCTACTGGAAGGAAGGCATTGAGGCATCCCACATCAGTCCAGAGTGAGTGTAACTCGCAGGCAAAGATTTGGAAGGAATCAGATGAAGTAGAGTGAAGGAAACAACCCGAAGTACGTTTCTGACATGCACAAGATGAAGCTAGTGCATGGAAGAAACCCTCTAAACCAACCAATAATGAAAGCTGACAAAGAGGTGAGATATAGAATGATAGGGTCAAATGGAAATCAAGGTACTGCATGAATCCCAAGTGTGATAATGTATGCTGACGTCAAACACAAGGAAAACCACTCAGTCAAAGACTTATAATGATGATCAAATGCTGAGCACAAGGTCACCTATCAATGATATAAATAGGGCCAGGGTGCGGCTCTAGGTTTACTCTCAGAGCAATATGTCGTAGTCGATAAGAGACAAACTCGCTGGCAAGAAGTCAATGGAGACCTTCTCAAACCAGCACGAGCATAGGACCAAACATCTGATGTGATAGTACAAGATACAGACAAAACCGGGAAGGCTTGAAAAAATAAGTCAAGAGACACCGCGGAATGGATGACTCAGGGTTAACTTCCCTTGAACAAAATCACGACTCATGATGACCATGGCAGAAAATAATGACACTGTATAAGTTTGTTATGTAGGAGGTAAAAACAAACTCTCCATATGATTGGAAGAGATCACCAACCAGGGGAGGACTGACTTGTGAAACAAGGTTATGGAATCGCCTAGCCCAAAACCAAAACCATCCAAAATGAGGAAAAGACATGGTGGTATGTGCTTTTTTCAAGGGCGACCAACTGATACTGGAACTGCCATCAAAATATGAAGTAACATCCCGTTCTTTCTCTTTTTAACATATTTGATTATTATTTTTTTTTTCATATAGTAAGCCTGAAAAATAATAAAAGAATGCTATGGTATAATGGATAGAACGAGAATCAGAAAATAGATGCACTAGTTCCTGGGATAGGAACAATCCTATGCTCAATGTAAGGTGGCGGAAACTGGTAAGCGATAATCAAAGGAATGTTCCACCCATGGGTAATAAGGGTGTCAAGTCGCGATAGCTAAGTGCTTTGCAATGGTTAACTTTGTAGAGAGAGTCAAGGTCAAAAGATGGCTTAAAAATCGAGTCTAAATAAAGTCGGCTAAAGGCCAAGATAAACAAATAGTCAATATGCAATGCAATGATGCAACTTAACAACACCAGGGAGCTTCTAGGGTAATAGCCAGAAAAAATGATAATGAAGAAGAAGAAGAATGAAGCTTCAACATATAAGTCATGGCAGGACTAAAGAGGACTCCCGAACCTACATAAAGTGCAACATGGGCGACAAGTGCTGGCGAGGAACTAACTAGGAAGCCTGTGTAAAGGAAGGCTCTACCACCAAGTCACGATTAAATAATCAGCGAGTGAAAAGGGTTAAGTACTCATGACATGATGGGATCGACCCTATGGCAAGTGATCAGAATGGAGGGTAGAATGCAGAATGTAACAGAAAGTGAATTCCCTAACCTATATGCCAGTTAAGATCATATACCTGCCATGATAGGTCAGCGGTCATGGATTCGAAAACTGGAAAAAATCTCAAAGTCAACAAAATGTACCTGAAAATATACCTATCCCAACACTTACAAGAAACAGGGTTATGCAACTTAATATAGATTTGAAAAATAAGCATGATGAAATTTTGCAAAAAATTCTCAATTTCTGGGCATAAATACACATTTTACCTCATATTTTCTTCATTGTTACTGCTGAAATGGAGAAAAGAGCTTTGGAGAAAAAACTTCTTTCCTCAAAACAGGAGCAATCAGCCATCAAACTTCGTCGGATTAGTCAGGTAAGCCTTAAATTCATCATTGTTATTAATTTCATCCATTAATAGGTTAAAAATTTTGATTTTTCACCGTGGAAAAGATTTATTTTGATTTAGCATTATGTACATACGCGGGTTCATGTGGACGAACCCACGTATGATACACAACTGTCCACAAGGGAAGTCACGTATGCGCAGATCGTGTTTGGAAAAAATGAACCTAATGAGAAATTAAATGATTTTTTTCAGGATGACCATTTCTTGGAGGAAACGTGAGCACAATGCCATTTACCAAGAAGTCATGGGAGATCAAAATTCGCTCAATATACTCTGAAACTATGGATTTCTCAAATTCTTCAAAATTCCAAATATGAAAAGTAACATCCGGTTACTTGAAATGCTAGTGAATCATTAGGAACTGGAGGAAGATTGCTTTATGATTGACCAAATACCCATACACATAGAGGTGGAAGGCATTTAATTTATTACTGGACTCTCCCGAAGAGGAGACTTGGTAGATTTGCATGGCAAGCCTTTGGGAGGGCTTACAGTGGATGATTATGTCCACATCTATTGTGTAGAGGGATCTCAAAAAGTAGGGACTCAAATTGCAATCAAAGATTTATCAGAGATGCATATGAAAATTATCCTTTTCACCATCTGCAGGGTGGCAGGATCTGCTTCCTTGCACTAGGTGTCGAGAACATAGATGAGTATAGCTGTGGAATGCTTAGTTCACCTCTTTTATTGGTGTACAAATCTATTGAAAAACATGAAAAAAAAATTGTCTACCATCCAGAAAGCTAAAACAAAGCATTTCGGGTATGGAACCATTTTGATGACATTCTTCTTTGAGAAGATTCCGGGGCTTCGACCCAAAGTGATCTCATCCATCAGCATCCCTAGAGATCCAAGAATAGCCCGGTGGGCTGATCTGATGAAGAGACTGGGGGGAAGCGAAGTTCCCCGAACTATAAGGGACGACGAGTTCTTCCAATGGTGGGAAGAACATATTATTGCAGTGGATGATTATCCCTATGCTGGGATGGATTTTCGCGGTGATCCAGACCTAGTCCTTCCACTCGGCGCAACATGGGGTGTTATTAGTAAGACTACAATTTTTGATTTTTTCAATATATGTGAAAAATGAAAAACAAACATGTTTTTGATTGGATTCCGAATGACTTACAAAATTATATGATGACCATGATACAGTTATGGGACCAATTCGTCTTGAAGGATACCCAAGGCACAGACGTCACAGAGGCGAAGCAGATGCTAAAGACCCTGGTAGAACCCTACATGCCGTTAAGAGAAACTTGGAGAGTTTAACTCGCCAAGTGCCAATGTATGAATTAGAAGACCTCCCAGAGGCTATCTAGAGACGGGTAGTCGGGGTACCGCGAGACTGGGTGCGGTTATTCCACCGTGTGGCTACTACAATCATGTTCTATAGGAACACGAATGTTGGGTAGGGACCATAGATTTTATCGGATGATTGTACTATATTTTTGATGCTGAACATGATTGGGCATAAGCCCTAATTTTGTATGAAATATGGGTCCAAATTTTTGTATAGTTTTTTGTACATTCTGATGATATATACATATATACAACAGTTTATGAGGTGATGAAACAAATGTGTGAAAATGTATGATGATTTTGATGATTTGATTAAAGTATTGAATGATTAATATGCCGGTCAATTGCTTGATTAGCTAATGAGTCTGCCATTTGATTGTTAGCTCGAGGAATATGAAAAAATGTTATAAATTGAAATGATCTTTGTAAAAAACATACCCTCAAAAACAATCGAAACAAAAAGGGATTACGGACCCGATATATATTGTTCAACTGCGACACCACCAGTGGGGAGTCCAAGAATACTACCCACGAATCAACACCCGAAGATATTGCTTCTGAGAGTAGATAAACGATTGCAGTGTATTATACTATGTTATTGGAAGCAGGACCAATGTAGACCCCTCTTGAAACTAACAGCTGACAATATGGATAATAAATTACCCAAGCCGCGGAAGCTAAGTTCCGGGTGTGTCTACTAGCACCATCGGAGAAACCATAATGACTCATGATATCCAGCACAACTTGCCAAAGCAGATCAAAAAACATCACCATCACCTTATAGAACGAAAAATAAGATATGTACAAAAATAAAAACAAAAATATATACAAAAAGCAAGATGCCAGGCCAAGGCCTAGGCAAAATACCTTTTCAGATAGAGCCCATTTCTGGGCTCCACCAACTCGTTTCCCTCAAAATCAACCAATGCATAAGCTCCTTTTTTGAGGACCTTTTTAACGATGAAGGGGCCATACCACATAGACTTGAAATTACCTACCCCTAGGGCATCCTTTTCCTGGGCATAAAATAGAACAAGGTCGCCTTCGGAGAAAACCCTAGGTTTGACAACTTTATCATACTGATCTTGTACCTATTTCTTATGTGCTTCGTTCATTGTGGAAGCATCTCGACATTGCTCGTCAAGATGTTCTAGATGAAGGAGGCATTCTTCAAGACTAGAAGTGTCAGGAAGAATTTCTACAACTAACGTAATAGAAGGAATCTCACACTCGATGGGAAATATTGATTCCAATCCGTAAGTTAGTTGAAACAGAGTAAAACCAGTTGCAGTTTTTACTGACATCTGGTCTGCCCAAAGCGCAGGATACAACATGATATGCCAGTTAGATCTAGCTTTATCAATTGTCCATTGAAGAATGGTCTTCAATGATTTGTTCACACCTTCCACTAGCCCATTGGCTTGAGGATAATAAAGAGATTAATTCTCTTGCCGGAAACCCAATTTTAGAGCCAACTCAACCATCATGTTGTTCTGAAAATGACTGCCATGATCAGTGACAATCTCTTTAGGAATACCAAAATGAGCAATAACTTGATTGAAGAGAAAAAGAGTTGCTGTCTCACCGTCATTCCCAAAATTAGGCATAGCCTCGACCCACTTCGTGAAGTAGTCGATTGCTACAATAATGTACTTGTGACCTTTAGCGAAAGGCGGGTTACAAGTAGTATAATCAATACCCCATTTTGTAAAAGGTTTGACAGTGACAACTGGGAAGAGCAGAGCTGGATGAGCACGCATATTTCGAGTATACACTTGACATGGATGACACCGTTTGACTGACTCTATACAATCTTCGAAAATTGAAGGCCAAAAGTATCCAGCACGCAGGATTTTTTGGGCTGTAGCAAGCCCAGATAAATGACCACCACAATCTCCACTGTGGCAATCATTCAGCACAACCTCAGCTTCTTCGAGATTTAAGCATCATCTTAGGATCGAATCGACCCCTCGACAGTATAAAGTATCACCAATGATCAAGTAATTTTTAGCCAGGTGACGCAACTTATGACGCTCATCTTTCGAAAAAGTTGAAGGGAACTTCGCAGTCTGAATATATAAAATGAGATCCCCATACCAAGGATCCTGTGAAGAGATGAGAAAAAGATGCTCATCCGGAAAGGATTCATCATAACCTATCTCCTCTCCATAGGGAAACTCAGAAATTAATTCCGCGAAAACTAATGATTTCTTGGACTTGGAAGACATAAACTTAAGATCAAATTCCTACAAAATCACAATCCATCGATTGTATTTCCCCCCAATCATTCGCCTGCTGAGAAAAAAATGAAATGGATTGAATTCTGCCAAAACATAATGTTTTTGAAGGAGAATATAATGTTTGAGCCGTTGTACAAATTGTACAGCTGCTAAAGCAAGCTTTTCTATCGGAGAATACCGGAGTTCAAATCCTACCAAGCCTCAACTAAGGTAGTATATAAAATGCTCTACAAGAGCATCATCCTCCTGAACCAGAACCATACCAATAGTATATTTTGCTACTGCGAGATACAAGAGGAAATCCCTGCTATAATCAGGTGGACTCAGTATAGGAGTAGAGGTCAATGATTTTTTCAAATCATCAAATGAACGTTGAGCAAAGACATCCCACAAAAATGGGACTCCCTTCTTTCATAATCTCATGAATCCTCTTGTGATTTCAGCATATTTTATGATAAATCTCCGCAGAAAATTATCTTTTCCTTGTAGACTTTGAAGTTGACAAATAGACGATGGGGGAGGCAACAAAAGTATTGCCTCAACCTTTAAGGGATCTACCCGAATCCCTTCCGTAGACACAATAAACCCCAACAACTGACCGGATGTGATTGTGAAAACACACTTGTTTAGATTCAACCTGATTTTGTAAAATCAACATCTTTCAAATACTTGACAGAGGTGAGAAGGATGATCAATTCTCTTGCGAGAACGAGTAGCTAAATCATCCAAGTACGCCTCGATAATATGTTTGATGTCGTGGAAGGCATATGACATGGCCCACTGAAAAGTGGCTCCAGCATTTTTAAGGCCGAACGACATTTTCTTGTAAGAAAAGGTACCCCAGGGACAAATAAAGGCAGTCTTATGCTAATCTTCAGGACGGATAGTAATTTTATTATATCCAGAAAAACTGTCCATGAAGGAGAAAATCTCATTACCGGCACACTCATCAATAATCTGATCCATGAATGGTGTAGGGTAATTATCTTTCAGACATGCTTTATTAAGGTCTCTGAAATCAATGCAAAGATGAATTTTCCCTTGTTTCTTATCCACCGGAATTGGATTCGAAACCCATTCAGTCAAAGAAACAGGGAAAATAAATCCTGCCTTGAGCAACTTCTCTACCTCAGCTTTGATAGCTACAGCCTTCCTACGGTTGAATGGACAAATTTTTTGCCTCACAGGCTTAGCATTTTCATAGATATTGATCTCATGCTAGAAAATAGATGGGTCTATACCAGGCATTTCCTCATAAGACCAAGCGAACACATCCCTAAACTCTTTAAAGAGATCGGTGTAAATTTGAATCTCTTCAGGGGAACATTCAGCTCCGATGAAAACATTCTCGATAATGTTGGGATTCCTGGAGATGTTCACTGGGATAGTCAGAGAAATCACAGCCATGTTCCCTTCAAAAAATACCTGTGTTGGTGCTAAAGGGTTTAGGATTGGGTGAACAGGGCCAGAAGACTAAGGACTTGGAAAACTTGACTCAACTTCGCTCAGGTCTGGTAGAAAGTAAGATCGATGATGCAATTCATCCCATGGTATATCTATACCAGTCATAGCTTCCAGGATAGCCTCTTCAAATGGAAGAGTAGTATCTAGGCAAGCCTGGGTGGAATAAGAACTAAGTGTCCAAGCTGGGGCCACATCACCATCCAATTCCTCTGGTGAAAGAGAAAATGGAATGGATTCTGCAGAGTCAACAATAGATCTATAAGCAATCTTAGCTGCAGACATCGGAAATGCCATTCCACCCACTTGACCTTCCGCTAATGTGGAGGTAGGGGAAGGTAAGGTCCAAGGGTCCGAAAAAAAATGAGTTCTGAAGAACTCTCTTCGAATAGGAGCCCTGGAGGATGAAATTGCATTTATATGAACGGAAGGAGGTGGAATATCGAAAGTACCCATCAGAGAAGAATACATTCCAACCTCGAGATTCTCAACAGGCGGTTTGACATTATCCACCAAAGGGATAGTTGAGTCAGTAGATTCTCAACTATGAAAATCCTCCCTTCGTGAGGGAAACAAATAATAAAAAATAAGGAGGATGCAATAGCATCCATCTCATAAATCTAGTTTCACCCCAACAGTAGGTTGTATTCCAAGCTTGCATCAACTATCTCAACCTCTATATTTACAGTTTTGCCCCCAAAACAGATGGGAAAAGCTGGGAAAATACCATGCGGTCTGTGAGAATGACCATCAAACACAGTTAGAAGAGTGGTTGATGGAACAACTGTGGGAGATCCGATTCCCTTCCAGCATGCGAGAGACATCACACATGTGGAAGCACCCTCATCGACGACTGTTCGAAATATAGTGAATTTTCGAAATGACGATCTAATATGGAAAGCCATATGATGTGGGAGTCTCTTTTTAAAATTCGACATATCAAATGTAATCATAAGAGAGTTCTTCGGATCAACATCCCCAATAGCAGTGAGAAGAGCTCTTCACTGAACTGGGCAATATTGGAGCACCTCGAGAGCAGACATAGCACAAGGACTCTGCGCTAGATCTTCTACAACAGAGTAGTTCTGGGCAGCCTTGGAATTTGGATTAATTGTTGTACGCTTTGTAGATGCTTTTGGCATCTGAGGTATGGGCTCAACAGTGGGCCTCGTAATGTGAAGCGGTTCAGCACTATCAGAAGCACCCTTGGTTTTCGAAGACTCAGCTGCACCATAATCATGAGATCTTGTAGTGATATCTGCGTGAGCACTCATCATATATATGTTTGATGGGGTTTCCCTTCCTAGGTGCCTCCAGAGGAAGCCCAAGTATTTTGATTCGCGCCAACAACTAACTGTTGCCCTTGGGGAAAAGGGTTTGTTAACACAGCCTGGGAGCTTGAAGATCCCCGTTGAGCTAACAAGCGCTGCACATCCTAAATTTTAGGACGAAGGTGAGTAATATGATCTCCAATACATAACTTGCATGGAAAATTCAATTTATTTTTATCCTTCTGTCCCTCACTAACATGCTCATTGGATTTATTTGCATCACCATTCCCATCTTTTCCCTTCTTCTTATTATTATTTCATCCTTTCTTCTTCCCTTCGGATTCTTGATTTCCTTTGGGGTTTGAAGTCTGGACAGTATTTATTGACAAATATTGGGAAGAGGTTGGCACTGAAGATACAGCCTGACCTGAAGAAGCAGATTGTATGGAAAACTGCTACAATTGGCTGAGCAGGTTAGTTGCACTGCTATCGATCGACCCAATAAGTCCATCACCATGAGGACCAGGTTTAGCTTTGGAAAAGTCCAATTTGGAGTGAGGAGCATCAGGCAAAATTTTATTGAGGACTCCAGATTGAGAATAAATCAGTTCTAATTACTGGGCCCTAAAAATAGCCTGTTCCTTGGAAAATACCCCTGACAGGGATACGTCCTTTGAAATCTCTGGCTGCAAGGATTTCAAAAACCATTATAGAAGGAATTCATTTGGAAAATAGGCTTTAATGAGCCTCTTCCTTCTTCGCCATTCCTGGATATGATCAGAAATGTGGGTTGCCTTGTCCTGCTTAAAATTAGCCAAGAGTTCAGTCCCGACATCATAACGAACATGCAACTGAAAATGATTTAAAAAAATAATAGCCAGATCTCCAAAAGTGGAAAAACTGCCCCCAGTTAACTCAATATACCACTTAGCTGCATTTCCAGTCAAGGTGTGCTGAAATAACCTCTACCTAATCAAATCATCGATCAGGGAGTTTGATGAACACCATAGATGAAAAGTGGTGATGTGATCTTCCGGATCCTCTCCATTCTTTCCTTCAAACTTTGGAATGTATGAAGGTAGTTTGGTGGGGACCAAAGGCCACCCTGGACTATATCGGATTGGATCATTAGTCAATTTCGACAAATCTGGCAAGTTAAGTGTTGCCGAAAATGGTAAACGAGGAGGAGCCTGGAAATTCCATCCCTGATAGGATGGGTTCCCCACATTCTGAAAAGAATACCCTGGATTTGATGAGAAACCAAGTTGCCAAAAAGAGTTCGTAGAAAAGGTTGGGCCAAAGGAAAATCCTTGTGACCCAGAATTCGAAGAAGGACTCCCTCCTAACATGGAGTTACTATAAACCAGACCAGTTCACCTCACTGAAGCAGTGAATGAAGAAGAAACCCCCTGATAGGGATTCCAAGAATTTGAAAAAGGAGAAAAATCCTGATAAGAACTTGATGAAGAGAAAGGAACATTCCCTTGTTGACCAGCGAGAAACTGATTCCCTGCCCCTACTGCTATAAAGATAGGGTTCCAACCCATAAAGGTACTATAAATTTGACCTTCAGACCATGGATTAAAATTCTGAGTCTGGGAAGTAAAAGGAAAAGACCCTAAGGAAGGATTTGAATGAAAAATATGCCCGCTTCCAAAGGGGAACCCTTGATTAGAAGCTGATCCACTAGCCATAGAGGAGATGGGTGCAGATGCAGTTGCAACACTAGAAAAGGAAAATGGAGGAATCCCACTAAGGGACATTCCGAAACAAAAGAGACCAGATTGAGAAGCCTGTGCTTGGGTGTAACTAGAGCCAAACACAGCAGCACTAGAAGAAATCGAAGATATAGCAATAGTGCCTCCTCCTTCAACCTTAGAAGGAGTCTGAATAATTGCAGTACTCACAGTCGAAGCTGCGTTCCCAGTCGTGGCCATTGAAAGGTAAGAATGTGACGGATAAGGACTCTCAGGTCTCTCAGACTCAGGTCTGATGTACTCAACGATAAACGGAGAACTAGGAGAAAGAGGAGATGGAAGCGATTCAAGGGGTTGAGGTACTTCCTCTACTTCTACTTCTTCCTCTGGAAATAAAACTCTCGAGGTGAGTGGAGTACTCCTCTCAGTACTGACACCGACACCAGAACCAGTTATAGAAACTTCAAGCCCTAATGGAGGATCTCTCTCCGCTACGTTTGATAACACCAGGTGATAATCACCTTCTGAATTACTACTACGCCTTCTTGAAGAAGGCTCGGCATTCACATGAGACAACCTACGAAGCCGTTTTGATCGAAGAAACGATCGGTCAGCCACTTTAAAAGATTTATTAGACTTAAAAAAGTATAAAGCTAAGCAAGCTAGGAGCAAAAAGAAGTCACTACAAAGTCCCTAAGATACAGCCAAGCAATCAGATTTTAGATATTTCCGCTTCGGGTGATTAGGACCAGACACCAAAATACAAGAAAGTGAAAAATAGGACCTCTTGAAAGTAGTCTGGGGTAATTACAACCTAAATCTACTAGAGAAGGTAATAGAAACAATTACGTTGACCTCCTAACAACAACCTTTGCCAGTGCAAGTACCCATGCTTCGCAAGGGCACCCTACAGAAGCACTGCTGGAAGTGATGCAACGTCTGCCTTAGGTACCACGGGTATTCCCCCCCGTAGTCACCTGTGTGATACCTAGGATGGGAAACTAAGGAAACCAATCTGTATTAGCAGCCGGGCGGAACGGTCTTAGGTCAAGATTCAACATATTGGAGAGGGGGTATCTCTCTTCTCTGCCTGCACTTTCCCTCGTGCTTGACTCTCTGGAGGAGAGCTTTCCCGGTCCACCTAACGGTGTTGGATTTCGCTCATTAATAAAATTCTATGTTTCAAAATTTGAGCGCCCTTGGAGAGTTAACTCTCCACTCACCTAATCCAAGGCCCTACAACCTATCTAGTTGATGTATGACACTTAATATAAAAATTTCTAGTTGTTTTTAAATTATATCGCTTATTTTAATTGGTTGTTATTTTATGTCAAGGGCATATCGAAATGAAACCGATGATGTTTGTATGATGCAAAAATAAACCAATGAAAACCAAACTATATGCAAATGCACTGATTGCCTTTCGATGAATAGTGATTTCTACACAGGTTCTACGAGACTATACATTTTTTACTTTTCTTTTCAGATAACCAGATTTCACACACCTCAAAAAGTTGCGAAAAAGACTAAAAATGCTTATGTGCACCTAATGCAAATTACTAATGGCATGAAAAACCTAAGATGCTAGATCTAAAAAAGAAAAGAGAAATCTAATGATACCAAGGTTCAATCCCTTTTTGGCAGTCAACAAATCTAGTTCCAAATCAAAAACTCAATGTATAAAGATGCCAAAAACATACTTGACATAACAGAATGAAATCAAAAGAAGACTCCCTTCCTAATCAAGTCAAGAACCGAAGAATAAATACTTCAAAAAAGCTTCAAAGATGAAAATAAACCATTAACCAAAACAAAAGCAATGGGAAACAAAAATTTGTTTTTTGGCTTTTGAGTTTTATAAAGAAAAGGGACTTCAAAAAGACCAAGAAACTATCCAATTACTGAGTCAAGAAAACTTCGAATTTCAAGAAAAACTTCAAAGAAATGCCCTAAGCCAACTATGCTACTCTCGTAGCAGGACTTGTATGAGTAAAAAGAAGACAATAAACCCAACAAATCAACTCAGTACAATAGCATAAACTTGCGGCAAAATCAAATTCCAAAGAATAAAAAAGAGATTCTTCCAAAATTGCAACAAGACCTAGTTAATGAAATCAAGAAAAACAAACGCAAAAAAGGAAAAAATCAAGATGCAAAGCAACTCATAAAGTTAGGAAAGAGAAAATGAGAAAAATATCTCTGTCCTGAATACTCAGAACAACCAAGAATCTTCAGAAAAAGATCTTGGTGCTCAGGCCAGAATTGCAAGCACAAGAAACAAAGATTTCACCACATGAGCCAGTATTCATACAATTAAAAGAGAAACAAGCATGAAACCACCTTATACACAATCCAAAGACTTCAAGGATATCACAGGATCAAGTCACCACAGGCAGACAAGACCAAAAAATCTTAAAACCAAAAATTTCAAATTTCACTTAGGCATATGCGCTTTAGCAACTTTGCAACCAGCGTGCATACACGACTGTGATAAAGGAAACTCGCGTATACGTGGGTTCATTTACAAAAAACAACATGTATACACGATTGTGCAAAATCAAAAGTGCGTATGGAAAATTAAATAAGGAAAAATAAAAACGGTTAAGCCTGATCAAGAGACCAGGTCTTTAGTCTGGCCGGAAAAATATTTATTGAACTGGGAAAAATGATTGAAACTGTTGGAAACCTTAAAGACAGATGAAACAACCCAAAAGGAAAATCACAAGAATGTGATCCCTAGTGGAGTCGCCATTTCTGTTTCGGGAAATAACTCCCTAAAGGTTTTTGGGTCGGCAACCTTTACAGATCAGGGGCATACCATTCAAGAAGGACTCACTTAACCTATATTTTATACTGAAAACTAGATTTAATCAGCTGTGGAAGTTACCAGAAAGTCCTACGTTTTATGTAGATCCTGCGGGGTGCAAACCCCCAGTAACTCCTCGTGCTTCATAACTTGGAAATCAAGAAAGAACAAACACGAAACACTAGTTGTACATCATATATTGTTCCTGGATGTCAGTGTAACTCATGTATAATATCATATAAACAATACTGGATGTTCAATCAATGATCTTTACACATATATAAAGATATATAAACACTTGAATTTCGGGAACAAGATGGTTCTTCTCATTATAAATGGCATGTACAATAATAGAAGGTGGAGAGATCACCTGAATCCTTCCTCGGACTTCGAGTGGACCATCCTCTGGATTCGTTCAGCCCTCACCTCGCTAGGATTCTTCTAAGATGTGTGCACACAAGATGTCATATAGGATGATGATCATCTCAAGGAAACGAGGGTTTCCTAAATATACTTGGGAAGTGCAGGAGGAACGGGAATATCAGACTTGAAATAGGGCTCCAACAGACTATAATCTCTATAATTTTCTCCCTCTCTTAGGCAATACACATGAGGGGCTTTTATACTCCCTCAAAGTAGTTTCAGTAGTTGGAAATAATTGGGCCATGGGCTGGGGTGGTTGAATTACGGGAATAACCATCACCCTACCTCGAAAATAAGGATTATATATATATTTTCAATGATTTAAATGGCATACGCGGAAAATTATGAACAGACTCGCGTATATACGCAGAAAAGTCTAGGCATAATCGTGTATGGGATATTAGACACTGTTTTTTATGAAGTTGTTCAAGTTTGGGGGGAAAGGGTGCCCAAGGCCAAAGAGACAATCATTATTCACATGAGGGTAAAAAATGATGCTATAACAACTGTTTCCTCAAAGCTGCTATATCTTCATCTTTCTTCTTCACCAATAATTTTGCTGCTTTGATATTAGTAGGATCATATCCTACCTGTAAAACTAGTTCTTCTAAGGCCTTTATCCTAAGATATTTGGCATACAATGAGGATTTTTCCATCCTCACCTGATCTTGCAAGTTGGAGATGGTATTTTGGAGCTTTTGAGCACTCATGGATTTATTTGTTATAGTAGAATAAAGAATCTCTGGAGTCTGCCTGTGGAACTCAATTTGATCAAGGGCATGGATTTTATCTGTCTGGACCTCCAAATCAACTTTCTTATAATCAACCACTGTCTTTGGAGTTTTGACCGTGGGCTATAACACTGACATGATTAGATTTTGATTAGAATAATCAAATGCAGAAAGGAGCCTGTTTTGTATACTACGAGTCTGTTTGAGATATTGAGAATAAATGTTATTCTTTATCTCTTCATTCTTCAATTTAATTTGTTTATATTTCTCTTTGATATTCAATTTTTTTTCCTCAGCTGCCTATGAGGAAGAAGCTTCCATGCTTTGCTATCTTTCCATCAACTGTGTATCTTCATTATTGATTTTTCCTTCATTTTGATTTTTAGCAATTGGCTCATTGATAATTACAGTAGCAACATTGGTCTCTCGCAAATATGTATTGGTATTTAAAGGCTTTGTTTCTTCCACATCAATTGTCACTTTTCCTTTACTTGCTGAATCTAATTTGGGACTTTTGTTGTATATGATCTTAAACTTAGTTTCAGTTGTAGTTTCTGCCACATAGGCTCCTTCTTATCTTACTCTTTTGGTGGACTTCTCTAGTTGATTTGCAGTCTCTAAGGTATGACTAGTATTACCTTTGTTCACTGCATCTATTAAAGTGTTTTAAGTCCATTCAATCAGATTGGCAAACTTTTCTATTTCTGTTTTAGCTTCATGAATAAAGAGTGTTAACTTGCATTTAACCCTTAGCTTGCTCAAGATCCCTTGTGGATCATAGTTCCAAGGGAAACTCTCTTCAAATTTATATTCTAATAACTGATTTGCTGCTTCTTTCTCTGCATCCCTGTGATTGCATATGAATGGCCCTATCTGGTTCTTAAGTTTAAATTGTGTCTTCTTCTTAGTTGCCATGAAATTTATGGAATTGGAGTTTAGGATCTACCTGATATACTCCAAGGCGAAGATCCTCATTGAAGGATGTTTGGGTAACTTTTAAGGTAACAAGTTTGACCCAAAGACTCTGATTTCAGTATATTTCTCATAAAAATACTAGTCACCAGCTTTACTCTTCTCTGATAACTACAACATCTTTTTCATTTCTTCATTTACTCTTGGCTGCTTTTTCTTGGTCAACATTGTGATCACTGGATGTAAAAATAACTTTGAAAATTCTGAATAACTGAAATCTGTACATTCTTTCCTGAGCAATGATTCCAAAAAATGACAGATAGAAGATTTCCCTCTATGTCCAGTTTTTGGAGAGTAATTGGAAAATTATCTGATTGGAAGTATAGAAACATATGGAAAAGGTAGGAGGTATATCTGAACACTCCCTCTATTTTCAAATTGGTCAATTGATAATGAATACTATCAACAATGAAACCAACATAATCAAAGATTACTGAGAGTGGTTGACCTGGAGAAAAGGTGGATAAGAATCCCAAGATGGACTCATCTGTGCGTTGATCAGTGAAATATCCAAGTATGAAAGAAAGCATGGAAAACACATGTCTTGAACCGTTAGGGAATTTAGCAGTATAATATGGAGGATTTAACTTAGGAATTTCTACATGAAGAGGCATAAATGTATGAAAAATCATGAACCATTTGGGAAAATCTGGGCCAATATATAGCTTGGTGAGGGCCTCTATAGACAAAGGGACTGCTTGGGGGTCATGCTGAAGCTATAACATCTGGTTAATTGATTCTGCAGTGATGGTAAAAATCACATCTTTATTGGAATTTACAATGGCTCTTTTCTCTGGAACATAGTACTGCTGACATAATCTAATGACCTCCTGACAGGGGTGAGTTAATGGGACAACATATTTGGGCAAATGAGATTCCCAAATATGGACCTCTTCTTGATCATACAAAGACTTCTCATAGCACCATTTATGGATATCTAGCAGATTAAATTCAACAACGGGGTCTGCTATCTTGTAATCAGTATCAGCAAGTGGAATGTGTTCAATATCAACAACAGGTGGTTGCAAAGAATTGACAAAAATAGCAGTGTTTGAAGTCATGGTAGGGGTGGGTTTAGGTGTTTTAGAAGCTTCAGGCTTGCTTGAAATCTGCTTTTTGGGCATTTTGATCTATTTATGCAAGTTTAGACATTTTGCAGAAGAAATTTACTTTTAGCAGAGGCTTAATGGGAAAAACAGGCAAAGTATAGTTTCTTCTTTGGGTTTTCTGTCCAATTAGGCTTGTAAAAGAGGTTTAGAGGCTTTAGAATTGGTTTAAAACAGAAAACAAGGGTTTTGTGAGTCTCTAACTGAGAAATAGGGCTGAAAAACTCTTTTGAAAATGATCACAAAGGTTTAGGGTACCTGCAGAGCTATTCTGGCTTATTTCAGAGCTTGAAATAGATCATTAAACTGTGAAAACTCACAAATTTCCTCAAAATAGCGTGCAACAGTAAAAAAGGGTTTCTGGGAAAAATTTGACAGGGTCTGGCCTATTTTTGGGGCTTTTTGGCAGTTTATTTCAATTTATTTCTAAAGCTTTGAGTGTGCTTTTGTTCTTAAAAGGTATTTAAATCGATTGCAAGTTCAATTTTTAGAAAAATACCTGTTGTAATGTAGGTATTTGGCTTTGGAATAGTTTCAGAGTTTTCTGAATGATTTGATGTCTTCTGTGGATTTCCTGGAGCAAGGTGAAGTTCCTCGACAATCTTCAATGGTTTTCAGGGAAAATTATGTAGGTTTCGGGCATAAAAATGGCGAAAAAGGCTTTAAAAGGGTGTTTTTACAGTCAGGGAGGATGTGTAGTGGGTTTAGGTTAAATGCGCAAAAAATAGATGGATGAATGCATTTCCAAGGTTAAAATATGCATTTCGGTTATATTATTTTGCATTGAATGCGGGTCGCATTGGCAGGGAGGGTGGTTTTGGGATTCAACAGGTTAAAAACCAGTGGTTATCGCGCATGTTTTTGGCGGTAAGCGGTAAATACCATGTGGAGGAGAGAGGTAACTGCGAAACCATCCATTTCGCATAGGTTTGGAGCTCGGGTGATCATGCATCTTTTTTGCGTGATATTGGATGTCAACCGTCGGATTTGGGGGATCAACGCGAAGGGTTCAGATTCATTTGGGAGTTGCATTAGAATAGGAGGTGGGATCGTAGGTTTACATATGTGGCGGGATGTGAGTTTTAAACATTATAACAAAGGCACTTGAATAAGGTTTTTAAAACTTAAGCTTTGTATAATATGGTGAGTTAAACTCTAGACTTTATTAATTAAGTGTTAATCAAAGTCTAAAGTTTAGGTTTTAATGTATTAACTTAAAGCTTTGGAAATGCTTAAATCGCACATATTCGTTCGGGTTAATATTTATATAGCCTTTGAACATTTTGACACATGCTTGAATACTATAGATGCGGGATTAGTTTCTATGGATATGTTTAGACCAGTGGGTTTGTTAGGGTGGGGGTTTTTATATTTTGCATGTGGGATATAAAACTATGGTCTAAACTTTAAAATAATGGGTTTTGGGGGTTATTTTAAATATAAATGAATTAATATATACAGGTAGGTGTATTTAGGGATTTAATACACTAATTTAGGTGTTAATGTGAAAAAAGGGTAAAATAGAAATAAAGCACATATTACCTCTAAGTAAAGTATAAAAATAAATCACTGCTCATCTTTGTTGTATTACTTCACTTATACTTAGGGTAAATGTTTTTTGAGGGTTTTATGAATGATTTTGAAATGAATGAAGTTAATTATTTTAGGGTTACAATTTTACTAAGTAAAAAATGTATTTTACTTAGGAAAAAATGGATTAAGATGTATGAATGAGGGGTAAATTCTAATAAATGTGGGTTTAAGGTATGAACTCAATATTTTTAACTAATCAGTCATCGAGCCTTGGGTCCGGTCCCAAAAGAGAAATACTCAGAGCCTTTTTGACTGATAGTTTAGAACACTGAATACTTTTAGGGTAGGGGAAATTAGTAATTTTTCCCAATGATGCTTTATTACATGATTTCTCAACTGCTTTCTACCTACCCAACTTTATTTCTAACATTTTTTCTTAATTTTGTAGGTGCATTTAAGCTTGCAACCTTAAAACATTTTTCTTTCAAAGCATAACTTTTGTCTAAATCTACCTTATTTCATCCGAGGGCTCTCTACCTATCTAATGATTTGTCAAGTTTAAACTGTTTGACAAATATTTATTCTCTATCTAAAACATGAAATTGAAAGCATGATAAGTTAAGATTAAACTGTTTAACTGATCATGGATTATGGAATTTATTGACACTTTGCACATAATCATTATTCTTGCAGTAAAGTAAAGTAGTGGCATTTGGACTTGCTCACTTTCAGGTCTTATTTATTTTTCTTTTGGGGTCTATATTTTTCTAAGTCCTTTGATTTTTCTTTTAGGACTTTTTACCCTCTTTTTGGTTTTTATTTTTTTTTATTTTTCATTTTTTCAAAATATGGGAAAACAAATTGCAGGAAGCAAGGTATGTACATATTTACAAGACTATCAAAGTCAATTCAAAATTTATGAACCCTATTATTATAGAACCCTAACAGATACTATCATCTATATACTTAGCATTGTTATAAATGACTGCAGAGGGTTGATCAGGTACAAAAGTGGATATAAAACCAAGTATAGACTCATTAGTGTGCTCATCAGTAAAGTAACCAAGGATAAAAGACATCATTGAGATAATGTGTCTTGATCCTTCTGGGAATTTGGAGGATGAATATGGTGGGTTAATCTTTGGGATTTCAACATATGAAGGCATGAATATTTGAAATATTTGAAATCTTTTAGGAAATTCTAAATCCAAATAAAGCTTTGTAAGAGCTTTTATAGACAATGGGATTGCATTAGGATCTGGTTGCAACTGAAGCATTTGGTTTATGGATTCAACAGTGATAGTGAATAATATTTCTTTCTCAGCATTAACAATAGCTCTTTGATCAGGGGAATAGTGAGTTTGACACAATCTGATAACCTTAGGACATTGATGGGTATGGGGAACTACATATTTGGGCAAACTGGACTCCCAAACAAGTACTTCATCAACCTGATCCAAAGATTTCTCTTGAATCCAGTAGTGGAGATCAAGAAGATTATATTCAATTACTGGATCAATGATTTTATAATCTACATCAGCTAAAGGGGTGTGTTCAACATGTGCAATAGGAGGTTGTAGTGGATTGATGACAATGGTGCTTTTAGAATCCATTTCTGGGTTTATTTTTGACAATTTAGCCCTCTGGATCTTAAAAACTCTGTTTTTTTAGGTTTTTATACACTTCTGTAAGCTTAGTCTGTTTACAGAAGATCTTTTTGGTATGAAAAAGGTCTCTTTTGAACAACACTAGGTAAAATTATGGTTTTCTTCTGGTTCAAACTTTCAATTTCTGCTCCAAAATCAATCTTTAAACCTTTAAACAAGGGTTTATTGCTCTTTTTTTATTATAAAACAGCCCTAAAACAATCAAATTCATGCACTAAGGGCTTCTCAACATTTGTAAAAGGGTTTGAATCATTCAAGGGTTTTCTGAAGGTCTGTAATGATTAAAACAATTAGATTCTACTTAAAATCAACTTACAGTTTTCAGAAACTGTGAATTTTATCAGGGTTTTTGCAGCAAATACAATTTTTGAGGGTAATAAGGGTATTTCTTAGGCAAATAGGCTTCACGAAGGCTTAAATTCACAAGTATAGCTCTTTTCAGATGTAAGATGGGTATTTTTCTTGAACAATGCCTATTATTTTAGGTATTTGACTCGAAAAAAGGGTTTCTGGAAGTCTGGGAGCTTTCAAAAGCTTTGTTGAAGTCTTTAAATGCAAATTGGAAGGTCTGAATGGTCGCAGCAGTGAATTGGGCTGAATCCTGGTTGTTTTTGCATGAAAACAGGGCAGCAATGTCTTTTCTTCAGTCGGAAACAGTTAAATGAGCAGAAAATATAGTGAAAAGGTTTAAACACATATAAATCTACTGCTTTATAGAAAATTTAGTTAAAACAGTGTCTGCATTCAATGCCAATCAATTCAAATGGGAAGTGGTTTGAGGCGGGGAGGTTAAATACTGCCAAGTGGTTATCGCATCGTTGGGGGGTGGTAAGCGATAATTTTGAAATGCATGCGATCCAATGTTAAATGGACGCGTGGAGGAGAGATAATGGGGCAATATCGCCCATATCGCAAATTCGAAATTGATTAAGGATCGCGCCATTAAATTTGCGATATGGTTACGAGTTGTCAAATCGAGCGGAGGGAGTGCAAACGGTCCAGATTGATTGATTAAGTTGTTGGGTAAATGGGCATGGGGTCTGGGGTATTTTATGTGGTGGGGTTCAATGTTATATGTTAAAATGTAGTTAAAACATAAAGTCTTATGTTTTAACGGGATAGGCGGGTAGGCGCTTTACACAACAAATAGGATATTTACGGTTGTAAAGTAACCTTTGGGTGGGTTTTAATAAAATAGGGATAGTTTATACCTATGGGGAGTGGGAAATATATCACGTGTGGAATTAAAACCATAGGGTAAACACTAATAAAATGGGTTTGGGATATGTAATAAAATGAATTAATATAAATACGGGGTAGGGTATTATAGTGGAGTTAATATATTAAGTTAAAGTTAATATGAAATGAATAGAATGAGTGGAAATACATACCAATGCACTAAGTAAAGTGTAAATTAAGCGTTTGGGCGCATTTTTTCATAGTGGTGGTCCCTTACTTACATTTCATACTTAGTACTTAGGATAATGCATATTTGTGTGTTTTTTGAATGAAATGGAAATTATTTAAGGGGGTTTTTACTTTTCCAAAGCAAAAAATGTGTTTCAACTTGGGAAAAGGGATTTTATCTTACGAAAACTGTGATGTTGAGTAAAAGGGTTTTTATGAGGGGGGAAGGTTTTTAATATAAGGCATCCACTACTTAGTGCCAATCAATAATTAAGCCTTGGGTCCGGTCCCAACAAAAGTTAGAGAAATGCCCTGAGCCTTTATAACTGAAGGTTTTTAATACTGGAATACTTTGAGGGGAGGGAAATTAGTAATTTTTCCAGATGATGTTTTATTCATGCCTTGTGCAACTGCTTTCTACCTACCCATAATTTATTCTACCATTTTTTCCTTTATTTTCATGGGTGCATTTGAGCTTGCAACTCTAAATCCATTTTTATTTTAAGGCACAAAACTATCTAATTCTAACCTTATTTCATCCAAGGGCTCAGATTAAACTGTTGAGCTCCTCATTTATTCTCTAACTATCTATTAATTTTTCAAGTTTAAACTGTTTGACAGATCTTTATTCTCTATCTATAAACATGAAATTTCAAGCGTGAAAAATTTAAGATTAAGCTATTTAACTCATCATGGACTATGGCATTTTGAACAAGCTGCACATAATCATTTTATTTTGTAGTAGAAGTAACTAGTAGTGGTATTTTGACTTGCATCACTTTCATGTATTATTCTTATCTTTTTTTTGTGTGTTTGGGGTCCATTTTTTATATTCTTTTTTATCTTTTTCTTTTCAAGTCCTTTGGTCTTTCTTTTAGGACTTTTACCCTCTTTTCATTTTTTATTATTTTCAAATATGGGAAAACAATTTGCAGAAAGCAAGGTATGTACATATTTACAAGACTTATCAAAGTCAATTCAAAAATTATGAACCCTATTATTATAGGACCCTAATAGGTGTTAACACTTCCATTTCCAAGGAAGGTACTAGTACTCATGATAAAAGCACCAGTCAAAGAAAGGATGCCACTCCATTGCAACAATGTTTGATTAGAGAAGACCTTTCTGGTGGTTCTTTAAGGACAAAGAATCTCTAAAGGGGTGGCAATGTTATGAATAAAATACTCATAAATCTCTATTAAAATAAATAAAATATTAAATAATTAAGATAATTAAATTAATTAATGTCTCATTCAATTATGAAGGGAAATGAGGTCAATAGTCATGACTTTTTATCTTCGTGGCTAGTCAATGCCTATAGAGGCACCCCGCCACGAAGAATTGTAAACCATCCATTCATATATTATTAATAAAATTTACTTACTTACCTTACGAAATACAAATCTACATACAAATATTATAGTTGCGTAATAGTTTCTATGCTTCATTGGTCATGCCTTTCGGGTTGACGAATGCTCCCAAAACCTTTATGAGGCTAATATACCACATCTTGCAACCATTCACCAACTCATTCGTGGTGGTGTATTTGGATGACATCCTGATCTTTAGCCATAGTTGGGAAGAGCACCTCCACCATATTCGACAGGTCCTCCACACACTACGGTAACACAAGTTGTGTGCCAATTTGGAGAAATGCACTTTTAGATTCAATATCTAGGATAAATTATTGATGAGCAGGGGGTGCATGTGGACCCAACCAAGATCCAATTCATTCGGGATTGACCAGCCCCAACCACTCAAATAGAGCTCTGCAACTTTCTAGGTCTTGCCAATTTCTACTGCAGGTTCGTGTTGGGGTTCTCTCATATCACTTGCCCTTTGAGTCAAGTCACCAAGGGAGGAGTCACAAAAAAATTCTTTTGGTCTGAATCTCAACAAAAGGCATTCTCAGAGTTGAAGCATCGCCTCTGAACTACACCAGTTCTCACATTATCAGACTTGCAACAATGATTTGAGATCAAGACACATGCCTCTAACTATGCTATTGGGGTAGTACTTACTCAGTAGGGGCATCCAATGGCATATCACAGTGAGAGACTTTCAGACATAGTCTGAAAGTATCCCACCTATGACAAGGAGATATATTCCATTGTGCATGCCTACCTATAATGGAAGCATTACATTTTGGGGAAGGAAACAATCATCCACACAGATCACCGAACCTTGTAGTTCATAGAGACACAAGGCACATATCTATCATGATCACCAACATCATGTCATCAAGGGTTGGACTTGAAAGATCAGGGTGGCAGGCTAATGTGACAACACAACATTAAGATCCCAATAACAATACATCAAGTTAGAGCATTTAATTTCACCGCATGCTATAAATGCAGATAGTTAAACATTAATCTCATATATATACCTCTATCATCACGATTTCCAATACCATGCATATCATAATAAATAAGATCAAGCTAGATTATTCAACATACCAACAAAGTGCAATCACTCTTTTTCCATGGGATTTCATCATGCTTATCACAAGAATTATCAAGACCATATCAATGAAGTAAACTTCTATAAGGGATCCAACATATCTTATTCATATCAAGGGACAAGAGTATTATCAGGATCTCGAAAACAATAGATCAAGTCATGCCACTATATCTAAGATCAACAATCACATGAAGTACTCTTGCAGAATCAATATCAAAAAATTCACTACCAGGTGCACCATTTCATCATAGGAAGCATGAATCCCAATCACACTTATATGCATGCAGAAGCCATTTGAGAAGTAGACATTATCAATATACCATAGGGCTTATATAGTCATCCAATGTTGTAGCTGAAACATAACATTAAAATAAAATATCATGCATACCTGAGTATTACCTATGCGACTTCACATAGGTAGGTTGTAGTGCTCAAGTGCCTCTTAACGTTTTCTAGATCTAGCCATCTTTCCCTTTTCCAGATATAGCCATCTTCACCTTTTCCATATCTAGCCATCTTTCCCTTTTCCATATCTAGCCATCTTCACCTTTTCCATATCCAGCCATATTTACCTTTTCGAGATCTAGCCATCTTTAAATTTTCTAGATCTAGTGATCTTTCCTCCCTTTTAAAATATCCTCAAGAGGGATCCACTCATTACATATCATCATGGAGTTTAGAAATATCCAAGAAGTAACGACTAGAAATAATAATCAACAAGAGAAAGGTTATAAGTCAAGGAATACTTATATTCAATGATAAATGATCCTCTCCCTCTTGAACCAACCTTCAAGAGCCATCCATAGGACACAAAGCAATGTTTCCTTCAATCAACAAATTTATCAATAACCAGGTCATCTGTCAAATCGATCCCAAGTGCTTGAGCATCTCCTCATAGGCCATGTGAGGGTTTCATATACCAAATATCAAGATTATACCATAAAATAGGGTTTATCTCAAATCCATATTCACTAACTGCCTAGGGTTTTATTCATACCCTATAAATATTTTAGGTCTCTACCACCCTTTGTTTTCTTCCATGAAAGTGTCTCCTTGGGGTGATCCCCATGGATTTTATTCAACCAACTCTCATGCCATGTTAATTTTTCATAGAGCAACATTTTTCTTTAATTTGATAGTTACATTTCTTCAATAACATGTTGGGTGTGGAGCCTAATTATCTTCTTTATTTTTTATGACAACATTGGACCCCTTTTCTTGTAATTAAACACTGCCTAGGGGGTCCATGGGCTCGGGGGGTGGCTGCTAAAAACATATGTAAAATTTCCTTGTAAAAGTATTGTAATTTCTAGTCAATCTGGGCCATTCATTAGGAGGATTATATGATGGTAGAAGTTATGTTTAATTTAGGGTTTTCTGCCCTAGAAGGCAACCCCTTGTTTTGTATGAGGGTATTGTATTGCAGGTGTGTATTGTATGTGTATTCTCAAAGTGAGAAACAGATAGGGAGACTGTGAGAGAGAACAAAGGATATTACAATGAATCTGATGTAGGGTGTGTCTCTTTATTTTGATGGATAATATAAATAAAGGACTGGTTGTTCGGGGTGGACGTAACCCAAATTGGGTGAACCACGTATATCCGTGTCTCTTTGGTTTTATGTGTTTTCTATGTTTGTGTTTTCCACATATTTTATGTGTTGCATTGCTCTGTAATATATAATTTTCTAACATAACATGTTAAGTTCACACCAAATAATTATACCATTGTAAAAATCTATATTATTAACCATCATAATATGAAACTATGCGGAAAGAACAATTCCATCATCATCATGATCATCTAAGCAATGAAAATTAAAATATCAAAGGAATAGAAGCATGAACACATAATAAAACATAACCATACTTTCGCTTGAAGGAAATTGAATCTGATAACTGAAATGCATTGAAACTGGCTGTAGAAAATGTATGAATACGAGTGATACTGAATGAGGACTGTAGATCCATATTGCATCAGAAACAAACAGATCTAATCTACAAATCAACAGATCTATAATACCCAAACATGGATTTGATAGATCACCAAGTGATCTTAACTCTGAAGTCCTAGATCTCAATCCAAGAGACTGTCATTGTTTGTTCTTACGCAATTATGACTAAAACACTGATGTCTGGAAGCACTACGCAATCAACTGAAGGATAATCAAATTAGATCTACCCATTAATTCTCTAAGCCGCAACCTTAACACGCTCAGCCCATGGCTTTGGGGCTTTAAGCCGCTACCACAACACTTTGTGCAAGCGACTCTGCTTCAGATCAGCCAGATCTCACTTTTGAGACTTGGTCGTGCACTTAACAAGCTGAGCTAGTAGCTTTGGGGTCTTGGTCACAGGAACAACACACCCATCCCATGACTTCGCTTAACTAGATCGCTACCTCAACTCTTCCTACCTGCGATATACTTCAGATCATGCAGATTTGATGCGTGATCACATATGTGATCCTTCCCCTTTTGCGCGAGCTCCTCCTGAAATACCTGTGCGAGCCAAGACATAAAAATGGATGAAACAAAATAATGGACACAAATCATAGATCGCTTGAGAAAAAAATGTACAAATGAGCTTGAGGTCACCTCTATTTATAACTTTGTGAGGGACTGCTTGAGGCTTTAATCGGATCAAGATGCGGTTAGGTCGACCCATAAAATAATAAAGTAATTCATAACTTAATTTCTTCTTAACCGCTTAGGTTGATCTATTGGTCGATTTTGATCCTCTCGAAAAGAGGAATCTAATTAAATTATTATCTTAATCATCTGAGCTGTCCAAAGTGGAATTTTACCCTAGCTGTAAAAATTAACACGTGGCTTGTTGGTGGCAGACTTGTTTAGGTCGGCAGAAGTTCCCGTTTTGAATCCGTTGCCTCCCATATAAAGTATGACTGTTTATTTTAAAGTAGAAATATTTTTGTTTTATATGTAACAATTGGATAAACAGGTTGAGCAACAACTGGCATTGGCATGTGATGATGCGGTTGGGGATATGCGTATGACGTGATTTAACCTGGATAAGGGTTGCTTGGTGGAGGGAGATAATTGTAAGAGGTATTGGTCCCCCTCGAGGTTGGCCATAAATAATCTTAGGTACAAAATATGGTTGCAGGTGAGGGTTTGAAATAGATGCAACGATACGGTTGGTAGCATTATATGCCCCCAGTGCATTAGCAGCAGCAGGCTGAGGCAGATTAGGGAGAAAAATATAAACATAACCTGATTGAGCATAGATCAAGTCATATTTTAATGCTACTTGGAGCGCATCTTCCTCTATCTGAGGGAAGTGTGATGCAAAATATTTACCTATGGGGGCCAAAGTGATCTAAGGAACCAATCCATATAGACATGGTCTTCAAATTCAGGGGCCCTACACATGCTCCTCCTTCTGTGCCATTCTTGGACATGGCCAAATAGGTGGGTGGCAGAAGTTTGATGGAAAGAAGTCACATTAGGGGAATTTTGAGGTCTAAAATGGGCCTCCTAAGGACACTATAAAATAATAGTGGAAATAATAAAATAATACTATATTACAAAATTTAATTTTAGAGGAAAAAAAGAAAAACTATTTTTTCAACTTGTATTTTCAACTTATCTCTCTATGGGTTTACTCAAATTTTGAGCGGGAACACTTATTGGATGCATAATTTGATTCCTCATCCAAGGAGTACCCATGTTGCATAATTTCGATGGACCTTGCTACATGAAAAATGATAAATACATGAAAAACGTGCTTGCAATCACGTTTTTTCATGTATTTCTCATTTTTCATGTAGTAGGGTTTATCAAAAGTATGAAACATGGGTACTTTTGGACCAAGGTCCCCTTGGTAAAGAAATTTTGAATAAATTTTGGTTAATTTTTTGTTTGTAAGTACTGCGCGTAGATTTCAAGGGGCTTTGGGGCGGGTCAAAGTCCCTTAATTATTGTAATGGGTAAAAGGGAAAACCATGAGTCTCAAACCATGGTTTGAGACCATGGTATGTGCGCATTTGGAAAGATATAAATGTGTCAGAGTCCTATATATGATACATATTCTCATGTTTAAGCTATGATTTTGAATGCGTGAATATTTTATTTGAGTTTTGTCTAGGTAGAAAGGCTCCTGCTGGCTGTGTGCGCGGAGAGATAAGTCCCAAGTTGTGTGTAAGGACCCTGCTGCTGTGTGTGCAGGTGGAAAGATTTTATTGAATCAAAGATCTCTAAATAAGTAAGGAAAATTTGGTGAACTAAGATTTTATATGATTCATGTGGTTAACTGTATTATATTTGTTATGCACATTGTCTGTTGCTATTATAAATCTGGATCTATTCTGTTGAATGCATATGTATTTCTGTAATTAATAAGTCAAGTTGGTAAATTGAATCTATGCATGAGCCTCATTCTACTTAATTGTTAGATCTGAAGTATAATATACTATTTGTGTAAGGGTTTATTCTGCAATAATATGTGAATGCGAAAGGGATAAGTCTGTTTATCACTATCTAGGCGTGTGCAACTGCTTTACTGTTTGTCTACAATTAGATCTGGTTTTGGGAAGTATGCGCGAGGCAGTAGGAAGTAGATATGTTAAGTAAGGAATGGGTCCACATTAAAAGCTCCCTCAGGGTGCGGAAACCTGGTTCCAACACCCCCCATACTGATTCAGGTAAGACTTTGGTCTGCGCAAGTAGATCACTATTGAAAGGGCCAGTAGTTGGAGGGTTTTGCTGGCTGCGTGATTACTCCGAACCTAGGTTAGGACCCCTCAAGCCAAAAAATGGTTCCATTTTTGGGACTAAGATCATTTTGAAGGAGATTTGATGTTGTGGTATCCGACAAAGAACAAATTGCAAGATTGTTTTGACAAGAAGGTGCGTGAATTTGTGCTCCAAGAAAACAGAAGCCCTAAATTGTCCACCAAATATGGGGCACATAGGTATATCTACACAGAGGTCCATGAAATTTTCTTTGCTTCCTTTGCAACCTAGTTGCAAGAGTGGTTATTTCGGCTTGTTGAGTTCCAGACCTGTGCAAAGGATGACGCGATCACCAAGAGGACCCCAGAGTTGGTACAACGATTGGAGAAATCTAGCAACAAGATTACCCGCATGGTAGATCATTAGACGATAGTGTTATGGGAGTATTTGTGACTGAATTCACCATTGATATGTTTGTATCATATTTTGAATCTGAAAGGAGATTCTTTAAGGGCCCTAGAGGTAATTTCCTATACTCATTGAAACTATGGATTAAAATTCTTTTGTGTGAAAAAGGTATCTGTGCAGCCACATTGAGTGAATGTACCAAAGAGGTACATCTAGCTCTACACGCAGAGGCCCTAGTAGTTATAAGTGTAGTGGAAAAAATTACAAAGTAGACTTAGAATAAGGTTTTATTTACAGTTCTCTCAAAGGTAAATATGATAGCGACAAAGAGTCTGACATAAGTACCTTTGGTGAATCCATGCGCGCAGATGAAGAGAACTTGATTATAGTTTAGATCCCATCCACTCCGCTCCTACATTCATCTCCTAACCACTCATCCACCCCACCTCCACCTCCACCAGTAGACGTTGATATGGCTGCTTCCATAAAGTTACCTAATTTCCGTGGTATCGGGAATGAAGACGTGGACCAATAATGGTTTGTTAAAGACGTTGTATGGAAAACACAACATATCAATAATGATAATGTTATTAAAGTGTATCTAGCTACTACATTTCAAGAACATGCATTGGAGTGGTACATAAGGGATGAAGTGAAGAACCCTAATGCAAAAAATGATAATATGAAGGCCGCATTGAAGGAACAATTCAAAACGTTGAAATCATATGCTCAATGCGTGACTGAGTTAAAGGAAATCCACCAACAAGTGAATGAATCCATATGGGAGGTAGATCAATGGTTTAAGCACACCATCAGATATGGAAGATTTACTATTGATGACACACAACATAAAGAATGTTTCATTTCCATGTTGCTACCGCATCTACACCAGTCCTTAAATCAACAAAAAATTGCGACATAGGCTTAAGCTGTGGAGATTGCAATGAAGTTAGAAGTCACGTATGTCGCAGTTGCGCAAGTTGGGGCTCAGTAGATTCAAAACCAACTAGTTGCACTACACTAAGAGATACAAATCCTGCACCAAGAGAAAGGGAAGGACATATGTGCAGGTGTATGGTGTATATGTTGTAAAGTTGAAGGACATCATAAATATTAGTGTCCTGTATACAATGACTATCTAACAATCGGAGCACCAAGTCTGATTAAGAGCATGACAGGACCAAGTGGAACCCCCACATTATGGTGTGCGATTTGTCAAGCAACTTCTCTGCACATGAAAAACTTCTGCCCTAGGATTGGTAAATACATACCAGATCTTATGCAACCTTTTTGCAAATTTTTCTGATCGGTGGGACATGATGAGCAGAACTGTCACAACTTCAATTTAATGATTGGCCGAACTTACTTATATAGGATGCAATCAGAAGGACGAGAAATAGTGATCTGATTAAGGTATCTTAGTAATTTTGTGCTAATTCCTCTTTTAGATTTTAAACAATTTCTTTTCATGTGCTTAAGGATTGGAGTTCTCTTGCAAGTTAACTAATTCTCATGGGTAATTTTTATGTTAATTTTATGAAAATTTAACATAAAATGAAGACTGAACAGTAGCAATAAAATTTACAGTACATCACCGTACAACACATCAACACAGGGATTTGATGAAGGAGTTCACCCCTCTTGGGCTACATCTCCTTGGTCCAACTTCCATGGCTTGGGCCTCTATATTATGCTCAAATTTTCAAAATGATATGTTTACAATGATTTTCTACTTCTGAAGCCTATTTCATTGAGTCCAGAATAATAAAAAATGGTATCTTAGCCTCTTTTTGCTCCCGATTTGGTCGAAAACTTAATGAATTATGGCTTGACCTAATTTTTCCACAATTCACTCCACAAATTGCACAAAATCCGGGCTGGTCCTACAAATCCACCCAGAATTTGGAAAAATTTCCTACAATTTCGTTGACCGGCAGCACAAATTATGGGACAGTTAATTTTTCTAATGACACTTTTAAACTAGAATAAATCCAACAAATCCGCATTATCTGTTAATTAAACTCGATTAACATTTTAATGACACACCGTTAAATAAACCAAATTAACATTAATTAAGCCAAGATTATGGTTTTAATGCGAGCTTATGGGTTAGTGCTCCATCGCGGTCCTGGGTATTAGTCGCATGTTTTGGGGGCTGGCCCCCTCTCCCCCCAATGATGATTTTTTTAAACTTCAAATAGGGGCGAAGTCATTATAGGGTTAATATTCATGGTGTAAAGGAGTTGGTGTGCATGCATGTTAGTTCGACGGAGGTCTCATGTTTGACCCCCACCTAGTCCCTCCGGTCCTCAACCAAATTTTTAATATGCCGTGAGGGGGACACGTGGTGGCCCTAGGCTAAGCCATGTGCCTCCTCCTCAATGGTCTAACCACAATGAATAACAACCTACTAACACACAATGATGAGCACCAACCACCACATGCCACTTGGCAACCATTCATTCACCAAAGAGATGGGTTGATGAGACCATTGACCTACCTAGTCAACACACCATGTGTTATGCGAAATTATGAATTACGGATAAAAAAAATTCCCTAAATGTGGTGTAATGCATTTATAACAACAGGTCAAAGACTTTGCAGATACTTTTCCTAATAGTAAATAGACACACAAAATAGATTAATAAACTTACCTCGAGTCTAAGCGCTTCATATTCTCCTTTTGTCGCTCTTGCTGTGGCTTCCAATCCAAGCTTGATCGCCAGAATAGTTCTTGCAATTATAAACACTAAATAGATTGCAATATACATATGGCTATTCACTTTAATTAGTTAAATCAATGAAACAGGAAACATATACATAAGATAAGAATCCATAATATGAAAGACAAAAGCTTATACATTAACATATGTGGGAAAGTAAGAAACAATATTTATTAATGGATAGAAGGGGAGGTTACAACCAATGATTAATTTGATGTCACCAACTCCAGCATCATCCCAGCCTCATCACAATGAACATCTCTCCAGCAGAATATCACTCAACTCAAACCCTCAATTGAGATTCCAACAACATTTCTCTACCAAATTTCTTCCTTTTCAAGCACTAGGATCTGTGCTCAATTTATAAACTAACTGAAGGTAGTTTCACAATCAATGAATTTATAAAAATATGCAAGACATGTTCCCAAGCTCAGAGGTGTTGAATGGACACATGGATTTGAAGCTTGACACATATGTACTCTTCTAGAAGGCACTGGACATCTGGAGATTCTAGAACAATGAGAATTTCGCTCCCAATTTACCAATGCACCCTTGAGTGTTGGGAAGTGCTTTGTAGAGAACCCTTGAATGGAGGTAACTACATATGCAAAGCAGTTAGTCCCTTGAGATACTGCATTGGTGAGCTCATAGGTGATATACCATGTACTTCAAATCTTGGAAACCTTGCAATGGAAGTCATGGATGATTTGTTCTTGTTCTTTGTCTTAGGGAATGTAGCAACTAAAATGATAGGGGATGATAGACCCTATTCATTGCTTCTAGGGATGACATCCAGATTAACCAGGTCTTTGGGAATGGTGCCCAAATTTAACTATAACATATTTCCCCCAAAAGCATGAATTCATAATAATAATAACAATATTTTTTGAATGAGACACTTTACACTGTGATGGGATGGAACTGAAGCGGAGTGGCGACTTGCATCAATCTTACAATACATTACATCATGATATATCCTCTTGAACACAAATTGCTGAGGGAAGGAATTCCCATGCTTAGCACATAAACTATCTAATAACATGTACATAGTGCAGAAATTCGTCTACATTGGAATGTTGCCCAATATAGAAATGCCTACAGATATAGGCCCATGTTCAGATGACGATCTGTATGTAAGGTCACCATACAGATGATGTGTACAAAAATCCTGAAATTGCAGCTCGGATGGCTAAAACTAGATCCGGGGTCTTCTTATTTCGTTCACTCGATCGTTCGGGTACAAGTCTAGCCATACACATATATGATTTGTAGTTTAACATGGTAAGACATCATTTGATTACAAGCCAATGATGTGAGCTGTTAACAAATGCGAGAGAACCACCATTAATGTAAATGGCCCTCAAGGTATTGCAGTACATTTCTTAAGGCATAAATAGATGATTTGATGTCGAACGCTAAACAAAATATTTCGGTTGAAAGTTCGGAAGCGAGGATCTTTTCGATGCTGTAACAAGCCTCATGGTACTAGAATATGATGTTTCTAAGTAAACTTCCTGGATAGTGATTTGTCGTCAACAGGAAGCTACTTTATTGCGAACTGGGAGTTACTGATTTCAGAGACAAAGTATGACTTGATATAGCAATTTTCAGGGATGAATGTCATGAGAATGAAGGTTTATGAGTATTGCAGAAGGATTAGTATTCACTGGATGAATCGTCTTGAACATATTGGAAAAACTGAGATGAGTTGGCAACATTGACCCAAAAACAAAGTGAAGGTATGATGAACCATAGGTATGAATGAACCTTCAAGAATATTTCCCAACCCAAATAGTCACGATGATAGAGTGAAGTGCCATGTTCAAGAGAAACCTGCTATCATAAAAAATTTTGTTCACTTTCCCAAATTTTCCCCAGTCATTTGTCAACCAGTACCTCTTTATTTTTTAACAAGCTTGAGGAGTATGACATATGATTGATCTATAATTAACCCTTCGGGCAAATAATGTATCGCTATTTATAATTTAACGAGTCTAGCGATGAATGAAACTTGATTCTTGCCATGATCGACAAGCCCGTCGCTATTTTATGTTTTAATGAGCTTAACGAAAATGACAACCCGGTCCTTTTTCATATTTAGAGAGTTTGAAAAAGAGGACGAAAGAGAACTCCAAAGTAATTTTTCATAAAGTTGTTGCTTAGATCCAAAAAAGTGTAAAATAATATCCAAGAGAACCTCCTAGCCATGTTCGACTAAGGCATTCATTTTTCGTAAATAATCTATCTCAGTTTGGAAAAGGGTTAAACTTATACTGAGTAGATATCAATTCATTTACTTTTACGAGCTCAAAAAGACAAGTGCTCAACAATCTTTTCACATTATCAGAGTCTGAAAAGAGTTAAAATAAGTCTCTGAGGGTTCCTTTTTCGCTGTTATCGAAGCTCGAAAAAGAGATAAAAATGCGCTTCAAGTCCTTTTTCATTTTTAACAAAGCTCGAAAAATAAGGATAAAAGTATGCTTTGTGGTCAAATCATTCTTGAAATAAATCTGCACGACTAATCTGCTCATAAGTTGTAAAACTTGTTCAGAACAACATAAAATGGATTAAAAATACATGTTTTATGATAAAAATATAATAAAACCATAGTCACAACAATAAATATGGTTTTCAAATAATAAAATGACTAATTAAAAGAGTTTTACCATTCATTTTTACCATTTTCATTTTGGAGCTTTGAACTTGTTTTTTCCCCCGACCTTTAGTCATTGATTGCGATCAATTCTGTGGATGGTTTTCATCGCCGTTTGATCCAGGTTGGTGCCATGAAACCTCTCTTTCCTTCAGTAGTCAATTCACTTCCTTTTACTGAAATTTTTTAGGGATTTGGACCCCTTAGGTAAATTATTTTTCCAAAGAGGGAAACACACCGTTGAGCATCGAAAACTGTGTTGTGCAACACCTAAATTGAAGCCTAGGTGCATATGCAACACACTTTCCCTTGTTCAAGACTGTGTTGGGCGAAATTCACATTTTTGATTCTTGCATTGTGCCCAAAATTTGTCTAATTTTTTGCATTAAAAGTGTTAGGGTCCTATAATAATAGGGTTCATAATTTTTGAATTGACTTTAATTAGTCTTGTAAATATGTACATACCTTGATTTCTGCAAGTTATTTTCCTATATCTGAAAATAAAAAAAATGAAAAGAGGGTAAAAGTCCTAAAAGAAAAAATCAAAGGACTTGAAAAGAAAAAAAGAATAGAAAAAATGGACCCCAAATACAAAAAAGAGATAAGAATAAGACATGAAAGTGATGCAAGTAAAAATGCCACTGCTAGTTACTTCTTACTACAAAAATAATGATTATGTGAAACTTGTTCAAAATGCCATAATCCATGATGAGTTAAATAGTTTAATATTAACTTTTTCATGCTTTAAATTTCATGTTTATAGATAGAGAATAAATATTTTGTCAAACAGTTTAAAATTGACAAATCAATAGATAGTTAGAGAATAAATGAAGAGCTCAACAATTTAATTTGATCCCTCAGATGAAATAAGGTTAGAATTAGATAGTTTCCTGCTTAAAAAAAAGAAAAAAGAAAAAAGAAGAAAAGGATTTAGGGTTGCAAGCTCAAATGCACCCATGCAAATAAAGGAAAAAATAGTAGAATAAATGATGGGTAGGTAGAAAGAAGTTACACAAGGCATGAATAAAACATCATCTGGAAAAATTACTAATTTCCTTCCCCTCAAAGTCTTCTAGTATTAAAAACCTTCAGTTATAAAGGCTCAGAGAATTTCTCTGACTTTTATTGGGACTAGACCCAAGGCTTAAATAACTGATTGGCACTAAATATTGGATTCCCTTCATAAAAACCCTTTTCCTCAAAATCACCCCTTTTTCCTAAGATAAAACCTCTTTTCCTAAGTTAAAACCCCTTTTATAATTCCCCTTCCACTAAAAAAACCCACAAATATGCTTTATCCTAAGTATTAAGTGTGAAAAGTTAAAATGGGGCCACCATTATGAAAATCCTGCTCAAACACTTAAATGACACTTTACTTAGTGTACTTGTGTATTTTTCGCTCATTCATTTCATATATTAACACTAATTTAATATATTGACTCCACTATATACCCTTCCTCCCGTATTCATATTAATTCATTTATATTAATAGCCCAACCCACATTTTTATGTTTAAACTATGGCTTAATTTCCCCATGTGACAATTACCCCACTCCCCATAGGTTTAAATCATACGTTTTACATTAAAACCCGCCTAAAGTTGCATTACACCTAGATATACACTATTTGCTATGTAAAACATAAACCCCGCCTATCCCTTTACACATTAGAGTTTTATGGTTAAAACTATGTTTTAACATATAAAATATTAACCACGCTGCATAAAAGACCTCGGGCCCCACGCCCATTTACCCTGCAGTTCCATGACTTAATCTGAATTGTTCGCACTCCCTCCGCTCAATCAAACGACTCATAAGCCATATCGCAAATATAATGGCATGATTGTTAATCAATTTTGGATTTGCGATATGGGCGGTATTTCCCTGCTCTCTCTCCTCCATGCGGCATAAAATCACATCCTTCCGAGTATTACAATTTACCACCCTCCAACGTTGCGATAACCACTCAACGGTAAATAAGCCTCCCCATGCCAAACCACTTTCAAATTGACTTGAACCTCATTAAATGAATACATTGTTCCAACCAAATTTCTATAAAACAACAAGATTTACCCATTTAAACCTTTTCTGCTGCATTATATGCTCAAAAACAGCTTCCGACTGAAGAAAGAGTGTGGCCGCCATGTTTTCATGCATAAACAACAAAAATTTAGTTGAATTCATCACTGCAACTGCTTAGAGCTTCCAAATTTTGTTTAAAATACTGCAAAAAAGCTTTTGAAAACTTCCAGACCCCCAAAAAACCCTTTTCCGAGTCAAATTCCTCAAAATACATGTATTTTTCAAGAAAAATACCCATCCTTCATCTGAAAAGAGCTATATTGCTGAATTTAAACCTTTTTGAAGCCTGTTTGTCTAAAAGAATAACCTTATTGCTTCCAAAAGTCATATTTGCTTCAAAACCCTGATAAATTCATAGTTTCTGGAAACTGTAACTTGGTTTTAAGCAAATTGAAGAAATTTAGCCATTTGCAGACCTTTAGAAACCCTTTGATTGATTCAAACCCTTTTATAAATGCTCAGAAAGCCCTTAGTGCATGAATTTGACTGTTTTAGAGCTTTTTTATCAAAGAAAGGAGCAGTAAACCCTTGTTAAGCCTTTCCTGAGTCTATAAAAGGTTTAAGGACTGATTTTGGAGTAGAAATTGAAAGTTTGAACTAGAAAAAACCATAATTTTACCTATTTCTCTTCAAAAGAGACCTCTGTCATACCAAAAAGACCTTTTGTAAACAGTCTAAGCTTACAGAAGTGTATAAAAACCTAAAAAGTAGAGTTTTTAATACCTAGAGGGCTAAATTGTCAAAAAACAAATCTACTGGCTTCTAAAAGCACCATTGTCATCAATCCACTACAACCTCCTATTGTAGATGTTGAGCATACCCCTTTAGCTAATGTCGATTATAAAATCACTAATCCAATAATTGAATTCAATCTTCTTGATCTCCACTGCTGGAGCCTAGAAAAATCTTTGGATCAGGGAGATGAAGTGAAAATTTGGGAGTCTAATTTACCCAAATATGTAGTTCCACATACCCATTAGTGTCCTGAGGTCATCAGATTGTGTCAAAATCACTGTTCCCTAAATCAAAGAGAAATTGTTAATGTTGAGAAAGAAGTATTATTTACTATCACTGGTGAATCCATAAACAAAATGCTTCATTTGAAACCAGAGCCAAATGCAGTCCCTTTGTTTATAAAAGCTCTTACAAAAATTTATCTGGATTTAGAATTTTCTAAAATATTTCAAATATTTCAAATATTCATGCCTTCATATGTTGAAATCCCAAAGATAAACTCTCCATATTAATTCTCCAAATTCCCAAAAGGATCAAGACATGTTATTTCAATGTTGTATTTTATTCTTGGTTACTTCACTAATGAACACATTGATGAGTCTATACTTGGTTTCCTGTCTACTTTTGTGTCTGGTCAACCCCCTGCAGTCATTTATAACTATGCTGAGTATATAGCTGATGGTATCCATGATCAGCTTGTAAAACTTCCTACTGAAGGTGTTTTCAGATATACCTCCTTCCTCTTTCATATGTTCATCTACTTCCAGTCAGATAAATTCCCAACATCCCTTCAAAAGATGTATGTAGAGTGTAATCGACTGTCACTTATTTTCGACACTTCTTTAATCAAAAAAGAGTTAACATAGTTCACTTATGCAGATTTCACAGACTGTTTTATTCACCCATTGATAAATATGCTTACAAACAGTGTACAACCAAGGATAAGTGATGATATTAAGAAATTTTTATAGCTATCAGAGCAGAGCAGAACTGGTGATTGGTATATTTACCAAAACCACACCGAGGTTAGAGTTTATGGGTCAAACCTCTTGTCCTACAAATTGCCAAAGTATTTTCCAATAGAGTGTTTACATTAGAATACGTAAGACAAATTCTAAACTCAGATTCTATAAAATTTTTGGCTGCTAAAAAGAAAACTCAGTTCAAATTGAAAAACCAAGTGGGTCCTTTCATATGCAACAACAGGGAAGCAGGTGTAGAGGCAGTAAAACAGTTACTACAGTAAGTTTGATGAAAGTTTCCTATGGAACTATGATCCTTATGGAATAATCAGTAAGAAGAGGGTGAAATGTAAATTAAACCCATATGTTCATGACAAAAATCCTGACATTGAAGAGTTTTCAAACCAAGTAGAATGGTTGGAAAATACATTGATGGAATCTGTCAAGCAAGGTGATACTAGTCACACTTTGCAGACTCTAAATCAGGAGGACAGAGCCATAAAGATAAATAGATAAGAAAGCTCATATACTGTTGAAACAACCACAGGAACCAGATTTAAGCTCAGGTACAATAAGAAACCAAAGATTAATCCACCAGACAAGGAAAATGAAATAATTGAGGTTTTAGATGAAGAAAATCCAGAGAGGGACACTGTGACTAATACAATGATTGAAAATGATAAGCAACCTACTACTTCTAACACACAGATGATTGAAAAACAACAAATCATGGAAGCATATTCATCACAAAAGGGAGAGGATAAATACAGGGATATAAAAGAAAATTATAAACAGATAAGGCCAAAAATGAGGAGATAAAAAATGAAATCTATTCACAATATTTGAAGCAAACTCCAGGGATTCAAAATAGGCTACTTTTAGCCTTTGATTATACAAATAAAAAATTGTTAATGATAGTATTACAACCAACAATTCCTAAACCTACAACAACATCATATCACAAGAGAGATGATATTGAAATTCCAATAGAGAACATCCATCCCTTGGATCAGATTGAGTTCCACAAGAAAAGCTCAGAAATGATTTATTCTACCATGACCACAAAAGCAATGAGTGCCCAAAATATTCTGAACACTTTAACAAATATAAGTGATCAAATTAGGGTTGAAAAAGCTTCTTCATATGCTAAAGACACCAGAATCAAGTATTTAGAGGAATTGGTGATTGAAGTAGGGTATGACCCTTCTAATATAAAAGCTGTAGAAAAATTGGTAAAGAAGAAAAATGCTGACATTGCAACACTCAGAAAGCAACTGAAACTACCCCCAACAGAGCATCCACAAGCTAAGGAAATTGTACAGGAAGCAAACCAAAAGGATGAGATGATGAGTCTCATATTACAGTTGACAAAATAGATCAAGGAGATGGAAATTGAGATGGACAAGCTAGTCCAAGAAAAAGAAGCTGCAAAGAAACAAAATGTCCCTCCCACTATTATTCCTATGGTGACAACGACAATTCCTTCAACTCTAGCAGAAGAGTTAGCACCAAAAGTTCCATTGGCCACAACAATGCCAGTCACTTCTTCCACTGAATCTTCTACTTCAGCAGTTCAACAGTCAGATGAGGCCAACAAACTGATTAAAGCCATGGAATACATGTCAATAAAGAATAATGAGATAAAAAGATTGAAAGAAAAAATCAAGAACTTGGAAGATGCCAAAAAATTAGCACATATAAATGGTAAAACAGAGGAAAAAAAGGCCAAAAGGTTAAGTGAACAGTTAAAGAAGGTAGAAACATAGTTAACCTTGAAATAGCCAATGGCATACATCAAAAATAAACTATGGTCCAAAATCATTGAGTCAATCAATGACACTTGGCCATCCATTCAAGTGATATATGAACAAAAGGAATTAATTAAAGTAGCCAAAGCAGAAATATTGAAAACTAAAGAAGAGCTAGGTGACAAGCCTGAAGAAGCCTTAGAAATAATCAAGTTTCTTAATACTAAAAACAAGCAAGAATTGGATAAGACTGACAGAACTAAAACAATTCTTGAGGTAAGAAAAGTGCTTTCAAAGAAAAAATTAATGAAACAGTTGGAAGAGAAGTGTCAAAATATGGACATGTCCATAACTAGATTCATGGTTAAGTTTGACACTTTGAGACAAAAAGGTTTGCCAAATATTCTTTTTATCAATGATAAAATAATGAAGCAAGAAGATTACAATAAGAAAATAAGGGACTTTTCCAAAGAACAAGTGAGTAAATCAGATTGGCCAGGAGTTCCAATAGGCAAAGTGTTACACAAAAGTATTGAAAACTTATTTTATTTACAACAGTTCCATGACTTAATCTGAATAGTTCGCACTCCCTCCGCTCGATCAAATGACTCACAAGCCATATCGCAAATATAATGGCACGATTGTTAATCGATTTTTGATTTACGATATGGGCGTTATTTCCCCGCTTTCTCTCCTCCATGCGGCATAAAATCACTAGATCACATCCTTTCGAGTATTATATTTTACCACCCTCCAACGTTGCGATAACCACTCAGAGGGAAATAAGCCTCCTCGCGCCAAACCACTTTCAAATTGACTTGACCCTCATTAAATGAATACATTGTTCCAACCAAATTTCTATAAAACAATAATATTTACCCGTTTAAAGCTTTTCTGCTGCGTTATATGCTCACAAAAGGCTTCCGACTGAAGAAAGAGCGCTGTCGCCCTATTTTCATGCATAAACAACAGAAGTTCAGTTGAATTCATCATTGCAACTGCTTAGAGCTTCCAAATTTTGTTTAAAAGACTGCAACAAATCTTTTGAAAGCTTCCAAACCCCCTAGAAAACCCTTTTTCGAGTCAAATTCCTCAAAATACAGGTATTTTTCAAGAAAAATACCCATCCTTCATCTGAAAAGAGCTATATTGCTGAATTTAAACCTTTTTGAAGCCTGTTTGTCTAAAATAATAGCCTTATTGCCTCCAAAAGTCATATTTGCTTCAAAACCCTGATAAATTCATAGTTTCTGGAAACTGTAACCTGGTTTTAAGCAAATTGAAGAAATTTAGCCATTTGCAGACCTTTAGAAACCCTTTGATTGATTCAAACCCTTTTATAAATGCTCAGAAAGCCCTTAGTGCATGAATTTGACTGTTTTAGAGCTTTTTTATCAAAGAAAGGAGCAGTAAACCCTTGTTAAGCCTTTCCTGAGTCTATAAAATGTTTAAAGACTGATTTTGGAGCAGAAATTGAAAGTTTGAACCAGAAGAAACCATAATTTTACCTATTTCTCTTCAAAAGAGACCTCTGTCATACCAAAAATACCTTTTGTAAACATCCTAAGCTTACAGAAGTGTATAAAAACCTAAAAAATAGAGTTTTTAAGATCTAGAGGTCTAAATTGTAAAAAAACAAATCTAGTAATGGCTTCTAAAAGTACCATTGTCTTCAATCCACTAAAACCTCCTGTTGTAGATGTTGAGCATACCCCTTTAGCTAATGTATATTATAAAATCACTAATCCAATAATTGAATTCAATCTTCTTTATCTCCACTGCTGGAGCCTAGAAAAATCTTTGGATCAGGGAGATGAAGTGAAAATTTGGGAGTCTAATTTACCCAAATATGTAGTTCCACATACCCATCAGTGCCCTAAGGTCATCAGACTGTGTCAAGCTCACTATTCCCTAAATCAAAGAGAAATTATTAATGTTGAGAAAGAAGCATTATTTACTATCATTGGTGAATCCATAAACCAAATGCTTCATTTGCAACCAGAGCCAAATGCAGCCCCTTTGTTTATAGAAGCTCTTACAAAGCTTTATCTGGATTTAGAATTTCTTAAAATATTTCAAATCTTTCAAATATTCATGCCTTCATATGTTGAAATCCTAAAGATTAACCCTCCATATTCATTCTCCAAATTCCTAGAAGGATCAAGACATATTATTTCAATGTTGTCTTTTATCCTTGGTTACTTCACTGATGAACACACTGATGAGTCTATACTTGGTTTCCTGTCTACTTTTGTGCTTGGTCAACCCCCCGCAGTCATTTATAACTATGCTGAGTATATAGCTGATGGTATCCATGATCAGGTTGTAAAAATTCCTACTGAAGGTGTTTTCAGATATACCTCCTTCCTCTTTCATATGTTCCTCTACTTCCAATAAGATAAATTCCCAATAGCCCTTCAAAAGATGGATGTAGAGTGTAATCCAATGTTAGTTATTTTCGACACTTATTTAATCAGAAAAGATTTAACAAAGTTCACTCACCCATTGATAAATATGCTTACAAACAGTGTACAACCAAGGATAAGTGATGAGATTAAGAAGGTTTTACAGTTATCAGAGAAGAGCAGAAATGGTGTCTGGTATCTTTACCAAAACCACACTGAGGTTAGAGTTTATGGGTCAAACCTCTTGCCCTACAAATTGCCAATGAGAGTGTTTGTAGTAGAATACATAAGACAAATTATAAACTCAGATTCTATAAAATTTTTGGCTGCTAAAAGTAAAATTCAGTTCAAAGTGAAAAACCAAGTGGGTCCTTTCATATGCAACAACAGGTAAGCAGGTGTAGAGGCAGAAAAATAGTTGCTAGAGTATAATTTTGATGAAAGTTTCCTGTGGAACTATGATCCTTATGGAATAATCAGTAAGATGAGGGTGAAATGTAAATTAACCCCATATATTCAAGACAAAAATCCTGACATTGAAGAGTTTGCAAACCAAGTAGAATGGTTGGAAAATACATTGATGGAATCTGTCAAGCAAGGTGATACTAGTCACACTTTGTAGACTCAAAATCAGGAGGACAAAACCATAAAGATAAATAGATAAGAAAGCTCATATATTGCTGAAACAACCACAAGAACCAGATTTAAGCTCAGGTACAATAAGAAACCAAAGATTAACCCACCAGACAAGGAAAAGGAAACAATTGAGGTTTTAGATGAAGAAAATCTAGAGAAGGACACTGTGACTAATATAGTGATTGAAAATGAGCAGCAACCTGCTACTTCTAATGCACAGATGATTGAAAAACAACAAAGCATGGAAGCATATTCATTACAGAAGGGAGAGGATAAAGACATGGATATCAAAGAAAAGTATAAATAGATAAAGGCCAAAAATGAGGAGATAAAAAATGAAATCTATTCACAATATTTGAAGCAAACTCTAGGGATTCAAAATAGGCTACTTTCAGCCTTTGATTATACAAATAAAAAATTTATAATGACCATATTACAACCAACAATGCCTAAACCTACAATAGTAACAGATTACAAGAGAGATGATATTGAAATTCCAATAGAGAACATCCATCCCTTGGATCAGATTGATTTCCACAAGCAAAGCTCAGAAATGCTTTATTCTACCAAGACCAAAAAAGCAATGAGTGCCCAAAAGCTTCTGAACACTTTAAGAAATATAAGAGATTAGCTTAGGGTTGAAAAAGCTTCTTCATATGCTAAAGACACCAGAATCAAGTCTTTAGAGGAATTGGTGATTGAAGTAGGGTATGACCCTTCTAATGTAAAAGCTGCAGAAAAATTGGTAAAGAAGAAAAATGATGATATTGCAGCACTCAGAAAACAACTGAAACTACCCCCAACAGAACATCCACAGGCTAAGGAAATTGTACAGGAAGCAAAACAAAAGGATGAGATGATGAGTCTCATATTATAGTTGACAACACAGATCAAGGAGATGGAAATTGATATGGAAAAGCTAGTACAAGAAAAAGAAGCTGCAAAGAAACAAAATGTCCCTCCAACTATTATTTCTTTGGTGACAACAACAGTTCCTTCAACTCTAGCAGAAGAGTTAGCACCAAAAGTTCCAATGGCCACAACAGTTCCAGTCACTTTTTCCACTACTTCAGCGACTGAATCTTCTACTTCAGTAGTTCAACAGTCAGATGAGGCCAACAAACTCATTAAAGCCATGGAAGACATGTCAATACAGAATAATGAGATAAACAGATTGAAAGAACAAATCAAGAACTTGGAATGTTAGCTCCCTGTAATTTCAGCAGATTGGCAAGAATAAAACTGCAGAGAGGACATTGGAACCACTTTGGGATTCTAGGATCTATCCCTCTTGAATCCAGAGAGGGATCTCTCTATTAAGTGCAAATATTGATTTATCTTTAAGGCTTTTAGGTTTGATATTAGGCTAGTTATTAAGAACAAGGGTTTTTGTTTGGTTTTGGATGGTTGAGCATGATTTTTAGTTGAGTGGAAAGTCCTAAAATGAAAGAGTTTCAAAGGGGTGAAGGTGAGAGCAATCAAAACAAGATTTGGCTGATAGGATAGATATGAAACTGGTTTTAGTCCATTGGGCTATGGAGTCATCAAAGGTTTTAATTGTGCAACAATTTCAAGAGTGATCCAAGGGGCAAGTCATCTATATCAAAAGATCTTTGAGATTAAATGATGGAATGGAACATTAAGAGTGATGAAATGGTGGAAAAATACAATAATTTCAACTAGGATTTATCAATCTTTCCAAACAAGAAAAGCCTTTTAAGCAACTGTTTGAAACCAACCAAAGGACAGGGCTAACCATAAACTTCTTTGGAAAAGCTTGTATTGAAGCTAAATTAACAGACAAACAATCCATTAATCCAGATAATTAATTTTAGAAGGGATGAAAACAGATGAGAAAACAAAGTGCAGCCTAAGATCAAGTAAGATACTTTTAAATCTAAACTTGCTTTCAACGTACTCTTAGGGAAACTTTCAGAACAACCTTTGAAGTAAGAACTAGAAGACAGGGCAAACCATAACTTTTCTAGTCTAACTCTACTTAGCATATAATGAAAATATCATTCAAGAACTTCTTTTCAAGCTTTGCACATCAAGACAGGGGAAAACCAACATTCCTTGATAATGTTTACACTTAACTTAAGTCATTCTTAATCACACAATTTGGAGGAAAGCATAAAGATAAAGCTTATCAGTCATAGAAGGGTACTGTAAACAGTAAATCCTAACTCTATGCTTGCTGTTCTTTATCAAAGAATAAGTGGAAAAAATGGCATACATGAAAGGAAAACAATAACACAGAAAGAAGTACTTCACCAGTGATATAGACCTGGATCCCAAGAATCAACATGTATATTGATGTCAATCCAGTTACACACTTCAAGTCCAATGTTTCAGTTCAACAATCATCTTTTCTTCTCAGCATAACTTATTTTATCACAAACAGAGCTTCAAGAGCCTTTGAACAATATTTACATGTAGAAAGTTTCGAGCACAAGTATTATATCAAAGTTTAGCAACCAAACCCTTTACAATGAGCTCCTCAAGAAGTTTTTATAGGAACATGAGGAGGTGGGATGAGAGAAAAGATCTATAAGCTCAATTAATACAGTTTAATGCTTCTTGGCCTTTGAGGGGCTCAATGAAGAAGATTTCAGATATTTCCTCTGTATTTAATGGGTTTTTATTAAGTGTTCAATCTTCTTAGTAGAGTTTATTGACTTTTTAACTCTTTCTTATATTTGTAATAACTCTGCTGACAGTTTACAATAAGTTCCTTTGGTTGAATTAATTGTTCAGCTGCCTTGAGGCAAATATCTTCTATTCTGGTAATAACTATGCCTCTTTTGAATGCTTTGAGGCTACAGGTGTCTTTTGGCGGCTGGCGAGGATTCAATTAGCCCCTGATGTGACAGTGGAAGCTTCTTGGACTGATAGATATGATTGTCCTTCTTTAAAACACTGTTAATTTGTTTTAATTCTGTGTGTTAGGCTTAATTAGGCCTAAATTCCGTCTTTTGGTCTTCAAACTGTGTTTAATTGAATGGATTAGGATTTAGATAGTCGATTTAGGCCGTAACCCCTCAAAACTGTGTAAACAATCTTTAATTCTTCATCTCTTCTATGATTAGATCCTTTAACACTGATACTCTTTGCTTGATTAAGTTTTGTTGTGTCTTGTTGATGTGTAGGCATTACAAAGGTTTTATAATGGTGTTAGTGCTCATGAGGCACTGATGAAACATGATATGGAACCCTGCAGAGTGATCTCCTTCACGAATAAAGGCCTGGGGGATCGTCATCCCCGACCTTCAATTTTCTTTTAAAACAATTGAAAAAACCATTAAAATTGCACAACAAAGAAAAATTAGAAAAAAAACCTGTGGGGAAGGGTTCAGACTGCTTCATAAGTTTAGGTTTAGAGCGCAGCCGTTGGATGAAAGCATCCAATGGCAAGGATTTCCTGCAGAGGTCAAAAGGAGAGGCAGTTGGAGGGGTGAATGAAAGATTAAGTCTGAGCCGTAGCTTGGACTAGTCAATAGAGATCAACGGTGGAGATTTTAATGGAGCTCATCGCATCAGGGGATTTGTGATGGAGGGACAAAAGGATTTTAGTGATGTGATGGGGAAAAGGTGATGCGATGGTGTGAACGGCATATCACATTGGCGGGGGGAAAGAAAACAAGGTTAATCAAAACGCTGAGGAAAACTCCGATGCGATGAAAAGCGATGAGCGGAAAAGGTTACATGGCGCAACACCAAGAAACCAAGCTTTAATAATGAAATTAAGCGGAGAAAGGAATTTTATTGTTAAACATAAAGTTTAGCGCTGGGACGAAATACAAAGGAAAAATAGGTGAAAATGAATGAAATCGGAGCCTTTTGGTGGTGGGACCTGGAGGGCGGAGGGTGATCGGCGGGTTATATGAGGATTTTCGGATCGCGAATCAGATCAACGGCGAAAAACAAATCGGGAATCGACAATCGGAGGGAACAGGGTGTGGCACTTTAAAGATTTTTCGATGTGTGATATGGTGATTACGTGCCAGCTGTAGGATCTGGAAACAGATCGACGACCCACGGTTAATCAAAGTGTAATGTGAAGTGGGGACGGGCTCACAGTGGAAAAAGCGCTGACCGTTAGATCTTAAGAGATCAACGGATCGGAATGAAGTGGAGGCCAATAGACCAAATAACCATCGCATCAGAGTTTTTTCAAAGAACAAAAGAAATGCACTCGTTGAAAGTTCCGATTGCGATTAGCGCTCGGGGCTTAGCGCCTGGTCCTGGGCGCGGGTTATATGGTGGGGGAGTTGTTTGGGGCTTGGCCAAAAGGGGCCCATCGAAATCGGAGAAAAGGGAAGGAACCATTTAAACGCACCATTTGAACATTTGCGATGCGAGATTCCAACAACCGTTGATCGGGGAGTAGATCAACGGTTGGTTTTCGTTAAAACAATGAACCGACGGACTTAATGCAAAAGTCGGGTTTTACAAAATATAAAGGGAAAAAGGATTTGGAAAGGATTTTTAGCCTTTTAGTGCTCAGTTGCGGGGCTTTTGGGTTATATGAAAAGACGAAGGGATCGGGGGTTATAAAGAAGAGGATCCAATCGCAATCAGAGAAAAAAGGAAGGAAATAACAAAGGTTGGAATTTTTGTTTGCGATGCGATTGACCGACAATCGTTTGATCAGTTTAGAACAACGGTTACTTTCCATCAAAACTTTGAACTATCGGACTTATTAAAATATAGTGGAAAGTATGATTTTTCATGAAAATAAAGGAAATTTTTCTTTCGGGAAGGGTTTTATATACAAAGACTCAATCACAATCAGGTATTTTTGAAAGCGAGAGGTAACAAAACATAATGGAACACCCGATTGCGATTGTGAGATCAGGTCCCAACTCTTGGTTTTTAATGCCGGTTTTATGTGGAAATAAAGGGGCTGGGGGCTGTTGTGTAACCAGCTCCAAAAATAGAAGAAAAGAGATATCAACGCCTTAGAAATAAGCCACTTCAAGGGGTCAACCTCCAATACATTACACAAATGAAAAATTCTTAGATGATACAATTTACAAAACCTCCTTTCTATATATGCAAGAATTATAGAGACCTAATGCAATGTAGTGGGGCCACAATACCAATCTTGCTTAAAGCCTAATAATAATAATTTAAGGGCACAATAATAACGACAAGGGGTTACTAACAACAATAAGGACTATACTAAAGTAATATAAGGAATTATGCCTCTCCTTCAACAAAGTGTTATGCTCAATGGTATGCAGGTGTATGAAATAATATCCACAATTCTCATCCTCCCATGCATAAATCACCAGTGGTAGTTCTTCCCTTGGTAGAGATACAGAGTGATGATGTCATAGTTTGTCGAGTTCTTTTTTCTATGACTGCTTCAGGTTCCAATATGATCTTCCCTTCCCCATCAAGTTCTGGCAATACTGTTTGAACTGGAAAATTTTCACCTATAACCTTCTTTAAGCATGAAACATGGAAAACTGGATGTACTCGCGAAGAAGCAGGAAGCTCCAATTTGTATGCCATAGTACCGATCTTTTGCAACACCTTGTAAGGACCATAGTACTTTGGCGATAATTTATTATCCTTCTTTGCTTGCTTGAGGGACATTTGTTTGTATGGTTGTAGCAGTAAAAATACCCAATCTCCTACATCAAAACTTCTCTCGCTACGATGTTGATCTGCCTGTTGTTTCATTCGATTTTGTGCCAAATTCAGGTTATCCTTTAAGAGTTGGAGAACTTCTTGCTGATGCTCGATGTGATCTTCCACTGCTTGAACCTTCAAATTTTCCATTAAATATGATGTGATGGATGGTGGATGATATCCATAAAGTGCCATAAATGGGGTCATTTTTGCTGCAGTATGGAAGGAAGTGTTATACCACCATTCAGCAAGAGGTAACCACTTGACCCATTGTGTTTGTTTATCAGATACAAAACAACGAAGATATCCTTCCAAACATTTCTTTACTATCTCAGTTTGACCATCAGATTGAGGATGATAAGATGAGCTATGAGCTAATTGAGTACCCAAACAAGAAAATAACTCCGTCCAAAAATTTCCATTAAAAATGGGATCTCTGTCGCTCACAATAACCCTTGGGCTTCCATGTAGCTTTTGAATTCTGTCCATAAATGTAGTAGCAACTGTACTTGCTTTAAATGGATGATATAATGCACAAAAGTGTGCATACTTGGTAAGTCTATCAACTAACACCATGATGACACTCTTTCCTTCGGACTTAGGTAAACCTGTGATAAAATCCATTGAAATCTCCTCCCAACGTTGACTTGGAATGGATAAAGGTTGTAGAAGTCCTGGGGTCTTAATTGTCTCAACTTTATTCTGCTGGCAACCCAAACATTCCGCCACAAACTTTTGAATATCAGATTTAAGGCCATCCCAAAAAAATTCTTTCTTCACCCTGTGGTAAGTTTTTAAAAATCCTGAGTGTCCTCCTAAAGGAGAAGTGTGTAGTTCCAAAAGAATATTTTGTTTTAGTTGGGAGTTCCTACAAAGATATAAGCGATCTTTGTACCATAAGGAATCATTTTTCCAACTAAATGTATCAGATGTACTAGGATCTTGCTGCAACTTTTGAATGAGTGTCCATACATCTTTGTCCTTCTTCCATTCATCTCTTGCTTCGGTTATCCAATACGGTTGGATAATAGAAATGGCACAAAGCAATGCTTCCACCTCTTCATTCTTTCTTGAGAGTGCATCTGCAACAACATTAAGCTTTCCATTTTTGTAGATTATTTCAAAGTCATAACCCAACATCTTTGTGACCCATTTTTGCTGCTCTTCTGATGATAGTCTTTGTTCCAAAAAGTGTTTAAGACTATCATGATCAGTTTTACCTTGAAGTGTCTTCCCATTAGGTAAGTTCACCATTTCTTTAGTGCATGCAGTATTGCTAACATTTCCTTCTCATAAATAGGTTTCTGTAAATACTTTCCTTTGATTGCACGACTTTCAAAAGCAATGGGTCTTCCTTCCTGCATTAAAACTGCACCAATTCCATTTCCTGAGGCATCACATTCCACAATAAAGGTTTTTGTGAAGTCTGGCGTAGCTAAGACCGGTGTTAGGCACATTGCCTCTTTAAGATGTTCCAAGGCCTTAGTTGCTTCAGGAGTCCATGAAAATGCATCTTTCTTCAATAATGTTGTTAGAGGTGCTGCTATTCTCCCATAATTCTTAACAAACTTGCGATAATACCTTGTTAACCCGAGAAATCCTCGCAGCTGCTTTATGGTTGTGGGGACTTTCCATTCCTTAATGGCTTTAATTTTGTTAGGGTCTACTTTAACACCCTCGTGAGATACAATATGACCCAAATATTCCACCTCTTGTACTCCAAAGAAACATTTGGATGTTTTGCATATAATTGTTTCTCCTGCAATAGTTTGAGCACCCTGTCAACATGTTCAACATGATCCTTCCAAGACCTGCTGTAGATTAGTATATCATCAAAAAATACTAGCACAAATTTTCTAAGGAAGGGTTTGAAAATGGAATTCATCAACCCTTGAAATGTAGAAGGTGCATTGGTAAGGCCAAAGGCATGACCAAAAATTCATAATGACCCTCATGAGTTCGAAATGTTGTTTTCAGAATATCTTCAGTCTTCATTCTAATTTGATGATATCCTGAGTGAAGATCCAACTTGGTAAAATAAATTGCTCCATGTAATTCATCCAATAATTCATCAATCACAGGAATGGGAAATTTATCTTTAATGGTGAGCTTATTGAGCTCCCTATAATCCGGACACATTCGCCATGATCCATCCTTCTTGTGTACCAATACTACAGGAGCAGAGAAAGAACTTTGACTAGGTTGAATTATACCTGCCTCCAACATTTCTGCAATCATACGTTCAATTTCGCTCTTTTGGAAGTAAGGATATCTATAAGGCCGGATGTTTGGAGGAACACTTCCTGGAATCAAATGAATAGCAATGATCATGATCACGAATATGTGGGAGTCCTTTGGGAGTTTCAAACACCTTGGAATGATTGTCCAAGACTTGTTGGAGATCTGCAGAAATAGATGATTTTGATATTGGAACTTCTAGTGAGAATAATTGTGCAATTACGCCTCGTTGTTATTTCTTTAGAAGATTTTTCATGACATTAGAGCTTATTATCTTTCCCATCTTCCCTGCAATACCCTGTAATTCGACTTCCTTTCCTTCTGAAAAAAAAATTCAAGAAAAGTTCTTGAAAATTAAAAGCTACTATCCCCAAAGATTGTAACCATTGTACTCGTAGTACAACATCAACACCTCCCATAGGAATGGAAAGCATTGGAATATTCAATACATATTCCCCCATGGTTAGCTTGATATTATGGCATTTTCCAGAGCAATTTATAGTTCCTCGATTTGCAACCATCACTTGACATTCTAGTGCTGGGTATAGGAAACAATTTAATTCCTTGGCTACCTTACAATGAATAAAATTATGGGTGCTACCCGACTCAATCAACACTATTACCTTCTTTTTCTTGATATGTCCTTCTATCTCGAGAGTTTTAGGAGTGGTAATTCCTACCAGTGCATTACACGATATGGTCGGATTCATTTATTCCTCTTATACGGCGGTTTCCTGGTGTATATCCTCTTCTTGTTCATTTTATTCTTCCTCTTCACAATCTATGTAAAATAATCATTCTCAAGACACTTATGACCTTTAGTGTATTTTCTATCACAACCGTAGCAAATCCCTTTTGCTCTTTTTTTTCTTCCAATTTTTGTGGTGTCAACCTTGTAGGTTGTGGAAATCTAGGCATAACAACACTTCCTTCTTTATAGAAGTGAGTGGTAGACTCTTTGTTGCCATAATTTTACATTCAATTTTTCTTGCCAACTTGAATGCCTTCTCCAATGAATCAGGTTCCAAAACGCAAACTTCATGTTGGATGTTATCCTTTAAAGTGCCTATGAAGAGATCAATCCTGTGTTCCTCTGGAATATCAGTTACCGTTATATTCAATTTTGGAAGTCCTCAATGTTCTCCCCCACTAAACCCTTTTGTTTGAGATTTATCAATTGGCTAAAGAAGGTGTTTCTATTTGTATCCTCATAATGTGCTATCATTTTCTCCGTAAAAATTGACCAAGTGACAATTTTTTTACGGGATCAAAGCCATTGATACCATACAAATGTATTTTTTTCTAAATGTAAAGTTGCAATGCATACCTTTTGTGTGTTTTGCACATTATGGAGATCAAAATATTGCTCCATCTGTAGTATCCATGTTACATGATCCTTTCCATCAAACTTCCTCATCTCCATTTTTGGAATATGGTGGTTCTTCCCGCCAACATTAGAGTTTATGAAATCATGATTAACATTTATTTTGTTCTCATCATGAGTTTCTTCTACTATATTTTCACCATTAGGAAACATTTCTTGTATCAACTTTGTCAAACCTTCTATGTCTGCTTTTAGATCATTCTTCATGTTTTCCATGTTGTCTTTCATGTCATCCATCTTATCTTCCATGCCATCCATCTTAGCTTCCACGCCTTTCTTAAAAACTTCCATTTCATTTTTTGTTGCTCTTTGAGAGAGTGAAATTTTTTGCACTTGCTCCTGTAATTTTGATAGATCCCGTTGCAATTCTTCATCTTCATGAGTCATAGTAGAGCTATCAAGTGCTTTAATGGGTGTGAAATTATTATTACGAGGCATATTTTAGAACCCAATACTGATATCTATTATACAATATGCCCTTGGAATCAATTCAAATTGATTCTTCAAACAAGACTTATGCAATTTGGAAAAAAATACACACCTTTTTCTTGCTTTTTAGGAGCTTGATATTGAAATTAGATTATCTTTGTGATTGTAGCACTTCAATATTTGAATTTCGACACCAAAGTAGCCCTATTAATTCTCTTTCGAATGCCACAGGTTTGACCTGATTTGGATTCTCCAAGACAAAGTTGTGTCCAATATCCCACAATGACCTAATTATGGACTGGTTCAGTAGAGCGAACTTGTACGACTTGCCACGTGTCACTGTTTCATCCTTCGGCTCTGAAATTGATAGCCAAGAAACTAAAGTCCATCTGCTTGTGACCAATTTTTACGGCACTCCAATCTGATGCTTAGAGAGAGAGTTATGAATCTTTTCCCACGGTCACCTCTTTGAGATGAAATTCAGGACCCTGAAAAAGCACTACCTTACACAGATCATATCTCCGAAAATATTGCGAACTAAGATCTAAAATTTTTTGACGAGTTTCCTCAGGAATTCAAATTCGCACCCTAAAAATTTCAGATTCTTAAATTTTGTAGAAAAAAAAGTTATAGCGAAAATGCCACGATGACCTGTTTAGAGCAGCGAAACCCCAGAATCCAAAGCTCTGATACCAAATGTTGTGTACCAGCTCCAAAAATAGAAGAAAAGAGATATAAACGCCTTAGAAATAAGCCACTTCAAGGAGGCAACCTCCAATACATTACATGAATGAACAATTCTTGGATGATACAATTTACAAAACCTCCTTTCTATATATAGGAGTCCATGGGGCCATAATGTAATCCTAGTGGGCACAATGTAATCCTAGCCGACCTAACAATAATAATTTAAGGGCACAATAATAACATTAAGGGGGTTACACTAACAAAAATAAGGGACTATACTAGTAATATAAGGACCTAACAGGGGCTCTGGTCAAAAGGGCTTAAGGCTTTAGCACAAAAAGGCCATTTTTAATGATTTTTCAAGTATTTCAAAGGATTTTGAAAGCTTCCGATAAGGTAAAAAAGGAGTTTTAAACCTTATCAAAGGAGTTTTTATGAAGGGAAGAAGGGAAATGAGGAAAAATAGAGGAATTTCATGAGGAAAAAGGGGATAAAAATGAAGATTAATGATGAGTGAAAATGGGGGTAAAATGAAAGGGAAAAATGGGTTTTTAACAGTCATTTTCTTTAGGAAAACAACATATTTTTCAGAGTTTTAAGAGGGAAACAACAACGAAGATAATCAAAGGATAAGATATGTTCAAAATATTTCAAGAACTAACAATTTGGCAATAAAATTGTTTCTTGAAGGCTTAAAACATTATTTAGCCACCATTTGATATGAAAAATTTTATAGGTGGCTAACAGTGGCTCCACATGGGGATGGCACCTTCTTGAAGGTGTCAAGAACTTCAAACTTGTATTCTCTGGGGGGCTGATCGATGCCTCATCCATTGGGCTGCAAATTTCTTCACTTGGATGATCTTCTTCTGTTCTGATAATGTTAGCAACCAAGAAAAACAATGGAACTCTATCAAACACGCTTTCTACCTACCCAATCCTATTGATCCAACAATTTTTCTTCTTTTCAGAGTGCATTTGGATTGGAAAACTATTTTACAAAAAAATTATTCTTTTGAAAGAATAAAACTAATCTAAGTCTACTTATTATTTCTCTATGAACTCAGATTAAACAGTTGAGTTCATAAACTTCTCTACCTAACTACTATCTGTTAGGATTAGATTGTTTAACAGTTTTTTATTCTCTAAATTCTAAAAGAAGAAATTTAAAAGCATACAAGTCAGTATTGAACAGTCTAACTTGTTGCTGATCTATGGCATAAAAAAAAGCTGCACATAGATAATTATTTGTAGAAAATTAAATCAAAATGGTGAAGGCATAAGATCTGAAAGTTTAAGAACATCCTTCTCTATTCTTCAGCTTTGTTTTTAGGCTTGTTTGAGCTGTTTTTTCTTTGTTATCTGGTTCAAGTTTTGGGCTTATCAGAACCAGTTTGCCTCTATCTTTGACTGAATATTTAAATAGATTGGAGTCATTCTTTTTCTTTGGAATTTACAGGTTTAGATTTTGAGCTTGTTTGAACCTTTATTTTTCTATCCTAATCTTCCTAACTGAGAAGCCAAGATTAAGCTGTTTGGAAAATATAATTCACAAACCTATCAGCAGTAAATTTAAAACTAATTATTCATGATTAGGTTGTATGACTAACTAGAAGTGTGTTTGTTTAGGAGTGGCATTTGAGCTTGCACACTTTCAGATTTTTTTTCTCTTTTTTGGTATGGGGCTGTACCTTTATTGTTTTTACAATCTGCCCTATTTTCTCTTTCTATTGTTTTTGTATTTTTGATTTTTCTAACTTTGAATGCAATGATGGATGAAATATTTATAATGAGAAAAAAAGATTAAAAGGCTTGAAAACATGATAGAGTCAAGAGAAATAATGTTTGAGCATCCTGCCATTGATAGGACCCCCAAACAGTTCAGCTCCATTCAATTCCTGCAAGAAATAAGCATTGTTACCAGTAGTAGAATGAATGAGATAAGGGCCAAGCCATAAGTTATCAAATTTCCCATGCTTTCCCTTATCTTCTCTCCTTGAATCCCACTTTAACACCTTATCACCAACATTGAAATTACTGGCCTTTGTCCTTCTATCAAAAATCTTTTTGATGCTCTCTTGCTTTTGTAATGCTCTGTTGTAGACCTCCTCTCTGGTTTGCTGAAGATGTATAGTCTGATTAATCCTTCTGATCATGTCATTGTCTTCAGACTGCATTTCTTGGATCAAGTTCATGACTGGGACACCAAGGCTGGTTGGAAAAAATGTATCTATTCCATACACAAGCTGGTAGGGTGACATTCCAATTGGTTTTTTAAGTTGCTAATTTGTCAGCCCAAAGTGCATGTACTAACTTGGTGTGCCAAGACTTTTTGTTGTCCTCCAAAAACTTCTTGATTATGCTTACCAAACTCTTGTTTGAGGATTCTGCCAGCCCATTACCTTGAGGGTAATAAGCAGTGGAATGTCCTAATGTAATCTGATATTTGTGATAGAATTCAACCATCTTCTTGGATCCAAATGCATCTGCATTATCAGTGATGATCTTCCTAGGACAACCAAATCTAGAGAGGCTATGAGTCTCAATGAATTTTATGATGACAGAGTCATTGGCTTATCTAGAAGGGATGGCTTCTATCCATTTGGTAAAGTAGTCTTTTGCAGTGAGAATCCATTAATTCTAGGCAGATGAGGGTGGATGGATTTCTCCTATGAAGTCTAAACCCCATTGTTGAAAAGGAGCTTCAATAGTGATTGGATGCAAGGGTAAAGGAAGTAATTTTCTTCTGCCTTCAAAGAGTTGGCATTTATGACAGGCAATTATCATATTGTGTACATCTAGAAAGAGGGTGGGCCAATAGTAACCAGCTCTAAGGATTTTGTTGGTTGTTGTCTTCCAGTAGAGGTGGCCTCCACATTCTCCTTCATGAACTCGTGCTTAACCTTCTCTGCATCATTCTCAGGAAAACGTTTAAGCAATAACCCACTTTCATTTTTCCAATAAAGAAATTTATCTATAATGCAGTAGTTTAAAAATTTTAACTTTAAAAACCTTGCCTTTGTTTTTGTCAAACTAGGAGGTGTATTTAGATTGAGAAAAACATACACAATATCAACATACTAAGAGGAATTCATAAAATGATCTTCAACAATGGGAGTTGACAATTCCTCTTGTTCATCAAATGCATTTATCATGTTTATATCAAGAGCTTCAAAATTTGATTCAGTCATTAACCTAGCTAGACCTTGGCTTTTAATGAGTTTAGTGGGCTTGATTTCTAAATCATATTCAAGTATCACAGCTATCCACTTACCTCTCTTACCTTCTGGGTCCTATGTTAGAATATCTTTTACAACCGAGTTAGGCACAAATGCAATGATGTGGGAGTGTAAGATGTATAATTTGAAGTGTTTTAAAGCTTTGACCAAAGCAAAAGCTTGCTTCTCCATAATATTGTACTTCAGGGGTGCATCTCTCAATGCCTTACTAAAGAATGCAATTGGCTGCTCTTGTCCCTGTGGATTTTTCTGCAATAGGACGACAACCACTGTATGTTCTGATGCAAATGAAAAGATGTAAAAATCTTTTCTAAAGTCAGGACTTATAAGAACTAGTGTTTTGGTTAATGCTTGTTTGACCAGTTCAAAGGATTTCTTTGCTTCCAAGGTCCATTTAGCTCCTTTTTCCTTTTTCAACATGTTTGTAATGTTTCTAAGGAGCTCAGCTAAGTTGGGTATGAACGTTCTCAAGATATTAATCTTTCTAATGAAAGATTGAAGTTCCTTGATGTTTCTAGGATGAGTGATTTGCAATATAGCCTCAATCCTCGTTGGGTCTATCTTTATCCCCTCTTCTGATATGATGTGTCCAATAATTTTACCTTCTTGGAGACCAAACATTGTTTTCTTAGGATTTAAAGATATCCCAAACTTTCTGCACTTCTCGAAGACTTTTCTTAAGTGCTCTAAGTGCTCTTCATCTGTTTTGGAAAAAACAGTGACATCATCAAGGTAAATAATGATGAAGTAGCCTAATTCTTCCGAGAATGAAATATCCATGGCTCTATGAAAAGTAGCACCAACATTCATTAAACCAAAGGGCATTTTCACATACATGAAAGTGCCCTATGGTGTAGTAAAGGCTATCTTTAATTTATCATCAGGATGTACTAAAATCTGATTGTATCCTGAGAAGCCATCAAGCAAAGAAATTATTTTAGAACCAACTACCCTTTGTAAAATATGATCCAACTTGGGTAAAGGGTAGCTGTCCTTTATGAGGCTTTGTTTAAGTCTCTAAAGTCAATAAAAAGCCTTATTTCTCCTGTCTTTTTCCTAACTGACACTAAATTAGACACCCACTCTGAATATCTAATAGGAACAATAATATCGGCTTCATACATTTTCTTGATTTTATTCTCAACCAAAGGTAACTGAACAAGATTTATTCTGCGCAGTTTTTGTTTAAATGGATTTTTGTTTTCCTTGAGAGGTACTCAGGTAGAATTATTTCAGTGTCATAAGATTTTAGATCCTCATAGCTCCATGCGAAAACATCATAAAATTCTTTAAACAACTCTATGTATTTCGGTTTGATGTGAGCTGGTAAAGTTTTAGACAGTTTGATCATCTTTGGTTTTAATTCACTGCCTATATTACAATCTTCAACCTCAGTTTCAACAAGCTATAGCTTTGGTTTCTTTGCAACATCGTTGAAATCAAACAACTCTTCTAAAGGGAACAGACCTTTTGGAAATTTTTTTGTGTTAGATTGCAATGTTTATAAGTCTTCTTTTAGTAAATCTGCACTAATCTCAGTTTTATGTTCAAGTTTATTAGCTAACAGATTTATAACAACAACCCTTGGAGAATTTTCTTCTTCATCAAGTAGATTTTATTCACTTGGACAGTCATCTTCATAATCTGAATCTGAACTTGGTTGTTCAAATTCATTTCTGGACTGCAGGAGGTCTTCTATTTGTTTGTCTCCATCAAACACTTGCCAATATTTCTCATTATCAAGGAAAGCTGGTTTGAATTTAATTTGGGTGGTTCATTGTTTGGTTTCATAAGGTGTTAAGCATGTTCTAGCAGTGAAAGCTAAACTGTGGGCAAGGATATTCTTTTCTCTTGGGACAAAAATAAGCTGGGATTCCTCAAAAGTTTTCAATAAATTCATGACATTGTTCCTAGAGGCTCTAAGTCTGGGGTGTTTGAAGCAGCCCTATGTTTCGTTACTCATTGGTACATAGCAATAGAGTTGGAATTTCAAAACAGACCCACTTATCAAATTTCACGGTTTTCACACCTCGTAGACCCATCTTCACAATTTCAACAAAAAAAGATATTTGCAATTTTACAAATTTTTTAATAGTATTTAACGATCAAATCTCCCTATAAATTCCATCCAATTCCATCCATCCCGACATAGCAGGGATTGGGTGTTGCTACACTCAGCCCTATGTTTGGCTACCTATGCGAGATGATGGAATGAAGCTAAATGTTTAAAACTTGCATGTGGTTATCACTTAAAAGTTAACAGAAAACAGATAGACAAAGAAAATTCAAATACCTTGAGACTTTTGCTCGTGGGGATAGATATGAAGAAAATATTTAGGAGTCAGGACTCTGGATTCAAATAGATTTTGAGTGACGATTGAAATCTGTGCAAAGTTGATGACGGGTGGCTATATCCGTGGGGATGAAACTTTGGTGGCTCTGCCACGAGAATGGAACCTATGACCTCATCATATACTCTGCATTTGACAGCTGTTTGATGTGAAGGCTGTAATTTTAATTCCTTCATATCAATTCTCTCACCTGTATTTTCATTTTTAGTATGCAGGTTCATTGTGTAATTAGTTGATAGAGCTAGTGTCAGTTTGGATTTTTAATGTGTTGAATTTATTTTGATTGTAAATTTAGAGAATATTTCAAAATTTGATGCTGGTAAAAGGGATTAAATAATTGATGTATTTTAATTGTTATATTTTGGGATATTTTCTGAATCTGCAATTCACACAAGAATGCTTTATTCAATCAATGTGGTAATTGTTTAATGTTTTGGAGTTTTTCTGAAATATTTTTTATTAATTTTATTTAAATTTTTTTAGAGAAATATTGGAGGTTTTTTTGATATTTTTTGGTTAAATTTATCCAGAATTAAAATTCTGCAGAAATATATTGGAATTACAAATTTAAATTATAAATTTTGCACTATTCAAATATTTTAAGAATTTTTCAAAAACATTGAATATATTTATATATTCAAAAACACATTTTAAATAACAAAAAAATCAAAATTCAATAATTTTGAGGATCAAATTATTTGGATGTTATTCAGATATGAATGTTGTTGATTCAATTAATAAATCGAAAAATATGATACTAGTAAATATGATATTTTTTTAAAATAAAATTCACATAAATCATTAAGTTAAATGTTGATGTATTTTTTTTTGACAAATAATAATCTAGCCCTATTATAATAAATGTAATATATGTCAAAATACACAGTGTCCAGTTAGTATATATAGTATTTATTGCATCCCTGTTAGGTGTATATTGTTTACATAATGGGGTTAAAATGTTTTTGAAGTTGTATTGATATTTTAAACTTCTCCATTATTAATGTGTTTGTTTGGATTTATATTGAGTTTTAAAATTTTGATATTAGCTTTTCATTGTTTATATTGATTTTTTAAAATTTTTATCAAATATTATAGTTATGTTATTAGAACTTTAAGTTTGATAATTAAACTATGAATATTAAATAAATATATTGAAATATAGATGGAGTTATGAAATATGTGTATGGCTAGAAAGAAAAACAAAGGTTGTAGATTATTTTGGATATACTATAGTATATTATTAGATGGAAATATGTCAATCGGATGCTTAGATGTATGGGAGGTCAACGTTAGGCCCTAATATACAATACTTCTAAGCGAATTTGTTGGGTGTGAATGTTCAACCCAAAAGTATGGTTGGTTCCTAGTAGGTATGTCATTCAAAATGATAATGTTATAAGTGGACTATGATGGAGAAGTATGAAGATATGGATGCGAATCACTATGGTGAATAACCATCGGTTGGTTATTGTAGTAGTTAAAAATGTAGTGAGGCAATATTGCTATTGTTGGAAATGATGGGAGAAATATGAAATTGTTGACTTGTATGCAACATAGAGTTTTTGGAGTTTGGTCCAAATGATGTTGCTGATAGTTCTAATGGAAACAATGGGGGTCAGTTGGTGATAGAAAAACAATGCCAAATTTTGTTTTGTTTAATAAAAAAAGATACTATAAGGAAATGTGAATCACATGATAGTATGTGCAAATATTATGTCTACAATTTTTTGAGCTTATATAGTAATTACTTAGGAGAAGTATTATACAATTACCTAGACAATATTTTAAAATATTTTGCATGGTGCTTCCATGATATGGAGTATATAACTGAAATTCCTTTGTATCTATATATGTAACATGAAAATGGCATATTGTTATAACAAATGGGTAGGCATGCATACCATTTTTTCAGTTGTTCTTGATGTTTTGGATAACTTGTTTGATATAGTGTAAAATCTCTATTACACTTGGAGGAGTTGGTTATGTTTCAAATGCATACTTTATGAGTGGACCATGTTGGTTGTGAACTTTATAGGGGTGTGGTAAGCCTATAAATCTAATGTCTTATGTACTTTCAATGAGAGTTCATGATGCAGGGAAACCCTGCAAAACCCATAATCTCTCCCAATACTATGCATATAAAAATGCATCTCAATAACTGCCCAAATAAAAACTCCAAGTCTGGGCAATTTCACACACTATCATTTTCGGAAGCTTGTAACATCTGTTCACAACTTTTTATGGTTTATGAAAACCATACTTCAACACACCCCAAAACTCATCCTTTCCTGCGAAAAGCTCTCTCTTTTTTACTTCAAATCTATGGTTAAAACCCACTTGACATAGCCTCTAGAAACCAAATCATACTCTCAACTATTTGACTCTTCACTAAAATTCATTTATGTAAAATTTTCTCTTCAACTTAATAGGATGACCACTCTCTTTTTACCATATGGAAATTCATATTCTATCAATCCAAGTAATGTATGGTCTTTAATTAAATGTTCATAGAACATTTTGAACAAACCTTTGATTTGGTTTAAATTCCGAGTTTCCAACTCCAATATACATGCGCCCTTTTACAACTTCTAAGTTTGATATTGGCTAGCAAAACCAACGCATTCACGCATTCATTTCCAGCTATGTAAATTTCATAATCTCAGGCTTTGATTAAAAATAAAATATCACCAACAATTGGCCCATGCATTAACTTACCTTTCCTCCACGCCAACGCCATTGGAAATGATTCCTATTCTTCAACCGAACTTATTACTTTACCTTTGTTATTCCTCGCTTTCTTCAAGACTTCGATTTCTGATTGCATTGACACTAGTTTTCAACGACATTTCACTTTGTTTCAAGCCAGAACTCTATCACTTCTTTCTAGCTCGACTCCACAGCTTGAATTGACCTCAATTTGCATTAAGTTGGAGCCACTTCATCGTATTAATTCATCCAACAACGTTTTAAAAAACAGTTTCTCTCCAACGCAATTTCATTCAGCTTACAAACAAACAACAATTGATCACAGATTTTGAACAAAGTATTACTTTCAGGTATGTTGCCAAACGCCGAGTATATAATTGCTGGACATGCTCACACCATTCAGCGATCAATACTAACTGTAAATCGAGTTTTACACTTACAGGCTTTCATATGAGACACAACACTTGTAAGAATCGATTTGACATAGAATTTGCCTCGGCATACACTCCAGAACCAACACAACTTAGGAATCGATGACTGTCATCACACTCTTCAGCTTCAGGCAAAGCGTTCCATTGCTTCAATGCAGGTCTGCACTTTTTGAATGTTATACGCTTCACTACGAACCAAAATTGGCTCAGGTTCGAATCACTTGTGTTTACTCCCGCAAAAATCAACGCAGCACTGTTATTAGTTCAGTTAACAAAAAATCGATGCCAGATTAACCATATACACTATTCAGATGTTGACATCGCTTACACTCTTGTCAAAAGCTAAACACATCAATTTGTTATTGAACCTTCACATGGATCTACACGCATTCAATCAAAACAACCCAACTCGCCTTATCTGCGTCCTTCATTCCGGCGTTCGTGTAACTCCATTTTCGATGCTAAGATCGCTTTAAAATATGATTCTTTGTAGATTTTCTTCAATTAAACGTTAAGCCTTCAAATTCACGATCGATGGCTTTTGAATTTCCAATCAAATTCTTGGCAATCGTTATATGGCATTTCATTTCAAATTGTGCACTTTCTCGAACATAACATCTGCAAACCTTCAACCCACAAAGTCGACATTTAAACAACATCGATTCTTCCTTTATATACAGAGCTTTGTCTATCACAAAGTTTATCATATGACTGAATTAAGAACTCAAACATCTTTCTACAAAATCCGACCAAGAATATATATATATATATATATCTCACACAGAATTCTCAAAACAAATTCCTTATCGATAACCAAATAAAATCAATTACAAAAACCCTTCTTGGTTCATGGCCAGATTTCCAAATCTATGGCCCTTTTACAAAAGCCATAGTAGGCTTACAAACTTTTCTGTCCAAACCACACCTCTAATCACTCTATTCTTCTTGATCTATTTTGGCCTTTGAGGCTCATTAATTTATACAAATTGAATTGAACCAATTTAGGTTCAAATCCCTTTAATCACTCAACAAATCCTCAAATATCTCAACACCCGTACAATCTAGATTTTATCCCTAAAATCTTGAAACCAAATCTAACTTAGGCTTCATAATTAATTCTTAGATATCTCAAATCTAATTTCTCTCATGTTCTCCAAATCATTTGGGAACATTAACAAATCCTCACAATAATTAATTAAAACCTCTCAAAAATCCCATTAATATTTACATAAAATTAATATTTTCTCACAAACATAAGGCCCCCTAGGTTTAATAAAATACAAAGTATTTTCCCGAATCTAATGCTCCTGCATCAGTTTATTAAGATGTTGAATAGATACACCATGTACCTAAAGGACATCATACTAGAGAGGTGGTTGCAATAGGTACCCATGTATTCTTGTAGATGGTTGCTCATTTAATATAAAGACATTGATAATTTGATTATGTCTAGATGATGGAGGTATGGGATTTGGATTAAATATAGAAATTTTTTTTATTAATAATGGTGTTCGATTCATGGTGAAGAATTTGATGCATCACATCACACCAGTGAAAAGTGATGATAAAAACCTAGCATAAAAGAGATTAAGATAAGTATCCATTGTTCAAAAAAACACTGTATTTCCACATAGGTCAAACACCTTAACCAACCACTCAAACAACTAGATCAAAGATCAAGGCATCAATATTTTACATGGTTAAAACCCTTAAAGAGTGAAACAATGCATGATGCTAACAAATGTGGCCACTTGAGGCAATATATTAATGCAAGTAAAAAATATTTTCATAAGGGTTTCTCAAAATTGATCTTTAGCAAATGACCCTCCATGCTCTTTAAATAGAGAGCATGAACCAATCATGTATCAAGGCATATATCAATATATTCATTAGCATCAAGCATAATATGCATTAGGGGAATTTTTAGGTCTAAAATGGGCCTCCTAAGGAAATTATAAAATAATAGTGAAAATAATAAAATAATATTAGATTACATCATCAAATGTTAGAGGGAAAAAAGAAAAAATTACTTTTTAAACTTGTATTTTTAACTTATCTCCCTATCGGTTTACTCAAATTTTGAGTGGGAACACTCGTTGGATGTAGAATTTGATTACTTGTCGAAGGAGTACCCATATTTCATACTTACAATGGACCTTGCTATGTGAAAAATGAGAATTACATGAAAATTGTGATTGCAATCATGATTTTACATGTATTTCTCATTTTTCGTGTAGCAGGGTCCATCTAAAATATGAAACATGATTACTCCTTGGATGAGGAATTGAATTTTGCATCCAATGAGTACTCCCGCTTGAAATTTGAGGTAAATCTTAGGGAGATAAGTTGAAAATACAGGTTGAAAAAGTAGTTTTATTATTATTATTATTTTCATCTTTTTACTCTTTTACCCCAAAAAAGGTGAATCATCCCCCATGTTTGACATCATCATCTTGAATATTATTGGTTCTTAGAAAGTTTATTTTTGTTGTAAATTTTTCTTAGGAGGCCCATTTTAGACCTCAAAATTTCTCTAATGAACCATTACCTTAATTTTATCTATAGAAAATATCATGACTATCATATTACATAATTATGATTACATACTAAAGAAACACACTTTACCTTAAGACACATTAAACCAAGTTGATTTTCACTAACTCTTAACTGTTTAAATAACCTAATATACCCCCAAGAACAACTTGAGATATGATTGAAGGATCTATAAATATGACATAACAGAATAAGGAATGAGACATTAGAGCCTTTCCCTCCTTAATGAAAAATTTATGAACTCATAACATAGGTTAAAGTTTCAAAAACTTTGTTTTTGTAAGAGACTTTGTGAAAATATCGACAACTTTATCATTAGTAAGGAAAAAGAACATGACCTTGAATAAGTTATTTGATGAAGTGCATGTATAGTTATTTGAGGAAGTGCATGTCTTTCAAACACATTTTTTCATGAATTTTGAATTTTTCTCGAAGTGGATCTACTCAAAAGTATGCAGAGTGGGTACTCGTTGGATACAAAATCTAATTCCACATACAATGATCGCTCACACTGAAAATTTGAGTAAAACTACAAGGAGATAAGTCAAAAATACAATTAAAAAATATTTTTCTTCATCTCCCTCCAAAATTTTTACTTCACGAGATGACATCATCATCTTGAATCCTATTGGTTCTTTTAAAGTTGATTTTATTACTGCATTTTTCATTTTGAGGTCCATTTTTTACCTCAAAATTCTCCTAATGCATATTCACATTCATTATTTGTTTTTAACCTTTGTATTTAATGTTTATATTATTTTTCAATAAGGGCTTTATAGGAAACAAACATGTCAAAAACTTCACTTTTAAATTTTAAGGAATAAATCCAATTTTTTCATGAGAAGTTATCAATGAAATTTAAGAAGTAATTTTATCTAAAGAAAGAGGAGGGAGGAAGCATACCACACAAACTACTACGAACTAGCCACAGAGGTGTTGAGGCATGTTTATCAATTATTTGTTATGATGTTTTCCAAGAACACAACTAACACAACCACCATATATGTAAGAAAAAATAGGAAGACTAGTCGTCATATTATGATTACATAACTACTACAATTAGTGATAGTTTAGATAACTAGTTCGCTCATCGCTATAGGCAATAAAAACTTATGGAAAAGATGATGGACCAAAGGTGCCTATTTTGTACAATATGGTAATATTATCAATAAGTCAAGTTGCCAGGACATGCTTATGATATTTTAGTTCCTTGATTACAAATTAGTAAGGTGAAAATTCAAATGATTTACCTTCCCTCGAATGAGTGATTTGATCTACGAATAGAACATTTTAGGAGAAAATTGGAACAACAGATACATAATTAAAATGGCCATAATCTAGTTGAGGTAATATTACCCTACAATAATAAATAGATTTATCATCACCAACAAATATTTTTTTGGTGTTATATGCATTAAGAGCACAAAAAATGACTGTATCCTTGTCCATATGATAAGATTCTCTAGAATCAATAAGTTACTTATTAGAAGAAGAAGTAGACGTTACGTTAACAGAAAAAAAAGAAGGAAAATGTGCATGTCCCTGAGAAGAAGAGTCAGAAGAAAAAAAATCAAGATTGATGTTGTGTTAATTCATTTTGTTTCTAAGGCCTCCACTTTTTTAAAACATTGAAACTTTAGATGACCATTGCACCCACACAAATTATAATATATTTTAGTCTTATTACTTTTTTATTTTGCTCATTTGTCAACATTGACAGTGGAAGCTGGTTGAGATAGTTTGAGACCCTTATTTTTCTTATTGTGATGATCTTGCCTCTTGGGGTGCTTGGATTTATCCTTCTAATGGGCTACTAAAGCTTAGCTAGTGTACCTACAATGTCGACCACTTCAAGATGCAAAAAATGGTCATATGAAAAAGTTATGACCAGTCAAATTTTTCGGACAAAATGACAAAAATTAAAAGTCAAATACAAATGGATGACATCAACAGTTGGTATTGATGACATTAGCATGACATTAGTGTCGACATCAACATGATGTCAGTAGGGTGACATGGCAACGTGATGGCATGCCACATGTCACCGATTTTTGGAACTTTTGGACTGCCAAATAGACCAATTAAAAATTTCCATGTGTCATGACCAAGGTGTGCCACATGGAACCACCAGGGCATGCCACATGGCACCACCGTAAAATCCAGATATCATCCCCATCAGTAGACCAGTCAAAAATAGGTGAGACCATAGAGATGATGTGGAAGATTATAGTATTGACACGTGGTATATGACTACCCTTGGCATGGCATAGTGTGGACCAATATCATTGGGCCATGTGTCCCAATTAGAATGTGCCATGTGGCACATAACTGATGGCCAAAAGGGATCATTCAAACCATGGGTGCATGGGCTGGTTAAGGGTTAAATTTGGCACACATTTCATTTTAATTACCATATATTAAAATTTTTATAACAAAGAGCTATTACGTGAGTTGTGAGGCTTGAACCCCAACCACCTACATGTCAATCCAACTAGTTACCAACAAACCAAAATAATGCCCTTTGTTATGTTTTCCAACCCACATACATATAAACTCACCTATGTTCATATAAGAATAGAAGATGGAGTCGTGAGCTGGCTAATAGGTCATGGAACCCAAATAGGAGTGCAACCCTAAACACAGGGACCAGGCTCGACACAACTTTAGAGGAAACATATTTTGTAGGAATATTCCCAAAGAATATTATTTTGATGTTCTGAGGAATCTTTAAGATTCCTTGTGGGGTCATAATTGAAAGCGTCAGACTGGGGTCAAGTATATACTCATTTCAACCAAAATTTCACAAGGATCGCAATGGTGCAGTCTATTTTTGCATCTGAGCAATGAATTTTAGGGTTCATGGAAGAAACCTACCTTCTTCATTAATTTTTTGGCACAAAGTGGAGACAAAAATGCATCTTTTATAAGTAGGTCATGTTTACAGTCAAAGGTATCAGAAGGATGAGACAAATTTTGGTGCTATGATTCTTATCATTTGAGCAATCTAATTTCAAGGCACTCCCAGGATGGAGGTATAATGATGTATTCATCATGTATTTTCCTTTTTTTTCTATAAGATGAATAAAGTGGCCTCCCCATTACTGAAGCAAGGCCTGAAAACGTAGTCCATACTAGACAAAATATGTTATCAAATTTTTGTGTGAATTGTGTTTATGGTCTCCTTTATGTTGCTTCTTATTTAAGTGTTTTCATGCATGTTTTTTACATGATATTTCATGCAATTCTGATAACATCAACCAAAGAAAATATCTTGGAATATGATGGTAAATTAGAGAATTATGGATCATGTTTGGTATCAGAGAAATCTTATTGCTGATGTAAATTAAGAGCGTGAATGATAACCAAATATTGGGCGTGCAACATAAATATTGCAGTAGGTGTTGTACCAAATATGAATAGAGCACCAAAGACTACATGGCTCTAAGAACTTGAGGAGACCAACCAGAGGATTCAAGCATAGAATGTTGAAATGAGAAGACTTTTACAAGAAATAGAAGAGAATTAGTAGGGATTTTAGCTTTAATTTCAAGCCATGAAAGAGGCCTTCGAAAAGTTGAAAATTGGCCAAGGCTTAGGGAAGCCATCATTACCCACTACAAAATTGGAAACCGAGGTAAAAAATGTCAATGATTATTCAATTTCATGTCCATATTATGATGAAGATTGTGGTGCATTTTAAAGGCACGCTATAAGCATTGGTTTGAAGCTAATGAGCATGGGATATGAAGGCAAGGGCCTCGGTGTTAATGGCCAAGGAATTGCGAATCCAATCCAAGTGGTGGAATTACCTCAATATGCAGGATTGGGCTATGTCAGAAAGGAAGAGACAAGAGAGTCTTCAAGCGACAAGTATGAGAAAGTGTAGGATGCTAAGAGCACATCAAAACCTTCCAGTGATAGTGAAAATTCCAAAGGAATATCTAAGGCAATCTCTCCTCGCTAGATTCGCTACAAAGAAAACCATTCACGAAAGAAGACCAAAAAATTATGGCAGAAGAAGAACCATTATAGCCATTGCAATAATAGGGGGAATCAGAAAGCCACATGTTGGAAGCTCCATCAAGAGTTACACCCAAAGAAGGACCAAGAGCATATGAAAGCAACTGTGAACGAACTGGCCGATGAAGGAGTTTAACAAGGAAGCCAACTATAGGATGAAGGGCCATTAGCCAGGTTAGGCAAGAGATGGGTATCCTTTTTATGTAGTTAAATGTGGCCACCATTGTAAATCACATGTTGTGAAAATGTTTGTAAAACTAATGATGTGTATAACATCACTTATGAATGAAACATAGCGATATTTTTTCCTTTAGTTGGATAGAAAAGGGTATTTTTTATGTTTTAAACTTTACCATGAGCGTGTTATAAACTCTTATCAAGTATGGTCTTGTAAATTGGACATGTATTGGCAGCTATAGATTTGCATATGGATATAGATGTTGGTTTCGTCACTTCTAGCTCCAAAGTATAAAGGTGAAGGAGAATAAAGTGTGGCCTGTTAGAGACATTTTTTATGCATATCAAGATTGCAATACTTGTTTATATTTTTGGAGGACAAAAAGTACTTTAATGGGGAGGAATGATCCAGGTGGAACCCTAATGTCAAAAAAAACAAAGTCCTTGAATTTCCATGAAACTAGGAAGAGATCAAAGATTTCATTGCAATATTTCCAATAGTGCAAATGAAAAATCAATTTGAGTCCATATGCATAAGTTATGGCTGGTCAATTGTTTTTGTCAAAATGGTAAAAATTCAAAGTTAAACTGGGATGGTGTTAGTCATCAATAATTTTTTTATTTCTATATATGACTAAATGTTTATCCTAGATTTCTAGAAACAAAATTCATGAATATTATGAGTTCTAGAAATCTCACTGCCTTCATTATCCTTAGGATAATTTTTTCACTATTTCATTATCCCATCATGTCATGCTCAGCTTACAAATCCTAGAAGAACCATCATGGGCTCATACCACTCATTTTTTCTATATTCTATCACCCCTGATGTTAGCACTCTGTTTTGGCTTGCCTAGTTCCTCCACTTGCCACCTAGGATCACCAACAAACCTACTCACTCTTGTATTTCTTGGATACATCAAGAATTTATGGTCTCTAAACTATCTCTATTGACTCTTTAGATAAATCAAGTACATTGGATTTTGGATCTTCAATACACCACTTGTTCAACCCTTGGTTAAACTAAGAGGGGGGGTGAATCAGTCTAATGCAGTCATGGTCTTGTAAAAATTTCTTTTACACTTATTTACATCTTCATTTCGTGATCCACTTAATATACAATGGAACAACAATCTTAATAAGTGAGAAACAGGTATTAAGAAGATTAAATACAAAATATCAACATATAATCATCATGCACATAGACAAAAGATATAAGTGGAAACCCATAGGGGAGAAAGCCACATCTTATTATTGTTGTGATGCAAAGGCAAGCTCCAACTCCCTCTCACCACTGATTTTCTGTAGGCTCCAACCTACAGGAGGCTACTACCTCAATTCTGCAAGCTACAACGTGCAAGGAAGCTCCAACTCCCATCTAATTTCTGCAGGCTACAACCTACAGGAGGCTCCTACCTCAGCCAGCTACAACTGGACATCTATCAAGCTACAACTTGATATGGAAGCACCAACTTCCTCACTGTACAATAAAATCATATGCTAATTTACCTGGATATCAACTCTGTTTTTCTCCTTCTTTACTATTGTCCTTTCAGCCTTCAAATTAGCTTTATATCATCTCTATATCTTCATAACTCCTCTCTCTGCTCCTTCTTCTTACATTCTCTCACCACTTTCTCCATTATCTCACACTTATGCATATGTTGGTAACATTATTTATAGAGATCACCTCATAAATGTTTGAATTCCACAGGGAATTCAAAATGAATAGGTATGACTCTCTGCCTTCCTCCTTCTCATTTTCTTGTCTAGCACATTTAGAATAATATAACAGAGTGTATACATTTGTGTATTATAGTGGAGTTTTGTTTTTCCTACAAAGACTTGCCTTTACATCACAAACAATATAAATTCAATAATACATTTACAGTTACAATCAAACATTTCAATTCAACCCTTTCAACCTCTTGCTTTTCCGTTTATTTTGTCTTCTCTGCCTGCTATCCCTTTATATTCTCTACCTGCTGTTGTATTTCTAACTGTTCTACACAAGAATGGGTCCTTTTAACTGTGCGAGCCTTTCCTTGTCGTGTTTAACCTTTTCTTTTGTTACACGAGTTGACCTCTGCTTCCACTCTTTTCTTCACAAACAACGCAGAATACATTAAGCATGTACATGAAATTCACTACTATTTACCTCTGAACAATATCGCATCCACTTTTTATCACATTTTGGTATTTCCATCGTTATTTTCTATATGGATCCCTTATTCTCCGATGCAATTTACAAAAGGAAAACCCATACTCCCAGACTTGAAAATCTTTAGGCTTTGGCTTTGGTCTTCATCACGTCCGCTCTCTTTATTGCACTTCGCACTTCAGCGTTCCCATGTTTTTGTGTGATTTTTCTCCTGCCCCGATTTTGATATGCGATGGTAATATCGCATCGCAATATCGACCATCGCAATATCGCAATATTGGCTATCGCATATTAATTTAACATACCGTTCGAACTCATATCATATGCGATATGCGATATGCGATCGCATCGCTTCACATCGCATTGCATCTTCGCATTGAATCGCATCGTCACTTCGTGGTATGCGATGGAATTCGCATCGTCGATGTGTGATATAGCATTGTGCCGCCACGTGTCCCTTCACATCGCCACATCGCATCGCCACTTTGCATCCATCCAACGGCTATCGCATTCGCTTGCGATGTCCGATATGCGATCGGGTCCCACTTGTTTCCGATATAATCTCTGTCGTATATCTCCTTTAATATCATCTGTTGATCACGCTGGTCCACGACTGTACTTTTGGGGTTTAGGAAAGCGGGTCCCAGTTCACAGCACTGTGGAGGCACTCCTTGGTACAAAATAATCATCGGGCTTGTGCTACCGCAGTGAATGACAATCGTCGATCTGCAATCAACGCCCGATGGGCGGGTCAACTGTGGAGGCACTCCCTTGGGTTAATCATCTGGCTTTTTATGCCCCCGTGGTACTGTTGATCCCAGATCAATGTTAACCATGCTCATAAGATGCGATGTTCAACTCTGTGACACCGGTCCCACACCTTTTATCATTCCGCCCTTTATATAATTTTTTCTTTAAAACAAAACACGTCAACAAAATGTATTGGCCCCACAGTATGCCTCCTTTTAACTCATAATTTTGTTATGCCAAAGAATGTTGAGTCTCCGCCGATGCGATCATCACCGTTGATATGTCTAGATCTACGGTCCTCATTGTTGCTGGCACTTCCAATTAATACTCAACCGCTTGCATAATATCATCTCCGCTTATGATTCTCAACTCTATGGTTTAAACCCCAAATAAACCATATAAATATTTACGGGCCCACAACTTTATTTCAATGTACCTTTTACACCGTCAATATAATCGCTCATATATCTGACGACTATCACATAACAAAGATACATGACCTTTAATTTTTCAATCTCACGCAAAATAGCTGGTTTTGTGTTGCTATGTGTCAACTCCTTAACACTATCACGTTCATTTCAACTTTTACCACTTACCACTCTAAAGCTACTCTGTGGTTCCATACTTCGTTTGTTTATGCTATCTTTGCTCATTTTCTTCCTTAGCTGCTTCTCTGCTACCTCTGCTTCTTTTTTTTGCCTCTCTTTTATGCTTTCTTACTGCATTATTGCCTGATCTGCTCCTTTGCCTTATTGCTAGTTCTTCTCTGCTCCTTTACCTTAGTGATAGTTCAGGTGCTGCTCCTTTGTGCTTCTTTGCCATCAATGACAATATTTCCAACAGTCTCCCCCTTTGGCATTGATGGCAACACATCCACCAATACTCCCATACTTCCTTTAGGACTTCCTCCCCCTTTCATTCTGAGAAGTATCTTGTCTTTCTTCCTCTACCTTCTTTACAAAAGAGAATTTCTTATTTTACTTGCTTTTCCTCCCCCTTTGACATCAATGGAAAAGGGTTGCACTTTTCCTAGTGTGGTTTCTATCTTTTCATAATACTCTGATCTTGAGGACCTGTTCCATGCACTGCTCCATTGCTCTAGCTCTTTTGTGAAAATTTTATTGACTGCTCTCCCCCTCGAATGATGCTTTCTTGACTGATACAGACTATCACTTGACTTTTGTTCTGATCCCATTCTTTGTATGTAGTCTTTTCTTATATATATATATATATATATGAATTTCTAATCTTATCAGAGAGTAACATCTGCAGACACTACCCCTAGTTTGTCTCTTAGATATTCGAATGGTTCTTTAGCAAGAGGTTTTGTGAATATGTCTGTTGTTTTTTCCTTAGTTGGTACATATTCCAACTTCACTAATTTCTGTGCTACTTGTTCTCTGAGGAAGTGGTAGTTTATTGGGATGTGCTTTGTTTTCGAATGAAGTACATGATTTTTTGATATACTTATTGCACTTGTATTGTCACATTTGATAGAAATGGGTTCATCAATGCTAACCTTCATGTCTTGGAGAGTTTGTTTCATCCACATTACTTATGCGCAACATGCTGTTGCTGCTATTTATTCTGCTTCTACTGTAGATAGAGAGATAGAAGTTTGCTTCTTGCTTAGCCATGCCACCAGATTTTTTCCCAAATAAAATGCACCTCCGCTTGTGATTTTCCTGTCATCCACACAGTTGACCCAATCTGAATCTATGTATGCTGTCGATGTGAAGCTTTTTCCTTTTGGATACCATAGGACATAATGTGAAGTTCCTTGTAGATATCTAAATATTCTCTTGATTGCAAGTAAATGATTTTGTTTTGGTGCTTCTTGATATCTTGCCACAAGTCCTACTGCCAACATAATGTCTGGTCTAGAAGCAGTTAGGTATAGTACACTTCCTATCATGGATCTGTAAAGTTTTTGATCTACATCTTTTGATCCATCATTAGCACATAGTTTGTATCTAGTGATCATGGGAGTTGTCACAGGTATGCAGTCTTCCATTTTGAATCTTTTTAACATCTCTCTTAAGTATTTTTCTTGTGAGATGAATGTTCCTGTGTTCTTTTGTTGAATTTGAAGTCCTAAATAGAAGGTGAGCTCTCCAATAATTGACATCTCAAACTCTAATTTCAGTTCTTCAGCAAATCCTTTTGCTAACTCATCTTTTTTTCTACCAAACATGATGTCATCTACATACACTACTACAATTAAGAGTTCATTTTCATTAGCCTTTATGTACAAATTGTTGTCTACTCCTCCTTTCTTGAACCCTTGCTTTTGCAAGTATTTGTATAGCCTTGAATACCATACACGAGGAGCTTGTTTCAGACCATATAAGGCTTTATTTAATCTACACATATAGTCATGTTTATATTTTAATGAGAAACCTTGAGGTTGTTCCATGTAGACTTCTTCCTCTAGATCTCCATTTAGGAAGGCGGACTTTACATCCATTTGATATACCCTGAAATAATGATAGGATGCAAAGGAAAAAACATTATGATTGCTTCCATTTTGGCTACAAGGGCAAAGGTTTCATCATAATCAAGTGCTTCAATTTGAGAATATCCCTTGCATACAAGTCTGTCTTTATTTTTGATTACCTGCCCTTTTTCATTCATATTATTCTTGAATATCCATTTTGTGCCAATGACATTTTTCCCAGTGGGTCTTGGAATTAATTCCCAGGCTCAATTTGGTCTAGTTCTTCATTCATAGCATTTACCCAATTTTTGTCTTAGCTGGCTTCTTCGAACTTCTTTGGCTCTATTTGAGATAGCATGGCTAGGTATACTTCTTCTGTCTGTTCAGAAAGCTGTCTTCTTGTATGGACTCCCACACTCTTGTCCCCAATGATTTGATCTTCTGGATGGTTCTTTTGAGTGTGTCTTGAGGGACCTTTTGAGTTTAATTCAGTATATTCTGTTGTCTTGTTCAATTCATCATTATCCTGGTTCTCATCTTCATGATCATCTGGAGGATTGCCGCATCTTGTGCTTCTTGTTTTGTTTGGTAGATATTCGTCGAATCTTACATCAATGCTTTCAACAATCTTGTGTAGTCCTTTGTTGTAGCACCTGTAACCCTTCCTCTTGGATGCATATCCTAAAATTATTCCCTCATCAGCTCTTGCAACAAACTTCCCCTGTTTTTCATCATTATTTTTTATGAAACACTTACTTCCAAAGACTCTAAAGTGCTTGATTGATGCTGGTTTACCATGCCATAATTTGTAAGGAGTCTTATGAAAATTTGGTCTTAGATGAGCTTTGTTGAGAATGTGAATAGCTGTGTGTACTGCTGTGTATACTGATTTTTCCCAATAGGTTTGGGGAATGTTACTTTCTTGCATCATGGCTCTTGCAATTTGTTGTACTGACCTGTTTTGTCTTTCTGCTACTCCATTCTCTTGAGGTGTACCTGCAATTGTAAACTTTTGTTTTATCCCATGTTCATTGCATAGGTATGCAAAATCATAGTCTGTGAATTCACCTCCTCTATCTGACTTGATGCACTTTAGCTTGCATCCTGTTTGACTTTTAGCCAATGCCTTGAATATCTTGAATTTCTCAATTGCTTCAGATTTATGTTTGAGAAATGCCACCCACGTCAATCTGGTAAAATCATCTATTATTAACATGAAATAAGATTCTCCACCTGGTGCATTAGTTCTTGAAGGTCCACACAGGTCCATGTGTACAAGCTGAATTGGCCTACTTGTATATAGTTCATCTTTGGTCTTGAAATATGTGTGGGTCTATTTTCCCAATTGGCAGGATTTACATATGGTATTTGGAGGCTTCTTTATTGTAGGCATATCTCTGACTACATTCTTCTTGCTTATACTGATGATGTGGTCAAAGTTTAGGTGTCCTAGTCTTCTATGCCATAACGATGATTCATCAAGTTTGCTTATGTGCCATGCTTCATTCTCTTCTTCCACTATATAGACATTACTTTCTGTTTTAACGCCTTTGATCAAGGTCTTTCCTGTGGTGCTTGATCTTACCTCACAATCTTGGGCTCTGAAAAGGACCTCACAGCCTTTATCACACATTTTACTGACACTTAGCAGATAGGCTTTTAGCCCATCCACAAATAGTACATCTTGAGCCTTTCCTCTTCCATTATTCAAACTGACTGAGCCTTTTCCTTTGATTTTCCCTGCTTTATCATTTCTGAATGTTACATTTCCAGATTTCTTTTCATCAAAGGTTACAAACTTGCTTCGATCTCCAGTCATATGCTTTGAGCATCCACTGTCCATATACCATTGGATTTTCTAATCTTGAGCTATTAGAGCTAGGTCACACTTATTCAACTTCTTTTTCCACTGCAGGCAGCTATTTGTTTTGCACCTTTTATTAGAAGATGGACCACATTCTTTGAGAGGACATTTGGAAGAAATGTGTCCGATTTGATGGCATACAAAGAATTTGATTATATTTTTAAAAGGATTATGTGTACGAGTGAAATCTCCATTGTTCATAAATCTCCTTGGGGTTTTAAGCATCAGTCTTTGTCCATACGTTGTGCACTCCATGGATTTATGGCCTAACCCCTTACAAAAAAAACAATACCCATGGAAATGATTAGTGTACATAGTGTAGGGTTGTCCTCTCCATTTGTTTGCTTGAGGTAGTCTTTTCAATTTCTGCATCTTTTGCTAGTTGAAATCGATTATCTTTGTTTGAAAATATGCAGCAATATGTCCCAGTTTGTGGCAGGCCAAAAAAGTGACATTTCTCGTAGGAGGAAAGAATCGCCTTTGAGATCTTCCGAACTTGTTCAATTGATCTTCAGGAACAATTGAGATTTTTGCAACTAATTGTTATTCCTCTCATTCTCTGTCTCTTTATGTTGTTGCTTGTTTCTGTTTGTTTCATCACACATCAAGTTCTTGTTGGATTATGCTTCTGTGGTTCCTTTTTGAGTTGTTTCATTATCCTTTACAGCTTTAAAAAAAATTATATTCTTGTTATCTTCTACCTTGGACTTACTGGTTTCTCCTTCATATCCTATCCCAGCCTTTATGAGAGGATACCTTTGAGCATTTAGAATCTTTTCCAACAGTTCAGTGCTTGTCATTCGAGGAGTGTTCATTGACAATTCCCTTTGGGTGTTTTCTAGTTTCTTTCTTAGGCATACCACTTCTTCTTTCAATTTCTCTTGCTCCTGATGTTTATCATTAATTTGATTTAGCAGAATGTCTTCCACCTTCTTAGCTTCTTCAAGTTCTACTTTCAATTGAATGAAGTCGTCTGAATTTGGTACCTCTTTTACATATTTGAGGAGGATGTCTTTCTATTTTCTACACTTGAGTTTAAGTCTGTCTATTTCTTCCAGGGCACTTTTTAGCTCCCCCTCAAGATATACCTCACCTTCTTCCTCATCTTCTAGAAGGAATCCTTCAGAATCTTCCTTGGCCATCAACAAAAATTCAGAGGTTCCTTATTCATTTGAGGATTCATCTGAGTTTTCAGATGCATTGCTATCTTGCTGAGCATAAAGTGATTTTCCGTTGAATCTCTTCCCTTTTTGCCAGTTATTTGTTTTGGTTTTCTCTGTCTCTTAAGTTTGATTCTTTATTTTCTTGTAAGGACACTTCGATGCATAGTGCCCAACTCTTCCACAGTTAAAGCATTTAAATGGAAGCTTACCTTTATACTTACCTGAGCCTCTATCCAATCTTCTTACAAATTTGGCCTCTTATTCATCAGAGCAGGAGCATATATCTTCCTTTTCTTCTTTTCTCTTCTCAGCCTTAAAGGCTGCCTCCCTCACATTTGACTTCCTTTGTGGAAGTCTCATCTCATAGGAAGTTTCCAAGTAATTGGTTCATGGTCAATGTTTCCCAATCAGCTATTTCTTCTATGGAAGAAACCTTGGGATTAAAATTGGATGGTAAAGATCTCAATATCTTTTGAACAATTACACATTCTCTAATGGTTTCTCCTAGAGATTTCATATTATTCACAATTTCTGCAACCTTTAAGAAGAAGCTGGCAACATCTTCTTCTTCATTCATTTTTATATTTTCAAATTGGGCTCGATAGACTTGTAGTTTGGCCATCTTCACCTTTTTATCTCCCTCATGGATACTTTCTAATGTATCCCATATTTCTTTGGTAGTCTTGTTATGCATTACTTTGATAAATTATGCCTCACACAAACCACTTAAGAGAGCATTCATGGCTTCGACATTAGCTATAAAATCTTGTTTGGCTTCTTTCTCTGTGTCAGAATCCTTTGGGGCATATCCCAAATCCACAGCAGCCCAAAATTCTATTCCTAGAGACATTATGTACGTCCTCATTCTTATTTTCTAGAAGGCATAATTTGTACTAGTAAACAAAGGGGCTTTATTTGTTGAGCATCCTTCTAAACTAGCCATCTTGGGGACCTAGGATCTCCTTCCAGTTGTTAAATTGATATAGAAGGAACCTGCTCTCATACTAATTGTTGAACCCTTGGTTAAACTGAGAGGGGGGGTGAATCAGTTTAACACAGTCATGGTCTTGTAAAAATTTCTTTTACACTTATTTACATCTTCATTTCATGATCAACTTAATATACAATGGAACAACAATATTAATAAGTGAGCAGCAGGTATTAAGTAGATTAAATACATAATATCAACATATAATCATCATGCACATAGACAACAGATATAAGTGGAAACCCATAAGGGAGAAAACCACATATTATAAATTTTGTGATGCAAAGGCAAGCTCCAACTCCCTCTCACCACTGATTTTCTGTAGGCTCCAACCTACAGGAGGCTACTACCTCAATTCTGCAAGCTACAACTTGCAAGGAAGCTCCAACTCCCATCTAATTTCTGTAGGCTACAACCTACAGGAGGCTCCTACCTCAGCTAGCTACAACTAGACATCTATCAAGCTACAAATTGATATGGAAGCACCAACTTCCTCACTGTACAATAAAATCATATGCTGATTTACCTAGATATGAGCTATGTTTTTCTCCTTCTTTACTGTTGTCCTTCCAACCTTCAAATTTTCTTTATATCATCTCTGGATCTTCACAACTTCTCTCTCTTCTCCTTCTTCTTCTTACATTCTCTCACCTCTTTCTCCATTCTCTCACACTTATGCATATGCTGGTAACATTATTTATAGAGATCACCTCATAACTATTTTCATTCCACAGGGAATTAAAAATGAACATGTATGACTCTTTGCCTTTCTCCTTCTCATTTTCTTGTCCAGCACATTCATAATAATATAACAGAGTGTATATATTTGTGTATTATAATGGATTTTTGTGTTTTCCTACGGAGACTTACCTTTACATCAAAAACAATATAAATTCAATAATACATTTACAGTTGCAATCAAACATTTCAATTCAACCCTTTCAGCCTCTTTCTTTTTCGTTTATTTTGTCTTCTCTACCTGTTGTCCCTTTATCTTCTCTACCTATTGTTGTATTTCTAACTGTTCTACACAGGAATGGGTCCTTTTAAATGCGCTAGCCTTTCCTTGTCGTGTTTAACCTTTTATTTTGTTACCCGAGTCGACCTCTGCTTCCACTCTTTTCTTCACAAACAACGTAGAATACATTAAGTTTGGATATGAAATTCATTAATATTTACCTCTGAACAATATCGCATCCAATTTTTATCGCATTTCGGTATTTCCATCGTTCTTTGCTATATGGATCCTTTGTTCTCCGATGTGATTTACAAAGGGAAAACCTATACTCCCGGACTTGAAAATCTTTAGGCTTCGGCTTTGGTCTTCATCGCGTCCACTCTCTTTATCGCACTTCGCACTTCGGCGTTCCCATGTGTTTGTGAGATTTTTCTCCTGCCCCGATTGCGATATGTGATGGTAATATCGCATCGTAATATCGGCTATTGCAATATCGCAATATCAGATATCGCATATTAATTTACCATACCATGCGAACTCATATCATATGAGAGATGCGATATGTGATTGCATCGCCACTTTGTGGTATGCGATGGACTTCGCATCGCCGATGTGCGATATAACGCTGTGTCGCCATGTGTCCCTTCGCATCACCACATCGCATCGCAACTTTGCATCCATCTAGCAGCTATCGCATTCGCTTGCAATGTCCGATATGTGATCGGGTCCCACTTGTTTCCGATATAATCTATGCCGTCTATCTCCTTTAATCTCATCCATTGATCGCGCCGATCCACGACTATACTTTTGGGGTTTAGGAAAGCGGGTCACAGTTCACAGCACTGCGAAGGCACTCCTTGGTACGGAATAATCATCGGGCTTGTGCTACCACAGTGAATGACAACTGTGGATCTGCGGTCAATGCACGATGGGCGGGTTAACTACGGAGGCACCCCCTTGGGTTAATCATCTGACTGTTTGTGCCCCCGCGGTACCATTGATCCCAGATCAACGTTAACCATGCTCATAAGATGTGTTGTTCAACTCTGTGACACCGGTCCCACACCTTTTATCATTATGCTCTTTATATAATTTTTTCTTTAAAACAAAACATGTCAACAAAATGTATTGGCCCCGCAGTATGCCTCCTCTTAACTCATAATTTCGTTATGCCAAAGAATGTTGAGTCTTCACCGATGCGATCATCACCATTGATCTGTCCAGATCTACGGTCCTTTTTTCTACTAGCACTTCCTATTAATACTCAAGCGCTAGCATAATATCATCTCCGCTTATGATTCTCAACTCTATGGTTTAAACCCCAAATAAACCATATAAATATTTACGGGCCCACAACTTTATTTCAACGTACCTTTTACACCATCGAGCTAATCGCTAATATATCCAATGACTATCGCATAACAAAGATACATGACCTTTAATTTTTCAATCTCACGCGAAATAACCAGTTTTGTGTTTCTATGTGTCAAATCCTTAATGCTATCGTTTTCATTTCAACTTTTACCACTTACCACTCTAAAGTTGCGCGAAAACCCATTTGTCAGTTTTTGAAACCGTCTTCACTGTTCCATCTCTGTTATTGATTCATGGTTCCATACTCCATTTTTTTACACTGTCTTTGCTCCTTTTCTTCCTTAGATGCTTCTCTACTGCCTCTACTTCTTTCTGTTGCCTCTCTTTTATGCTTTCTTACTGCATTATTGCCTGATGTGCTCCTTTGCCTTATTGTTGGTTCTTCTCTGCTCCTTTGCCTTAGTGATAGTTCAGGTGTTGCTCCTTTGTGCTCCTTTTCCATCAATGACAATATTTCCAACACCACTGTGTCAATACTCTATTTTTACACTTGAAGATTCCAAACCAATTTTCAGTCAAAGAGAGGTCAAAGAATCCCCACTAAGTCAATTAGGGTTTCATGTGTTGCAGGTTTGTCTTTGATGTTCTAAATCAATTTTTTTCATATACTAAGAAGATGAATCAAATGAACAGAATGTCATCATCTGTTGTTCCAAGACAGATCAAAAAAACCTTCAAGGAAGACCTTCCTAATCAAGTTCAAATTCTGCAAAAGGAAGATACAAAGACATTAAAACTTCTGCAAGAGTGTTATAAGCCATCAACAGAAAGAATTGACAAGGTAGATAGTGTGCCCTAAGTCAAGAAAAATCACAGTTGAAGAAAGGGAAACCAGTTGGGCTTAAAGAGAAACTAAGGTTTGTTAAGCTTAAAGGTCAAGCAGTGTGCCAAACAGTGACAAATTGCAGAATGACCATGGAGGTGGCACACCAAGCCAAACATAATGGAAGTTTGTCAAAAACTGTTAATCAAAGAGAGAAAGGGTGAGGTGAACTCCATAATGATAGCAAAGGGAGAGTTTGAAGGAGTTGTTGTGTACAAGAATCAAAGGGCTACCAAGATAAGGTGTCTCATTGCTTCAAAGAAAAAGGATGGAAAAGAGTATCAGTGGAAGAGAGGGAAGTTTTTAAGGCTGCTTCTATATCAAGATAAATATATCAAACCCTTAGGCTAAAGGAAAAAATCAAGGTCATCATATCAGTCACCTACATAGCAAGAATGTCAAAAAGAGTTGGTGAGAAAGGGCTAAAAAGCTTGAAAAGCCTTAGAAATGGGTGGCAAAGGTTAAGAGAAATTCATAAGCCCATTGAACTCATTAAACACTTTAGAAAATCATTTCTCACTTAAAAAAAAATCAAAAAGTAGTCAAGGGAAAAAATTCTGGGTTTTTTAGCCAAAAATGGGCAAAACTACCTTGTGTTATGCACCTGGCATTTCCTCCTGTGTATTTTTACACGAGGCATTGCACGCCTATGTAATGGCGCTGTGTGCCTGTAATTTTCGTCCGACAGGCCCGAAAATGTGACCCGACTCGCTGACCTGACAGCGTGTAGTGCAGCCCGACAGGCCCAAGCTACTACGTGCAGGGATGTACAGAAGCCTGATAGCTCATGCAGCTCCGTCGCCACTACTCTCCTGTCCGTTCAACCCGACACGAAGACCGCTCGACTCACCAACCCAAAAACATGTAGAGCAACCTGACTAGCCTGGGCGCTATGCACAGGACACGTTCAACAACGCCCGACAGGGCCGACAGCTCGTGCAACCTCTGCCGGTGCTACGCTCCTGCGTTGCACGTTCGATAACAACCCATGCAGCCACCCGACTAGCCCGACGCTATGTGTTTTCACTGCGCGTTCAACCAGAAGGATCCTCCACCAGATCAACACCTCCCTCCACTCCTCCATCACCCCCCACTGACCATGAATCCTCATCCACACATGAATCTTCTCCCCAAGAGAGTCTTCCTCCCTCATCTTCTCCTCAAACATCAAATCAAGAAGAAACAAATGTTGAGGAAAAAGAGACAAATGATGAGGAAGAAGAAACAGTGATAACGGGGATAATGAAGAGGCAGATTTTGAAGACAAAGGCAGTGAGACAAATAATGAAGAAGAGGCAGATGCAAGCAATGAAGAAGATGCAGATGCAAGCAATGAAAAAGATGCAGATTCAAGAAATGAAGAAGAGGATGATAATGCATAAAATATGGAAGAGGAGGATGATGCTGAAGATCATGAAGATAAAGGAACAGATTATGAAGACAATATAGATACTGAAGATGAAGACAAAGGCAGTAGGAAAAAATATGACAAAGATGATAAAAATGAAGATAATTATTGTGCAGGAAGTCAAGAAGAGGCTAATGACAGTCATGAGGGTAATGAAGACACCATGATGACTGATAGACCTAAATATAATGACAACAGTAACACTGTGAAACCAAAAATAAGTCAAGAGGTTGTTGATAGTGGTGAAGGTCATGACAATGATGTTAGCATGAAGGAAAATGAAAGTACCTCTCAAGAGGGTAGTCAAGAACAAAATGAAAAAGACATAAATGCAGAGATCATTGATGAAAGGAAATACAGTCTTAAGGTCAGCCATGAAAAAGGCATTATAGTAGAAAAATTTGATTTTCTCCCTCTCACATATCAAAAGGGGCCAAGGCTTGTGTTTTATGCCTCCAAAGGGCAAGGGACCATGCCATCCTCCTCAGCTCAGAAGATTGACAAAGGTAAGAAAAAGGTAAAAGAAGAAGTGGAAGATCATGAAGAAGAAAGGGAGTATGAACTTATTCAAATATACAGTGATGAGGAGAATGAAGAAAGAATTTCAAACTCCCTCCTCCAAGACAAGAATTCACAAATCAAAGACTTAGAAGCTGAATTGGAAAGGGAAAAAGATGTCATTCATTTCTATCAGATGGAAAACAAGCAAATGAGTGCCCAACAAGCCATCTATGAAGCTAGAGTACTCAAGGCCCGGAAAGAAGCCTCAAAGGCAAAAGTGAAACTAGAAGAGCTCATAGGCACTTATGAAGAGAGTGAGGATGAGGAAGGAAAATCTAAGAGGAGACCTAGAACCATGGGGTTGAAGAAAGAATTGGAAAAGAAAAGGGAACAAGAATCAGCCCTAGCAGAACAACTTTCTCTCAATGAAATTCTTGCTATGGAAATTGAACATGATAGAGAATCATGGCTTGAAAGGGCTAACATACACCTTGAGGCCAAGCTGGAAAAGGCAAATAAAGACTAGGATCTACAAATAAGAATGACTAAGCATTATGCCCAAAGAAATCAATTTGGAAGGGAAAAAATAAAAAAGGCCCAAACCAAGATCCAGGCACTAAAAGTAGAAAAAGGCCAAGCTAGGCTTGTAATATTGGCAAAAGCCTCTATACAGGTCTCCCAAAACCCATGAGGCACTCATCCACAAATTGGGAGAATTTTGACAAGTTTTTGTTTTTGCTAATTTTTAGGCCAAGGGGGTAGCACAGATGGTGCTACACTCTTTTCAAAGCATATTAAGGAGGAAAGGCTTAAATTTTTGGGATCCTCATCACTAATATAGCATTATCACAAATTTTAAGATCAATTGGAGTGGTTTTGGCCCTCCAAAAGGGTAAAAAACACCCAAATTTTCACCATTTTGCCTGCTTTTCAGGACATGTTTTGTGCCTTTACCAGCCTTGGATTTTTTTTTTTTGAACAATTTACAGAGGTCAAATTAGATAAAAAGTGGCATATCTAGAAATTAGACTTCACGAGATTTCCAACGAGCCATCATGGAGCCTTTTTCGACATCGGGAAGGCCTTCAAAACACTGCTACAAGATGACCCATTTTTCCTACTCCTGTGCTACGCCCTTGGCATGGAAATTCATCCTAAAACACAGTGCTGCGCCCTTAGTAGAGGGAAAGTCAACAATGTATGCTTAGAAAGTTTTAGGAGGTTTGTCAGACCTCAAATATCTATTTTTTTGCAAAAAATGTTTGAAAATATATTTTTTTAGATATTTTGTGCCTTGGCCTTGCAAGGTCTCAAGGACAAATAGTAACTATTCTGATTAGCCAATAGGCTTCTAGATAATCTATTAGATTTTTCTCCTCCTTTTTGGTTAAATAGAGCATTGAGGACTCATTGTAAATGTTGGCATTTGATGAGTTTTGAGAGCAACACATGGTTCTTTGAGGTTGAAGAGCAATTTGGTGTTGTGGAGCTTGTGAATGATTTTCCTTTATTGATGATGATGAAGGTTTGCTTGCAGGATCCCTGAGTTTGGTTAATGGTGATGTGTCTCTTATTTGTTCATGTTTTCTTGTTTATCATTGTGTTCATCCTTCTATGTTGCAATAGCTCAGAAAAGTATAGGTTGAGAAATGTTGTTTGAGGCACCTCAGTCCTCCTGTTTTCTATTGTCTTTATGTTTTCCTCTGCTGGGTCAGTTTAAGGAATTATTAATTTCTCCTTAGGCCCACCTAAGCTTGTTTGTTTCATTAATGGATTAATATTCTAGTTTCCAAATATGATTTATGGTAAGCCTTGCTTATTTGATGTTATCTAAACTCTGCCTTGGAACCTCTCTTTGATGTATTGATTGTTAGGTTAAGCCAAAGAGGTCTTGTTTCGATCTTTCCATTTTTCCATGCCTATCAGTTTGCCTTAAAGATATTTATAGCTTGATTGATGATGTCTAGGAGTTCCCTCTTCATTGGTTAATTTTATTTTTCATCTTATATGTTTTCAAACTTTCTAGGTGAAATCGCTGAAGTTAGATAGGATTTCTTGCTTTATGTGTTTCACTAAATTATTCATCTTGGATGCATATTTGTTTAAAGTATTTTCATTGAATAAATGGTTTGCCATATCTCATGATTATTATCTTTTTCTTATCAGTATTTGAGACCTTCTTGTTTATGGGTATATGACAAAGGATTCTTAACCGCCCTTTGCCCTACCCTGTTTTCCAAACTTTATGTCCATTCCACTTCATACATAACCTTAAAAGATCCATTGACTACACTAGATTTTCCCTGTGATGTACCCCAATTCATTATTGAGATATCAATGACCTTCATAGACTCCATAGCCCAATTGATTTGATGACCTCTCACTCCACCTATCCTACTTGATCATATTACCCAACCAAAAAAACAACAAACCCTACACTTAACAACTAGCCTAAAATCAACCATCTAAAGCGAACAAGTTCACATCCTTTGCACATAATAGAGAGATCCCTCTCTGAGTCCAGGAAGGCTAGGTCCTAGGACTCCAAATACTGGTCTGATGTTACCCTATGCATTTGGTCTACCAATATGCTAAATTATGGGACTCCAACATTCTAGTGATCATGGTGGGACCTTCTGAGTCAGTGACAATCTCAGTATTCCTTACAACCTCAGAAAACCCACAAATATCCTTAGATTGGTATTCAGTTTCTAATGGTGGATAGAATCCTACCTTAAAATAGTTGAAATCATCCACCTGGTGACTCCACAACTCTCAATAGACCTAAAGACTCCACTGGAGGAAGAACCTGAAGCATGACCAGTCATCCTAGAAAGAAAGAGCACTCAGGCCTAGGTTGGATTCAAAAAATTATTGCTTTTATCTATAACTATGTTCTATCCTACTTTAAGCTTGATCAAGAATACACTAATGAGATCTACATTGATCATTGGAAATATCTCAAGCCTCAAAAAGTTGAGCCTCAAATGAAGACCATGAGCAGACTTATACACCTATGGAAGACCTAGTGAAACATAAGCCTCATGCTACTTTTCCTACTCTTTCTGAAACCTAAAAAAGTCATAAATCTCTTTTTGCACTACATATACCTACAAAGGTCCCAGAAAGATACAAGCCTCTGATTTTTCCTCTTGTCCTCCAAGCCCTCCTAGCAAATCTTGCAAATAAACTACTCAGATTTGATGGAGAAAACTCAAAAGTCACCATTGAAGAACACATTCAAAATCTTGAGAATCTACTTGACCTATTTGAAATAGAAGAAGATGATGTGCGTACTAGAATGTTTTCCTTATCATTACAAGGAAAAATTAAGAGTTGGTTTAAGGACCTTCCAGCTGCAAGCATTATCACTTTTCATCAATTCACTCAAGTCTTCCTAGATAGGTGGGTGGTCATGGGAAATGAAGTTCTCATCATAGAGGAATAAAACCATTTAAAAAGGCAACCAAGAGAGATAGTACAAGAATTTTCAGCCAAGTTCAGTAAAGTCTACAATACAATACCTGGTAGATAAATCCACCTTCAGGGTGGGTTCTCTTGCACTACCCAAGTGCTTTTGACCCAGAGATGGTTTTCCTTCGACCCTGGAGGAAATGCAAAGGATAGCTATTGATGTGGAAGCCAACATACTAAACAAGGAGGAAAAGCTAAGAGTAATAGAGAAAGACAAAGCAGATCAAGAGAGAATGATATCTTCATAGGTAAAGCTAGAGATGTTGACAAATACAATCAGCAAAATGATGCATAAACTTGGCAGGAAAGAGGAAGAGTACAAGGTTGAGGTTGGTGCTGATTATTCAAAGCAGCCAGCACCATTTTCTTGGGAAGAACCAAATTATTCATTTCAATGCAAAGATAGCTATCAAAACATACTGGTGGAACAAGGTTGCAAAGAAGAAGATGTGGAAAGTTGTCAAGTAAGTACTATATGCCTTCCTACATCTTTTGCTTCACTATTAAGAGAGTATTACAAGAAAATTGAAAATAGAAACAAGGTAGAATGCTCTAAAGAATCAGTAAGGGAAGAAATGGATAATACAAACCCTTTTTCAAATCCAGAAGTTCCCCCCTCAAATCATCTTGGTACGACTGTTTGGATTACAAAACCAGAAATGGAAGATTAGCCAGCACCTCTTGAGTCCCTAATCTTGTGCTTCGATTCATTTCGGATTGCTAAAGGAGAAGCTATTGGCCATGAACACTCTCCTTTTCATATGGTGGAAAAATATGTTGATTAAGTGTGCTTAATGGATGACATTCCTCTTATGAATAAGCTACCCAAATATGATCGATATGATGATGATTATGTTCTCCAGACTCAAGGTAAAACTACAAAAAAATTAGTGATTAGTTTTTGGGATAAAGACAATAATTTTCAACAGCTCAAATATAGTGATCAACAAATACCACTCAACTATGACAGTGAAGAAGAAAGTGCAGAAAGTTTGGGATAAAGGGAAGGGTCTTTACCTCTTTGTTGTGCTTCCTTTCAGTTCATAAAAGACAACCTTAATGCAATCAGAAGTCAACAATATTTGGGTATTGATTTTAACAACAAAGAACACATTCAGCCCTATGTCCAACCTTCACAAGAGAAAGAGAAAATCTATGGCTCTATTCAATAAGGTTTTCTAGAGGACAACATGGAAATGTATGATGAGTCTGACAGTGCAGATGATCATGAGGAAGAGAAGGAGTTTCTTTCCCAAAAGAGTCCCAAGCTTAGCCAAGTGGAGGAAGAAGCAATCCTGGATCAAGATTATTTTCCAAATCCTCACATTCAGGTATTATTTCAAGATCCCTTTGCTTCTTTATTAGATACATCTAAAGGAGGGATATGTCATGTCAAGAGCAGTTTGATGCAAAATTTCAAGAACATTTTAGGCTCTACTGTTCAAACACTAGTAAGGTGGGAGTGTCCTTTTGATTTTTTCACCACACTCAAAAAGATGAAACAAAATCACTCATGCAATCATCTACTTGACTGGCTATATTGGAAAAGGGACTTCACCAAATGAATTTATATATTTTATAAGTTAGATTAGGATATATAGGCAAGTGAATAAGCTCAGCACTATGAGCATATTTCTACCTTTAGTTTTAGATTGTTTTGACCAAAAAGAGAAAAAAAGTCAAAAACATAGAAAGAAGGAAAAAGAGGGCAGATTTGAAAAAGAGGTACAACCCCATAGCCAAAAAATAGTAATACTGAAAGTGTGAAAGCCTAAATGCCATTGCTAGTTCAAAAAGAAGATCTTGTTTCAGTCATCTACCCTAATCATGGCTGAAACATGTTTTTAATTTTGTGTTGGTAAGTTAGTGAAAGAGAGATTGTCAAAACATTCAAACTTGATTTTTCAAAAGGGATAGATTAGGAGTAAAAGATACTAGTTCCACATGCTCAAAACTGAACAAAGGAGAAAGATGGGGATGCACATTGCATACCAAATGATAAATCACATCCCTTATTTTTCTGGTGTTGTTTGTACAAAAATAATGTCTGTGTACAGCTTGTTCTAATGCCACAACCCATGGTTATTCAAATTGACTAATCCTAATTTAAACCATGCTTTCAATTTCACGTATGTAGCTTAGAGAATGAAGTTTGTCATACAGCCTAATCTTGACAGTCAATTAGACTAGGTAGAGAATAAAAAGAGTTCATTAGCATAATATGAACTCTTGGAAGTAATAAGGGTAGAAGTAGATAGTTTTTTTTGTTTTCAAAAGAAGAAAATGTCAAGGGATTTCCAGTCCAAGTGCACCCAAGGAAGAAAAAATGCTAGGAAAAGTAAGTTGGGTAGGTAGAGATGAATTTGAATCTAACATGTCCTTCAGATTTTTTAGATAATAGTTTCAAGAGAAACAACAATAAATTAGAAGAAGTAAAAATCTGCCCAATGGATGAGGCATTAGTCTTCATAAAACCAGAGATCTTATGTTCTGGACACCTCCTGAAAAGGAGCTACCCTCCCCAAGTGGAGCCACTGTTAGTCATCAGTAATTTTTTTCTTTCTATAAATGACTAAATGTTTATCCCATATTTCTAGAAACAAAATTCATGAATATTGTGAGTTCTAGAAATCTCACTTCCTTCATTATCCTTAGGACAAATTTTTCACTATTTCATTATCCCATCATGTCATGCTCAGCTTACCAATCCTAGAAGACCCATCATGGGCTCATACCAGTCATTTTGTCTATATTCTGTCACCCCTGACCTTAGCACTCTGTTTTGGCTTGCCTAGTTCCTCCACTTGCCACCTAGGATCACCAACAAACTCACTCTTGTGTTTCCTGGATACATCAAGCATTGATGGTCTCTAAACTATCTATGTAGATTCTCTAGATAAATCAAGTACATTGGATTTTTTATCTTCAATACACCACTTTTTCAATACTCTATTTTTACACTCGAAGATTCCAAGCCAATTTTCAGTCAAAGAGAGGTCAAAGAATCCCCACTAAGTCAATTAGGGTTTCATGTGTTGCAGGTTTGTCTTTGATGTTCTAAATCAGTGTTTTTAATATACTAAGAAGATGAATCAAATGAAAATAAGGTCAGCATGTGTTATTCCAAGACAGATCAGAAAAACCTTCAAGGAAGACCTTCCTAGTCAAGTTCAAATTCTGCAAAAGGAAGATACAAATACATTTACACTTCTGCGAGAGTGTTATAAGCCATCAATGGAAAGAATTGACAAGGTAGATGGTGTGCACTAATTCAAGACAACTCACAGTTGAAGAAAGGGAAACTAGTTGGGATTAAAGAGAAACTAAGGTTTGTTAAGCTTGAAGGTCAAGCTGTGTGCCAAACATTGACAAACTGCAGAATGACCATGGAGGTGGCACATCAAGCCAAACATAATGGAAGTTTTTCAGAAACTATTAATCAAAGAGGGAAAGGGTGAGGTGAACTCCATAATGATATCAAATGGAGAGTTTGAAGGAGTTGTTGTGTACAAGCATCAAAGGGCTGCGAAGATAACATGTCTCATTACTTCAAAGAACAAGGATGGAAAAGAGTATCAGTGGAAGAGAGGGAATTTTTTAACGTTGCTTCTTTATCAAGATAAATAGATCAAACCCTCAGACTAAAGGCAGAAATCAAGGTCATCATATCAGTCACCTACAAAGCAAGAATGTCAAAAAGAGTTGGTGAGAAAGGGTTAAAAATCTTGAAAAGCCTTAGAAATGGGTGGCAAAGGTTAAGAGAAATTCTTAAGCCCATTAAACTCACTAAAAACTTCAGATAGTCATTGCTCACTTGCAAAAAACATCAAAAAGTAGTCAAGGGAAGAAATTCTGGGTTTTTTAGCCAAAAATGGGAAAAACTGCCTTGTGCTACGTGCCTGACATTTCCTCCTGTGTATTTTTACATGAGGCGCTACGCGCCTACACTTTTTGCTCAACAGGCTCTGAAATGTGACTCGAATCACCGACCCAACCGCGTGCAGTCTAGCCCGACAGGCCCAAGCTGCTACGTGCAGGGACGTAAAGAAGCCCGACAACTCGTGCAGCTCCGCCGTCACTATGCTCCTGTCCGTTCAACTTGGCATGAAGACCACCCAACTCACTGACCCAATAGTGTGCAGAGCAGGCCGACTGGCCCGAGCGCTACGCACAGGGCATGTTCAAAAGCACTCGACAGGCCCGACAGCTGGTGTAGCCTCTGACAGTGCTACACACCTGCACTGCATGTTCAGGAACATCCCGTGCAGCCACCCAACTGGCCCTGCGCTACGATTTTGCGCTGCGCGTTCAACCAGAAGGTTTCTCTAGTAGATCAACACCTCCCTCCACTCCTCCATCACCACCCACTGAACATGACTCCTCATCCACACATGATTATTCTCCCCAAGAGAGTCTCCCTCCCTTAGCTTCTCCTCAAAACATCAAATCAAGAACAAATAAATGATGAGGAAAAAGAGACAAATGATGAGGATGAAGAAACAATGATAAAGAGGATAATGAAGAGGCATATTTTGAAGACAAAGGCAGTGAGCCAAATAATGAAGAAGAGGAAGATGCAAGAAATGAAGAAGATACAGATGCAAGCAGAAGATGCAGATGCAAGAAATGAAGAAGAGGATGATAATGCAAAAAATATGGAAGAGGAGGATGATGCTGAAGATCATGAAGATAAAGAAACAGATTATGAAGAGAATACAGAGACTGAAGATGAAGACATAGGAAGTAGGAAAAACTGTGACAGAGATGAGAAAAATGAAGATAATGATTGTGTAGGAGGTCAAGAAGAGGCTAATGACAGTCATGAACGCAATGAGGACACCATGATGACTGATAGCCCTAAATATAATGACAGTAATAACACTATGAACCCAAAAATAAGTCAAGAGGTTTTTGATAGTGGTGAAGGTCATGACAATGATTTTAGCATGAAGGAAAATGAAAGTACCTCTCAAGAGGGCAGTCAAGAACAAAATGAAGAAAACATAAATACAGAGATCATTGATGAAAGGAAAGACAGTCTTAAGGTCAGCCATGAAAAGGGAATTCTAGTAGAAAAATTTGATTTTCTCCCTCTCACATATCAAAAGGGGCCAATGCTTGTGTTTGCTGCCTCCAAAGGGCAAGGGACCATGCCATCCTCCTCAGCTCAGAAGATTAACAAAGGTAAGGAAAAGGTAAAAGTAGAAGAGGAAGATCATGAAGAAGAAAGGGAGTTTGAACTTATTGAAATATATAGTGATGAGGAGAATGAAGCAAGAATTTCAAACTCCCTCCTCCAAGACAAGAATGCACAAATCAAAGACTTAGAAGCTGAATTAGAAAGGGCAAAAGATGTCATTCATTTCTATCAGATGGAAAAAAAGAAAATGAGTGCCCAACAAGCCATCTATGAAGCTGGAGCACTCAAGGCCCGGAAAGAAGCCCAAAAGGCACAAGTGAAACTATAAGAGTTCATGGGCAATTATGAAGAGAGTGAGGATGAGGAAGGAAAATCTAGGAGGAGACCTAGAACCACGTGGTTGAAGAAAACATTGGAAAAGAAAAGGGGACAAGAATCAGCCCTAGCATAACAAATTTCTCTCAATGAACTCCTTGCTATGGAAATTGAACATGATAGGGAATCATGGCTTGAAAGGGCTAACATACACCTTTAGGCCCAAGCTGGAGAAGGCAAATAAAGACTTGGATCTACAAAGAAGAATGACTAAGCATTATGCCCAAAGAAATCAATTTGCAAGGGCAAAACTCAAAAAGGCCCAAACCAAGATCCAGGCACTAAAAGAAGAAAAAGACCAAGATAGGCTTGTAATGTTGGTACAAGCATCCCTACAGGTCTCCCAAAACCCATGAGGCACTCATCCACCAAATTTGGGAGAATTTTGACAAGTTTTTGTTTTTTTCTAATTTTGAGGCCAAGGGGATAACACACATGGTGATACGCTCTTTTTTAGAGCATCTTCAGGAGGAAAAGCTTACATTTTTGGGATCCTCATCACTAATATAGCATGCTCACAAAGTTTCAGATCAATTGGAGTTGTTTTGGCCCTCCAAAAGGGTAAAAAACACCCAATTTTTCACCATTCTGCCTGCTGTTTAGGACATGTGCTGTGCCTTTACCAGCCTTGGAATTTTTCGTTTTTAAACAGGTTACATAGGTCCAATAAAATAAAAAAGGGTAGATTTGGAATGTAGACTTCAAGGGCTTTCCAACGAGCCATCACGAAGCCTTTTCCGACATCGGGAAGGCCTTCCAAACATTGCTGCAAGACGACCCATTTTTCCTGCTCCTGTGCTACGCCCTTGGCATTGAAATTCCTCCTAAAACACAGTGATACGCCCTTAGCAGAGGGAAAGTAAAAAACATACGCTTAGAAAGTTTTAGGAGGTTTTTCAGTCCCAAAATATCTATTTTTTTGCTAAAAATATCCAAAAATATATTTTTTAAAATATTTTGTGCCTTGGACCTTGCAAGGTCTCAAGGACAAATAGTAACTGTTTTGATTAGCCAATAGGCTTCTAGATACTCTATTGGGGTTTTCTCCTCCTTTCTGGTTAAATATATCATTGAGGACTCATTGTAAATGTTGGCATTTGATGAGTTTTAAGAGCAATACATGGTTCTTTAAGGTTGAATAGAAATTTTGTGTTGTGGAGCTTGTGGATGTGACAGTGGGGTCTACCCATAGCCCCGGTTTACCTTGGTCCCAACCTCAATCTGTGTGTAAATGCATCCAATTTTTTCTTGCCCCAATCAACTTCACATCTCGCAACTCATTAATCGCTCTATTTTCTTGGTCTGGCAATTTTTTTAATAACCAAATCTGGGTTATTTTAATATCTCAATTCAGATAATTGAGATATTAATTCAACATTCCCTTTATAACTATAACCCAATAGTCCATCTTCACATGATTTCAATGGCGAAGGTGCCACCTCTATTCTATGGTTCAAATCGTAATAATATCATCTATTTACATGTGCACTGTAATATCTCAATATACATATATAAACCGACTCTAATAAAATATTAACCGTCACTTATATATATCATCACATATGCATACTCCTCGCATCTGACAGTCACCAGCTCTCAACCCTTAATCATATGATTCTGACCCCTTAAATTTTAATACAAATGGATTAACTGATCAAATGCTTTGGGCCCACAACAACATATGACACTTACCTCGATTAACCGACGACCCGATCGGAGGGTTCATGTTCCATCGCGCCGCAACATCCAATCCGACGGATATCTCTCGGCCAAGATGCGCGGAAAATAACGCGCGATGGCGCGCAGTGGAGGCGGTTTTTCAATTCCGCTCGGGGACACGTGTCGCTCGTCCTGTGGAATCGTTCCCCATTCCTCAAATACCACTCACTGTGTAAAGGTGGTGCGATGAAAACCACTGTTCAGCTCCAAACCACGTTCACTGTTCACTTCTTGGTTCCGCTCCTCTACTCCGGGTTTCGTCTATGTACTTTCGCCAATCCATTTCTCTGCGTTATCAATTCATCTAACCACAATACTGTTATATAGCTCCGATGGAATCCTTATGGACTATTCGACTCGGTTCTCTTGCATTCAACAGGAACACCCTTCTTTGCATTGTCTAACACATGCGGAACGCACTATTACTTTGACCGACAGAGCTAATGTGCCCTGTACACACAGAACACGTCCGTGGCTCACTCTCTCAACAGGGATTCACACAGAGTTTCAGGGCATTCCACACGAGAATTAAACCAATCAATACCCAAATACTCAAGGTATTCTCCACACAAGGTTAAACTTCAGTGAATTATAATACGTGACTCTTAGTCTTGACCAATATGAATCAGACAAGAACATCAGTCATTCTGCGGCCGATTTGCACACGATTAATTTATATTCAATATATACGTAGAAGCGTATAACTACGAGCATTCAGGAGTATATACATTAACACAGGGATTGAGTACATTAACTGCAAAGTCAAAACACTCTCGCGCATGCACAGGGACAGAGTATCACCAGAACTCAATCATACACATGATTTCAATTCCGTCTTTCACACAGAGATTCCTACTATAGATTGTACAAAGTTCTATCACTCTGCTTACATCCTTACTTATGGGATTCGAACTTCAATTACAAAGAAAACAATCATCATCCATCAAGAACCCAAATATTCACACATGAATTAAATCCACAAGGCACAAATATGTTGAAACATTTCTTATTTACACAATGAATTAATTTACAACTACTGGCTGGCCAGATCTTCAATCTGATGGCCTTCTTCCCCTATGCAGCTCTCTGCAGATACAAGCAGGTCTATGTGCAGGTCTGTGCAGGTCTATCAACTCTGTCATAGAGGTTTATTTTTAGACATATTGGGAATCAATCGATTCACTTACTTGATGACTCTTGGACTCCTAAAGCTAGCCTAACTTCTGAAACTGATTATCTCCTCAGGTGCCAATCAATCATTCGGGCAAATACAATATTTTCCCTTCTAATTAAATAAAATAACTCAACTATGAATATTTACATGGGGAAACAAAACATGATACCCCCCTTATGTTTATTTATGTACAAGAAGTGTCTTGGGCCTAATGCCCCTGCATGAGGATGATTTTCCTTGATTGATGATGATGAAGGCTTTCTTGCAGGATCCCTGAGTTTGGTTAATGGTGATGTGTCTCTTATTTGTTCATGTTTCTTGTTTATCATTATGTTCATCCTTCTATGTTGCAATAGCTCAGAAAAGTATAGGTTGATAAATTTTGTTTGAGGCACCTCAGTCCTCCTGTTTTCTATTGTCTTTATGTTTTCCTCTGCTGGGTCAGTTTAAGGAATTCTTAATTGCTCCTTAGGCCCACCTAAGCTTGTTTGTTTCATTAATGGATTAATATGCTAGTTTCAAAATATGATTTATGGTAAGCCTTGCTTATTTGATGCTATCTAAACTTTGTCTTGGAACCTCTCTTTGATGTATTGATTGTTAGGTTAAGCCAAAGAGGTCTTGTTTCGATCTTGCCCTTTGTCCATGCCTATCAGTTTGCCTTAAAGATCTTTATAGCTTGATTGATGATGTCTAGGAGTTCCCTCTTCATTGGTTAATGTTATTTGTCATCTTATATGTTTTCAAACTTTCTAGGTGAAATCATTGAAGTTAGATAGGATTTATTGCTTTCTATGTTTCACTAAATTGTTCATCTTGGATGCCTATTTGTTTAAAGTATTATCATTGAGTAAATGGTTTTCCCTATCTCATGATTATTACCTTTTGATTATCAATATTTGATACATTCTTGATTATTGGTATATGACAAAGGATTCTTAATTTCCCTTTGCCCTACCCTGTTTTCCCAACTTTATGTCCATTCCACTTCATACATAACCTTAAAAGATCCATTGACTACACTAGATTTGCCCTATGATGTACCCAAATTCATTATTGAGATATAAATGACCTTCATAGACTCCATAGCCCAATTTATTTGATGACCTCTCACTCCACCTATCCTACTTGATCATCTTACCCAACCAAACAAACAACAAACCCTACACTTAACAACTAGCCTAAAATCAACCATCTAAAGCGAACAAGTTCACATCCTTCACACATAATAGAGAGAGCCCTCTCTGACTCCAGGAAGGCTAGGTCCTAGGACTCCAAAGACTATTATAATGTTACCCTGTGCATTTGGTCTACCAATCTGCTAAATCACGAGACTCCAACAGATGGATGACATCAACAGTCGGTATTGCTAACGTCAATGTTGACGTCAACAATAAGTCAAGAGGGTGACGTGGTAGCTCGAGGGAATGCCACATGTCACATGTTTTTAACACGTTTGGACTGCCAAATGGACCAATAAAAAAGTGCCACATGGCGCCACCAAGGTGTTCCATGTGGCACTGTTAGGGCACACCATGTGGCACCACCATACAACCCAGTGAACTTCCCCATAAGCAGTTCATTCAAGAATAGGTGAGACCACGAATATGACGTGGAAAATTATAGTGTTGACACGTACCAGATGATTGGCATTGGCATGGCATAGTGTGTCCATAATAGCATGGGGCCATGTGGCCTAGTCAAAAGGTGCCACATGGCACACAACTAGTGGCAAAAAGGGCCCAATCAAACCACTGGTGCATGCGCTAGTCAAAGGTTAAATTTGGTGCACATTTAATTTTAACGAGTTGTAATATATATATATATATATATATATATATATATATATATATATATATATATATATATATATATATATATATATATATATATATATAGGTATATTATAACTTATAAACAAAATGGCCTTTTTTCAAATAATTTTTCTGGTTAATTTTAATCAAAATATGGCAGAGCTTTTTAAAAGTTTGAGATTTTATTATTTAATCTCTAAAATTTGAGTGCCCCATGGGTTTTTCAAGGTTTTGAATCCATTTATGCATTTAAAAATGTATGTTAAACAAAAAAAATCACAATCTTGCTTGAGATTGTATCATAGGATTCTGGTGAAAAGGCTATTTCATCTATAAGTTAGACTACACTTATAATATATGGTTAGTTGGTTATAAACCATACCATATATTTAAACTATCATAACAAAGAGCTATTATGGGAGTCATGGGGTTTGAACCCAAGCCACCCACACATCATTCCAACTGATTACTAATGGACCACAACAATGGCCTTTATTATCTCTACTAGCCCACATACATATAAACTTGCCTATGTTCATTTAAGATTGGAGGATGGAGTCGTGAGTAGGCCAATGGATCGTGAAACCTAAATAGGAGTGGAACCCTGAATACAAGAACTAGGCGTGACACAAATTTCGAGGAAAAATATTTTGCAGGAGTATTCTAAGAGAATATTCTTATGATGTTGTGAGGAATCTTAAAGATTCCTTGTGGGCCTAGAATCAACAGTTTCAGAATGGGGTCAATTTTATACTCATTTTAACCAGAATTTCATAAGGATTGTAATGGTGCAATATATTTTTTCATCTAAGTGGCATATTTTAGGGTTCATGGCACAAAACTACCTTTTTCATTAATTGTTGGCCACGAAGTTCAAGACAAAAATGCATATTTCAAAACTAGGTCACATTTAGAGTCAAAATTCTCAAAAGGATGAGACAAACCTACTAGTGTTGTGATTCTTGTCATTTGATCAGTCGAGTTTCAAGTCACTCCCAAGATTCGAGGTATAATGATGTATTTTCCATGTACTTTCCTTTCTTTTTGATGAGATGAATGAAGCAACCTGATGAACCCTTGACTAAAATAAGAGGGCGGGTGAATCAGTTTATTCCTTTCAAGGACATTAAAATTATTTTCATTTAATTGATCAACTTAAAACATTATATGAGTGGCTTAACAAATAATGATCAACAAACTTAATGTGTGAACAACAAGTAATAAGAATACCAATACATCACATCAACACATAATAACAATGCATATGGAAACCAGATATAAGTGGAAACCCATAAGGGAGAAAACCATGATTTTATTATTGTTGTGATGCAAAGGCAAGCTCCTACTCCTTATTGCATCATATTTTCTATAGGCTCCAACCTATAGGAGGCTACTACCTCAAATTTTTTCAAGCTACAACTTGCAAGGAAGCTCCAACTCCCATGTGTTTTCTGCAGGCTACAACCCATAGGAGTCTCCTACCTCAACTAGCTCCAATTGAACATTTTATCATGACACAACTTGAATGGAAACTACAATCCCCTGATGTAAATAAGAAATAACAATGTGTTGGTTTACCTGGAAATAAATTATGCATTTCTCCATCTTCATTTATGCATTTTCTTCCCTTCAAATCTGCTTCACATAAGCTCCATATGTTCTAGGTAGTTAATGCCTAACATATCAACCAACTCACTTACATTCTCCAACTCTCTAACTTTTTCCTGCCTTCCAAAATCACATATTTTATAAAGATTTTTATTTTTATTTTTTATTTTTATTTTTATTTATTTATTTATTTATTTTTTCTGGTTGTTTGTATCTCTCAAAGGAATATGAAATGAATAGGCTTGACTCTTTTCCTTCCACTCATTCATTTCCACACACTTCATATCTTGAATATTAGACCAAAAAATACACAAATAATCCAATATTAATTTCAGCCACATATAATGATTAAATTCATCAAATTAATGCCAACATCAAATAACAATGTTTTTGCCTTGGAGTCTTGCCTTTGCATCACAAAAATTCAGCTCAATCATCATACTGACATAAATGTTCTACCAAACCATCAATGTATATGTTTCTCCCTTACTTCTTTGTTGCCTCTTCACTTCACTTTTGCCTTGCTGCTCCTTTGACTTTGCTGCTGCTCATGTATACCTTTTCTAATCCCAATATACTCCTTTGCCATCATTGACAATATTTACAACACAACCTCCCCACTATAGAAGCATGGATTTAAGACGTAGTCCACACTGGACAAATTCCATTATCAAAATTTTGTGTGCATTTTATGTATGGTCTCCTTTATGTTGCTTCTTATTTCAGTGTTTTCATACATGGTTTTTACATGCTCTTTCATGCAATTATGCTAACATCAACTGATGAAAAGATCTTGGAATATATCAGTAAATCAGAGAATTGTGGATCATTAATTCCTTGAAGGTGAAACTGTAAATCACTAGACATGGAGATTCTGATTAATCCATATGCTTCATCATTTTTTTACCCTATTAACTTTCTTTGTAGAGTGAGTGGGAGATTTCTCTTTTCTAAAGGTAATATGGTAAATTTGTTTACTTCATAGTTCATTCTCCACACAAGGTTTAAATGAAAAATAATTTGTAATGGTAATCAATACATCACTTTAATTATCCATATTAAAATATCTAGGTGATATGGTTTTAAAAGTAAAAAATGACTACATAAAGGGAAATATCTCTAAATAATTTCGTCAGCCTAAAATCATGATAGTGAAAATGGATTTCAGATATCAAAGATATTCCCTTTTTAAAAGAAGAAATAAATGGTAACTAAAGTGCCATATGAAAAGTAGAGGTTGGCTCACGCAGTGATAGATGGACAATGAGGATGATAAGTAAAAGGAAAATTGTCATTATTTTCTTATTTTGTCTCTACATTGTTGCAAGTATTTTTTTTTTTTTTTGTGTTCGGTGAATTATATTACCTTTAGACACAGGAATTTACAAAGAAGGTTACAAACAATCCAGTTCATCTCTCACTTGGGATACCTGACCATATCCAAAAATAAACTCTCCTTAAGAAGGATAGGAACAATTTTTTGCTGTAAGATACAAAATTAACCAACCTATAGTTGAAACATTGGCCCAAGTGACCCTGTACATAAATACCTATAAAAAAAAGGTCAAAAACCATAAACATTCCACACCTAAGTCGAGGGATCTAAATCAAATATTTTAACATCGGTGGGTGCTTTTGGGTCCTCTGATGTCCTCATCGTTGCTCGAGGAATGTAGAGATGTTGTTTAATCTTCTCCATTCTCCTTATATATCCCTCAAGAAACTATGGAAGTGTTCTAGGGAGTGGAGGATATCCATGTGGTTTTCATTTCGACCTAAGAGATTATGCCCTAGTAAAACTTCATCTTTCAATAAATATCCATGGTCTACATGTATTGATTGAATCATCCCCTTGTTTTCCATGTGTCTATGATCTAATCAACCTATTATGTAAGAACCTCTATATATAAAAGGGGGGTCATTTGAGAGGAAGATTCCCCCTCAAACTAGGTGATTTCTTCTTGTATGTGAGATATCATGAAGTGAATTCTTCTAATTGAGGGTGCATGAAAATATATCCCCCGTCAGCCCACTCTTGGTAGTAAGATACCCCCATTCTAATGCATGCTCACTAACAAGGCATGGAGGACAAAGTAATTAGATGCAAAGAATCTATCTGAGGCTGAGATAGACCTAAGGGTGTAGTGGACCAAGGGGCACCATGTTATAAAAACTCCATGAAAAAATAATTCAAGGACAAAAGAGATAACCAAGAAGGGCTTCAGGACAACCACAAGAAAAGGTGAGGGAGAGGTAACAAAAAATCCCCCTAACCACCATTTCTCTACCTAATGTCAGAAAAAAGGGCTTATAAATATACCACGAAGAGAAAAACATGTGCAAAATAGTAAGGTAGAGAGGAAGGAAATGACACATAATCGTTGGAGGGAGATGATAGATAGGACCAATAAACACAGAGACATGCCATGGCCGAGAGCGGGGGCCACCAAGAAGGAAAATGGGGAAGAGTTTATGGTAATACCAAAGACATGATAACAAAAGAGGAAATTGATGAAATTTTCATCCCCACCTAAACACTATGTTGAGAACCCTACAAATTAAAAAAGATAAATCATTCAACTCTATTCTTGGAAGAAACACATTATTACCTATTTCCATTCAGTGCCACAAATCCTAGGGGGAAACGACACCCGCAAATTAATTGAAATCTAGCTGGGGGGTCAAATTCACTTCTCTGAAAATACTTCCATGGTTTCCCCATGCTCATGACCTTACCTTCCATGTCCCCTACTCTTGATATGTTTCCCCCATTTTTTGTTGCTTACTTCCTTCCACAAAATGTCTTCAACCAAGATCCACATATTTAGCATCATGGGAGAAGTAATAATGTTCATTCCCATCACATGAGTGAACAAATTGATTAGAGCATTGCCTACTCGTGGGTGCCTCCTCTCTATCTTATTTCCTTGATTCACGTGAAACACCAATTCAACATTTAACATTATCGAGAGCATGATGGCACATCCTTTGGTTCATTATCTAGGTGGAACGATGATAACCTCCCCCACCCCGTATTTCGGTATTCATAATTGTTATTTTAATCATTTCAATATGGATCTTATGTAAAAAAAAAAAAAGAGAGAGAAAGAATAAAAGCTATTATTTTAAAGCATGGGTTTCATGCTCTTTATTGATGGTCTTCTAGGTAAAAGCATGTGCTTTGTGCTTCTAGGGTTTGTTGGATCATATGATCTATTGAGTCAAGAGAGTCAACATCATGTTTATAAGACCCTTCCGGAAAATAAGTACCTTTTAAAATACTTTATTTTGAGTCTAGAAGGTCCTAGAAACCTACAAAGTACAAATAGGCCCTGGCAACCTCAAGTCAGCCTAAAGGAGGGAATTCGGCCCCTTGGAAAGGCTATAAATAGAAGTAGTTTCGACCTCATTTGATATTGACTCACTCACAAGTTCAATCTCAAGAGAATAAGTTTGATCTATAGCAGGGAAGCAAGAAGAATAAAAGATAGAAGGTTTAGAAGGAAAGAGGAAGAATAAAGGAGTGAAGGTTGGACTTTATCTCTCTCACACGTGTGAAATCTAGGGTTTCTGCATCATCAAGGAAGGTCAAAAATTGCAGGTACAAATTGTAGGAGAGTGAGTTGTCGTATCAAGTTGCTGGAAGAAGAAATATTTTTTGTTGACCTCATTGACCTTGGGAGGATCTGTCTTGCTTAAATAAGGATCTCTTGAAGAAGTTGTATTACGTTTTTATAGTAGCTACAGGTCCAAAGATGTGGGATGAATTTGTAGGTCAAATTTTCAAGGTCGAACATCAATGAAGTTAAATTTGGAAGCTAGTACAATCAATATTAAGCCTTTTTAATATTATCTATCTTGAAGGAATTCTTGAAGGGCTAACTTGGTTCTTGGATGAGAACTTGGTCTAGGGTTTGGGTCTTTGTTGTCTCAATTGGAGCAGGTTCTATAAGAAAAAAAGAGTTTTTTTTGGGTTTTTCCTTGGCTTGGAGCCTAATTTCTATGTAAAATGTCTTTGTTATTTATGTTCTTGGTATTTTTTTGATGAAGAAGATATAATAAAGAATCATAAGAAGATAGATAAAGTTCACAAGAAATTATTAAGGTTAAGCAAAATATGAATTAATAGTTACCATACTGCATTTTATAGCATGGTATCAGAGTTAAGGTGAGCAACAGAAGGTAGCTAGAAGGATCATATTTTGGACAGAAGAAGGGTTTTATAAGGGGAATCACTTGCAAAAGGATATTTTGAGCCATAATCAAAGGAAAGCCTAAAGAAGAATATTACAAGAAGGTTTTTGATCTCTCTTATAAGAAGATCTATTCAAAGTCTCATTGGAAGAAATCCTTTAAGGAAGCATCAAAGGATCTTGGTATCATTCATTACTCTTTAAAGTTGTTCCTGAGGGGATACTTGTTGAAAAATGTGTTAATCAAGGTTGTCATTGATGCCAATATGGCTTTGACTAAGATGTTAATATTCTTGAGATGCTTCGTTCTAGATGATGATGTCTTGCCTTAAGAAGTTGCCAAGTGTCTGATTGGTGATCTAGTCCCTAAGAAAAAGCCCATGATGTGAAGAACTATATGAATCAATACTTGTGATGATGTTATACTCTTATGTGACCACACTTAATGATGCTTTTTTATGAATATTGGAAGACTAAGTGATGACATGATTAATGATTGAAAGAGACCTTCCTAATGATACTTCCTATAGCATATCACTGTGCCACTATGTAATACACTCATTGTTGATCTCCTACCATGATCCTATGATAAAGGTGTTAAACAATGAAGAATCCAAAAACCATGAAGAAGCCTAACAAAGAAGCCTATTCTGCTCTGTCTCCATTTCTGCACTCATAAATAATCAGTCACATTAAAAAATAGCTTTTGCTAGCTTAGAGGAAAATTTCCTTAATAAAACCCACACCATCTTGAAGAGCATAATGTTTCCTTTTCAACGAGCTATTACTCAGCCATAAACTGCAAGCGGTTTGAAAGATAATGAATTTTTAAGTTAAGAAAATTATATCAAATTATAGAGCCGACCTACACTTTGGCATTCATGTCATCCTATTGAACCCTTAGTTAAACTGAGAAGGGGGGGGGGGGGGGTTGAATCGGTTTAACACATTCATGGACCTTTAAAAATTTTCATTAACACTTGTTTACACCTTCATTTCATGATCAACTTAATATGTGAGCAATCTTAGAATGTGAGCAGCAAGTATTAATATAATGTAACAACAGATTTAATATGAGAGCAACAAGTATTCAGCAGATGAGATAAACCATATCAACACATAAACATCATGCACAAAGACACTAGATATAAGTGGAAACCCATAAAGGGAGAAAACCACATCTTATTATTGTTGTGATGCAAAGGCAAGCTCCAACTCCCTCTCACCACTAATTTTCTGTAGGCTCCAACCCACAGGAGGCTCCTACCTCAATTCTGCAAGCTACAACTTGCAAGGAAGCTCCAACTCCCATCAATTTTCTGTAGGCACCAACCTACAGCAGGCTCCAACCTCAGTAAGCTACAACTGACATTTTATCAAGCTACAACTTGATGTGGAAGCACCAACTCCCATCTATTTTATGCAGGCTACAACCTATAGGATGCTCCTACCTCAGTCAGCTACAACTGACATATATCAAGCTGCAACTTGATAGGGAAGCTCCAACTTCCTTACTCTTTCAAAATAAAACACTTGCTAATTTACCTTAGATATCAGCTCTGTTCTGTTCCTTCTTTTCTACTGTCCATCAGTCCTCATATCTGCCCTGTATCATCTCTGCATCTTCTCAGTTCTTTATCAGCTCCTCCTTCTTCTCTGTTCCTCTCCTACTTCTTCTCTGCCTCACTACTTCATTTTTTCATTCTCTAACCTCACTCTCTCTAACCTCTTATGCATATAAAAGTGATATCATTTATAGAGTTTGCCTCATGAATGTTTGTATTCCGCAGGGAATTCGAAGTGAATAGCCCTGACCCTTTGCCTTCTACCTTCTCATTTATTTTTCCAGCTCATTCAGAAAAATATATAAATTTGTATTAATTTCAATATTACAGTGGGATTTTTGTTTTCCTCCAGATAATTTCCAATGCATCACAAAAAATATAAAACAAGTAAAACCATTTACATTCATTTTTTCAGTTACATATATCAATTTCACTCAGTCTTCTTTCCAGCACTTGGCTTGTTGTTTTTGTCTTTTCTGCTGCTTCCAGGTAACTGTTCTACCTACCTCTGCTATTCACTGCAATTTTTTATATGCAGCTATCATGTAATTGTTCTGCATACTATGTTCAATGTCTTTTTCAGTTCTGCATATTCTCCAACTTTCTATGCCTGTACACCTGTCAAACCACAATTTCATTCCTGTGCATATTCACTTGTTCACTGTAATTATGTATTTGTCTTTGGAATAATCACACTTCAGTCAATACTTTCATTTATGTTCTCTACAGTTTTATTAATCCAAACTTTAAACCTCAGTCAATACACTTATGAGTATTCGAATCAACTTTCGACCTTGATGGTGGGGTCCCTGCTTACCCACATATTCTTCTGACAGTGCATATGAAATCCGCATGCCCAATTTTATTTCAATATGGGAAACTCACAACCTTTTAATTTATATGCTTCTGAAAATAAAGCGCTTCCAGTTTTACCCAGATAAATTTAAATCTGGTAGACTCTAACATTATGTGGAAGCTTTTAATTTTTTCTTCAGACCTGGGGTTTACAACTTTATGGTTCAGAACCATATGCTAACATCCACCCCACAAAGATTCGGATCAATCAATCAAAACTTTGGAACAAGACTTAATGTATTCGGGCCCACAATATCTAACTTATCTATTTCCCGATGCGATGAATTAACCAATGGTTATAAAACCAAAAAATCAACCCAGATTCAAATTTCTCTAGCGATGGTTATGATGCGATTAATCGCAATCACAACTTTTGATGGTATGTTCCGATGTTCTATTTTAACTCCGATGCAGTTGATTCCTTTGCAAATGTTTTGATGCGATTAATTTCAATCACATCCTTCGATGGTATGTTCTGATGTTCCGCTTTAACTCCGATGCGATTGGTTTCTTTGCAAATGTTCTGATGTGATTAATCGCAATCGCATCCTTCAATGGTATGTTTTTATGTTTCGCTTTAACTCTGATGCGATTCATGAGGGTCCCACCTTATAATATTTCGCTTGTTTTAAACCCAAATTATCTCCATTACGCATATATAACTTTATATAAAGCCGCATTATGACTCTATGGTCCGGTAACATATATTATACCGGGTATCAGTCTTCATGTGGGTTAACACTTTAACAGCCCACCATATGATAGTATTTCACATCCAGGCCCACATCTCTGATCAAACATATATATCGTTTAATTCCGCAACCATACATATATATATTGGGCCTTTCTTTGTATGGAGAATTCTCTTCCTTTTATATATGATTATGAAATCATATGTTGGAACCCACTTGTTCCAAAGTCCACACCTTTAATTCATTTCCAAATGAAATGCGCCCTTTGAACAGTCTTACCATAAAACCCTTCATATTCTTTTCCAGCACTACTATATAGTCTCTGCCTCATCCAAGGTTCCTCTCGTAGTTCAATTCATTATTTTTATTACCAAAGTATGAACTTTGGTCCCACTACGTGTAATTTCATACATATCCACCTCCTCTCGTGGGAATTAGACACGACTTGACCATCACAACCCAGGCATCACCACTTATATATATATATATATATATATATATATATATACTCCACAACTCAACGTTAAAGAAACATCAATGAACCTTGGACTTAGAATTAAAACCCAAGCGCTAATTAATTAAAATTCCACCAGATATGAATGTCTGCCATATATATATAACCCAGACTTCAAATAAAAACCAACCTCCAACATTAAACCACTACTTGGGCCCACACAACACAACGTAAGCCTTCACGACATTAAAATTCCAGCACCCATATAGATATTTATTCGGGCCTACCAATTAACACACCACACACATCCGACGGCTAATGGAGTGTCGCGTTGTCTTGGACAATCCAATGATCATCACGTGTTATCGCACAATTTAGGTGCACGGTCGTTAATTCTCAGCAAGTCACACGATGTAAGTGGTTTTTACAAACCGCCTTTGGACACACGTCGTCTAGTCTGTGGAATCATGTTTTTATTTCAAAATCAGCTTACCGCTTATGAATTGTGTGAACCATAAGCTGGTTATGAATCCCGCTTTCACTGTTCCTCACAGTTCCACCTCTCCTTTATGGTTCCTCTTCATTTCTTAACTTCGTTCTAAACTCCAACTTCTTGCTTGTTCTGGGTAACACAGAGTTTAGCTTCTCTACGGTACCTTACAATTTGACAATGCTTCGACGCCTCGACTCAAATTGCCTTTCACAAGGATAAAATGCATGGATTCTATGAAATTATTCATGCGGGCAATTCACCACTAGAACATATATTCAACTGGTGCCTGCTATCATAACTCAATAAAATGAATCGACTCTAATTATTTCAGTAAAGGAACAGGCTTGATTCTTATGGACTTGTGAGCAGAATTAAAAGATTCTAAATAACCAAAGACTGGGCTTCAATTAACAGGATGAAGCTCTTCAGAAGCGCTTTCCTTCAAAGCACAAATTGTAGACTCCACACTAATTAACGCATCCAATAACCAATAAATTCTGTATGATGACTCCCTATAAAATCGATACATATTTGCCCAAATTGATACTCTTCAAGATTTCCTTACCAGGGAAATCTTATACTCTTCAAGATTTTCTTCAACACTATTTTTCAAAACCTGATCGACTCACACCACACCAGATAATTGCACACTACAGCATCATAGACCCATTTAGACTTCTTCTTCACTACTCTACACCTTGAATAGCTCTCTGCTTCAGTTCACTGCTGCCTGCCTCTGCTACCTCTCTGCCACTTTTCTTCTCTCTTTGACATCTCCTTTGCCATCAATGACAACATTTCCAACACGGCCTACCTCCAGGGTGACGTGTCTCTTCATGGGGACCAATAGCTATATATATAAAGCTACAATAAATCATTTCATAGTAAAAAAAATTTGGATATCTATCTCTAAAATTTTGGAGTGCAAAGAAGTAACAGAAGGAGGCCAAGGAGAATAAAGAGAATTATTGTTTGGGAAAATTACTGTGATTATTTCTTAAGCTCAGATTTTAAGCCTATGGAAGAAGGAAGCAGACCTCAAACTAGAACAGTGGAAGCCAGCTAAGGTTTGTGGTATACCTATTGTGGAGAAGGACTCGGATCAATGATTAGTCACAAGTAGAAACCTCAGATCTTTGACTCAATTGAAACACATAACCTCTGACCTGTGGAGAAAATAAGAGCTCAGACTAGTAAGAATAGTGACAAGTGTGTGAACATTAATACCTCTGACCTAAAGGACAGTCACCATGGAAGCTCAGGCTCAGACTTGTGAATTTTTTCAACTATGATGAAATTCAAACCTGTGGTAATAAAACACAGTACCTCGGACCTGAAGTTGGAAAACTACATGTGGAAGACCGAAGAATCATATATATATACCTCAGACCTACAGTCTTGTGGAGAAAGAAGCTTGGACCTCTTTCAGAACTCAGACCTCCAAACTTGTGACCAATCTAACTTAGATTGCAGACTTTTTTCACACCTAGAAGCTCAATTTATTAAACAATGACCATTCATTTCGAATTTGTGGTTAATCTTCTGTGGAGGGCTCAGGACAGTCACAAATCTAGGACTTGGACCTGTTAGAGATTGCACCTCAGACCTGTGATAGGTACAATCACCTCATCTCGGACCTGTAGCTTATTACAGAGGCTCGGATAAGGATTGTGGACCTATATGTGAAGCTTGGACCTGAGAAAGGACAACCACCTGTGGGAGGAAAGACCTCACCTTCGACTACAACAAACCTAGGATAGTAGTGTTGGAGCTCAAGAACAAGCCTATGGAGCTCGAAATAGTGATACAAGTGGCTCTGACCTATGGAAAGCATGGAAAGATGAAAAGACTCTGCCTCTAGTGACCTTGGTTGAAAGAGTCGTAAGTATAACCAAATATATCTTGAAGAAATGAAGCAAGAGGTTGGAGCCTCATAGAGACAAGGTTGGTGCCTTGGAAGATAGGGTTGGAGCCCTTGAGGTTGGTGCCTCAAAATTGACAAGGTTGGTGCCTTGGAAGATAGGGTTGGAGCCCTAGAGGATTATAGGAGTCCTCAAGAGACCAGGTTGGAGTCTGTACCAAATATAGGGTTGGAGCCCTTGAGGTTGGTGCCTCAGAATTGAAAAGGTTGGAGCCTTGGAAGTCCAAGTCGGTGCTTGGCAATTATAGGTTGGAGCCTGGGAGATTGAAGATTGGTGTCTTCATCTAGGGTTGGAGCCCTACATATATTGTAATTTTTTTATTGTAAAGAAGAAATTAATAAAAGCATTTATTCTTATTGTTCATTTTGTGTTATAAATATAGGTGACCTAACTAGTAAAATTAACAATTGAAAAGAAATGTTGATTCACCCCTCTCTCAGTATTTCCAAAAAAATGTAGGAAGAAAGGCTCAATTTTACTTGAGCCTTAGTCAAATTGAGTAAATTGAATTTCGACATAAGAAAGATAACTTGGAGGTAGTTAACTAGTGTTACATGGCTCTTGTCACTTAATTAGCTCAGTAAATTCTAGTTAGAGGGATTGTATTCCAGTTATGTATGAGTGATTGCTAAATTTTAGCAATCTAGTTTATTTATTTTTAGTTGTATTCATTTAAATGACCTCTAACTAATTTTGGAGTCAGTTGAAGGTGAGTGGTGCAGTGGGACAACAGTCTAACTTAGATATTTGTTAGTTAACTAATCAATTAGCTGAAACTAGCTAATGCATGCGTGGAATTTGAACTGCTCAGTTGAAGTGGAGATGAAAAGGAAGTGTCACAAGAGTTTTATACTAGTTTGAGTTTACAGTTGCTGCATTAAGTTAGGAGATCAATCCTTGGGAATTACGCAAGAAAGTAGGAAAAAATTCCTATTTTTTAGGGGATGATTTCCTCAAGAATTACACAAGGAAATATGAGGCTTCGTGAGAAAATAATCGGCTAAGTGTTTTGTCAGAGTTTCTCATTGAGTAGAGAGAACAATTACTCTTTTGCAGGTTATGCTCAGAGATAGAGAAATAAATTGTAATAGTTCCTTTATTCAACTGATTAATGTAAAGAGGCTTGAGGGGATTTTCCTAGTTGGGTTCTGTTGGGCTATATAAATCACTATTAAATGACTAAAAAATACACATTAATTATCAATCTAGGGAGTTCTTTTTATTCCAATGATAGTTGCACTGTCTGTGTCGATACACCAACCAGAAGAAATTCCAAAGAAAAGAAATTGTTGCTAAAGTAAATGCTGTAAACAAATCACTCATTCAGAAATAAAAGGATCTACAAGACTAGAATCACACTTCAATTAATATGTTCTAGCGCGCCACACAAAAAGTATCCAGTTGGTGTCTCTAATATCATATGTGTAATAGCATTCAAATTATTGAAATTGAAGCGGATATATTCACAGCTGAACAACAACAAAAACACTCTACTGATACATAAACTAAAATACAATTACATACACATAACTAATTTAATAATTGCAATCCCTGCTAAGAAGGAGGGCCCTTCCTCCCTAGTAGGGTGCATGTAGAGGAAAAAATTAATGGAAACTAAATTGAATGGCGCATGTAACAACAATAACAGGAGAATCTATATTAATCTGAGCACATTTATAGAGCCAAAATAATGTTGTTCTTTGCTAACCTTTTGACCTCTAGGGCTGAGATCTATATAGCGGTTACATCTCAAAATATCAAGGGATGGATCAGTCATGAGAATCTTATGATTCTCATGCCAATCGAAATAACAGACATATAGTTATAACCTCTCCTTAATAAATTTATGACTAGACAATTATAGATTACAATCAAAACTGCCCTTAGGTTGTTATCCCAAAAATACAATGCTAAAAAAATGCTACGGCTATCGCAATAAAACCACAGGTATAGTGTGATAGCTAATGGATAGATCATTAGCAAGTGTTGATGGGATCCGGTCAATGGTAGAACTGTATCAACGGTTTTCCAGCGGGTCTGTAATAGCAGGGTGTAACAACAGTTGCCAGCGGATCTGTAACAACAAGGTGTAACAACATCACTCGCTGTAACATCACACCCTTAACTGCTCCTGTATACTTCGTGCTCAGGATATTTGGTGCTACAAATGACATTTGGAAAGACAACACAAATACCATATATCTTCTCCTAAACATTCATCCTCAATTAGTCATAAGAAGGCATGATATATCATAATAATTGATGAAATGGTAGAGTAATGAAAAGAAGTTAAAACAACACAAATTAGAATAGAAAGGTAGGAAAAAGAGGCAAAGATAGTCCCATTGGTTATTGTCATGAGGCAAAATAGGAAAAACAAATGTAGGAAAAATGTGAAAGACTAGAACCCAACATCTCCCCCCACCTGAAATACTTGCATGTCCTCATGCAAACTCATCTCTCATGGGAATATCTCTGGTGCAGGTCGGTGAGATCATAAGCACCAGCTGTATCTTCGTCTGCATACCTGTACACCTGATTGGCCATCAACTATAGTATCCAGGACTCTGACTCATACTTACTCAATTCATAATTACTCTGATAATCCTCAATTGGCAACTAGATCAGAGGAAACTTGAATCTCAATCCCAGCCATAAAGAACCAAGGGATTGTACGATTTGTGCATAAGCTGGTACATGTGTAAAAGCCACCACAAAATTCTGGAATGAGAATGGGTCCCCTTTTAGTAGCTCAACACTGCTGGCTTCTGTGCATTTCAAGCACCATGTCAAGGATCAGCTCTTCATCATTGAGAACTGAATGAGGCAGAAGTTCACTATTCTTATTCTATAATTGGCAACCGGTTCTTTAATCCCAGGGGTACTCAACATTCTCCTGAATTATCGCCTTAACTTGGCATCCCGTCCTGGTTCTGCCCGAACCCATAATGTCATCTTCTCCTCATTAGTCTCCATAGATTTGTTGGCCATATGCCATTCAATATTATTCTTCATGAAGGATACAAAAGCTCTCAACTGAAAATCTCCCATATAGGAGAATACTGCCACAACCATCTACATACTCACATGTTCATAAATAATAATATGCAAGAATAACTCACACAACAAACTTTTCTCATCGAAATCAGAGGCACATAAAACATATAGAAATGTGTGAGTGGAAGAACATAAATAGGGTCTATCTTCCATAATGGCTTTCATCTGGAACAAGAAGTAACGTTCCCACAAAAAAATAGGATAGGATGGAGAAGGCCACCTACAACCCAACAAATGAGGGCGAGGTCATGAATTTTTTTCTTGTATATGGTGAGGTCCCGAACTTGCTATTGTAACAATAGTAGTTGTTCCTCCTATTTCTTAAGAGCTTCCTTCTTCTTCTAATTATCCCATCCTTTCTTCAACTCTTATTTCATCCATCTTTCATGTAAAGTGTCTATTTCTCTCTGATGTTCCTTTAGCGAAATCATCCCCTTCCGAAGGGAGACTGCTTTCTGTTTCCACTTTTGTAATTAATAAATTAACAAAAATTTCTTAGAACTCGATCAATAGGTGGGACCCGACGTTCTCCTACATTCAATATCCACATCAATGATGGGTGTAGCAGCCTCTGCTAAATGGGGTTGTTCCACCTCTGCTGCTGGTTCTTGTGTAACAACAGCTTCCTCGGTGGGTTCTTGTGTGTCAGCCATTTTATTTCCACCTAGAGTAGCCTCTCTATCCATTGTTGTTTCTTCTACAATAGGAGTGGCCTCCACAGGTTCTTGTGGGTTGGTTTCTAGGTAAATTATTGTAGGAGGCTCTGCTTTAACTCCTGGTTCTTGTGTAACAACAACATCATCAATAGGTTCTTGTGTAACAACCTCCTGTTGTTCTTTTTATGTTTCCATTGGGCTGATATTTTATCTACAGACCTTATATCCCGCTGTTGTTAAGTCTTGAAAACATGTCATGCATACAGACACTGGAATTTCCTTCCCCTTAGATAATTTATGCTTTTGTTCTTCATTTTCCTTTTCTATATTTTCGAGTTCTAAAAACAGGACATGGGTTTCGTCCTTACCTGATGAGGAGGGTTTCCTTTCTTCTTCTAAAACTTTTGCTTATGTTTGCTTTCTAGCTGTAGGAAAAGGTTATGCAGGTATGCTGATTTTCACTCTTTTTTTTGGCCTTCTATCCCCAATTGGTTCATTAGTAGGCTCTTTCCCAATTCTAACTCCAACAGGCTGAGTCTGGGTTTCCACTTTTGCCTGACTTCCTCCTGAAGTCGTGGTTTGTTTCCCCCGACTTGTCCTCGAACTCTTTCACTTGAATTCTTCCCAGGTTTTTCCTTGCTGACCTAGGGCATCCAGCATGATTAAATTGATGAGTCTATGATTAGTCACACATGCCTCTGGGTGTGCCACTGTTTTTACTGCTACCGCCATATGCTTGATGTTCCCTAACAGATATAATGGAAGATTAATCCTTTGATAGTGCCGAGGGTGATTAAGTAGAGGAAAGTGATGGTTGAATACTATTTTGGATCTTCCCTCACAAGTGATATATTTAATTAAACCCAAGTCAACATCTTCCCAAGGATGAGGAAGTGACAACCTACAACCTATCAATTCCTCTCCCTTTCTTCTCCAGTTTTTCTTCTCCTACTAGGAATTCTTCTTTCAAGGAGGGGTCATTGATTTTTCTGTTAAACCACCTCTGCCCCTCTACTGGAAATGAAGTTACCTGGTAAATTACCTCTTAAGTCACCTCCATTGTGATACCCCTTACTCGGGTTTGATTATTGTTCAAATTCTGAGAAAATTCAATTGCCACTGCCTCATCTGAGCCTTCAAGCTTATGGAAATACTCAGTCCATCCGGCATCTTTGAATATATGGTAGGATTCTAGACAATTTTGCAAGGCATCCATAGAATCTGGCTTGTGCCTGACCGCTGCTCCACCCATCTTTGCTGTCTATTCCTAAATTCGCTTCTTGCTGCTCAGCCCCACTGTAATATCACTGTGTTTCTAAATCTTCTTGTTGTTGTTCAACCCCACTGTAATATCACTGCGTTTCTAAATTCGCTGCTTCTTGGCATCTCTGCTTATCCCAATCAACGAGTTTACAATGAGGATGCAAGGTTTCGGCCGAGGAGGTTGATGGGAGGTGACGACTTTTGTGGATTTACCGAATTGTACCTCACACTAATATTCATAAATGGATAATTATGGAAAGTAATGGGATTTAGTACACATGCTCTTTTCCAACCGGATTCAGTCATCATTGGAAATTCTGTTATTAATTAGGTGCATGCGGATTTGATAGATGCTTATGACTACGTCTTTTTGCAATAATTTCAAGACATATCCCCTCCCCCACCTTAATTGTGACGACCGCCCATGGCCACAACAAGAGTATCATTACTTTTGCCAATTAATCATCAAATCATAAGTGATAACATTTACCTTTTTAATGACATACCTGAGGTTACGTGGAGGAAGATTTAGAATTGGCGGTGTCCTGCTTGCAGCGCTCGTGTTGTTGCATTTAGCCAGCACAATTATTGATGTTATGGAATGAATCATAAGAAAAAGTATTCATGGCTATCGGATGTTACATGTGTAACAGCCAAGACAACCCTTAGATTATTCTTCAAAAAAAAAAAACATAATAATCTGGAGAAATTGGTACAGAAAAGGAAATTACATGAATACCATCATCCTATAAAATTGATCAGAGAGGGAAGATGATGTTTCAAGTAGAAAAACATGGGTGTAACGACTGCCATAAGAGTGGTTTTTAGTTGTTACAAATTGTTTGGCTGTGCCCTGAAAAGGGGTTTTCATAGTTAGATTTATTATTTATGTTTTTTTTTTTCTTTTTATCTTTTTTTTTTTTTTTGAAACAGGTGTAGAAGCTGCCACAAAGGTGGTTTTCAACTGCTGCACTTATTGGAATTTCAATTTTGAGGCTACACAGTAGAATGTTCCCCTGCTATCATAACATGAAGATCAGAGTCTGTGACAATGTTGAAAAATGATTCCTTCGAAGCGGGTTGATGATATAACCTTAGACGGTGTCCATTAACCAGTAACAGTGTCTTAGCATTGTCAATGGTGACCAATTGTACAGTCCCATTGTCAAAGACCGTATCCACTTCATAAGAACCTAGCCATCTGGTGTAGAGCTTGCCTTTGAAATATTTGAACCTTGAATCATACAAAAGAGCCAAATATCCTTTCTGGAAAATTTTCTTCTTAATAAACCCATCATGCCATCTAGCTCTTTTCTGTTGAATGATCTCTATCTGTTGAATGGAAGCCAACTATTTCTCTTCCAATTCATTGAGATAGTTCAGTCTTTGAGTTTGTGCTATACTCAAATCCAGATCAACCTACAATGACGTTCTTAATTTATTTATTTCAAACTCTATGGGGAATAAGGGATTCTTACCATACACCAATTCATATGGTGAGAAGCCTGTAGTATTCCTCCATGTTGTCCTATAAGCCCACAGTACCTCTGGAAGTTTCTCGGCCCAATTTCTTCTGTGGTTGGCTACTGTCTTTGTCAAGATTCCCTCAATGACTTTATTGGTTCTTTCTACTTGACCATTTGCTTGTGGGTGATATGGTGAAGTGATTCTGTGATGAACTCAATACTTTTCAACCAGCTTCTTGATCAAATGAGATGTGAACTAGGGCCTTCCATCTGTCACTATCTCTCTGGTTATCCTGAAGCGAACAAAAATATCTTGGAACATGAAGTTTGAAATGGCCTGCTCTGTTGCTCTAGTTAGTGCCTTTGCTTCGACCCATTTTGTGACATAATTGGTGCAGACCAATATGTATGATTTTTGCTATGATGAAGGATTAATTGGCCCCACAAAGTATAGGACCCATTTCTCAAATGGTTCTATCATTATATGAGGCTGTAACAACATCTCATCTGATTTCAGAGGCTGGCCCATCATTTGGCAGCTAGCACAACCTTTCACAAACTTCTTGGCATCCTAGAATATAGTTGGCTAGTAGTACCCTGTCGAGAGTACTTTATGTCCTATCCTCTTGTCATCGAAGTGTCCTCCACAAGGTTCCTCATGACAAGCCTTCAAGATCTCAAATATCTCATCCTCTCTAACACATTGCCTAATCTGAAAATCTGCCCCGGTGTGATAGAGATTTCCTTCTATCTAGGAGTAGGTGGCACTATGTTGTATAATCTTCCTTCTTTCCTTGGAAGAAAATTGGTGTGGGAATTTTTCTGCAGCAAGGTAATTGGCTATATCTGCATACCATGGTGAGTGAGTAGAGATGGAAAAATGATATTCATCTAGAAAAGGATCCTCAGTGGCAATGAGGTCATCACATATGGTTAATCTAGAAAGAAAATCAGCAACTACATTATCTTTTCCGGGTTTATCTAAAATAGTAATATCAAATTCTTGTAACAACAATATCTATCGTGTAACTCTACAATTAGTAACAGACTTGTTCATCAAAAATCAAATTGGAACATGGTCAGTGTGTACAAATACTTGGCACCCAGTGATGTAGTGCCAAAATTTGTTGATAGCATGAACTACTTCTAGGAATTCCTTCTCAGTAACAGTGTAGTTGAGTTATGTTGGATTTAAGTTCTTGCTGATGTAATAAATAGCATAAGGTTTCTTCTCCTCCAGCTACCCCAAAACAACAGCCACAACCATGTCAGATGCATCTGTAGCAATATGAAATGGAAATTCCCAGTTTGATCCTCGTAAAATAGGTGTTGTTGTTACACAGTTTTTCAACTTTAAAAAGGCTTGATCACACTTCCATATCCACACAAATTCCACATCTTTCATGAGTAATGAAAATAGAGGAGACGAAATCTTTGAAAATTTCTCTATGAATCTCCTATAGTATCCAGCATGTCCCAAAAAACTACGTACCTCTTTTGGAGTCTTAGGGGTCAGAATTTTCAAGATTACCTAAATTTTTGTAGGATCTACCTTAATTCCATTCGCTGAAATGAAATGTCCCAGCACAATTCCCTCGGTCATCACCATGTGACATTTTTCCATGCTCAAAGAAAAATTAGTTTGTTCACAACATTCTAGCACTTTTTCCAAATTAGCTAATTTTGTCTCAAAGACATCTCCATAGGGTGTAAAATCATCCATAAATATTTCAAGACAGTCATTCAAAAGATCAGAAAAAATACCCAATATTACCCTTTGAAAGGTTTTTGGTGCATTACAGAGGCGAAAGGGAAGGACTCTGTATGCAAAATTACCCCATGGGAAAGTTAAGGTTGTCTTGTCTTAGTATTTCAGGGCAATCTGTATTTGATTATAGCCACTAAACCCATCTAGAAATGAAAAGAATTTTTTTCCAGAAAGAGTGTCCAAGACCTGATCAATGAATGGTAAAGGAAAATGGTACTTTTGAGTGGCCTTGTTAAGTTCTCTATAGTCAAAACAGACTCTCCATTTTCCATTCTTCTTCGGAACTATGACAAGAAGAGATACCCACTAACTGTCAGAAATGGGGTAGATGAAATTAGAATTAAGGAGTTTCTGCAATTCTTCTTTCACTATCTCCTTAAGTGCGGGGTTCATTCAACGTTGAGGTTGTCTAACTGGTTTGAAGTCCCCTTTAAGGTAAATGCGGTGAGTGCATAGGCTAGGATGGATTGGTTTCATATCCATATAGTACCTTGCAAATGCCTTTTTGTATTTCTGTAACAGTTGTATCAGCAATCTGTTTTTTTCAGCAGTCAGGTTAGGATTGATGTTTAAACATTTTCTAGGTTCGATTTCAACGGGACTGCTGATAGTATGCAGATTTGTTTTCAAATGTTCAATAATTTCATCATCTACCTCCTCTTCTTCTTCCAAATCTCTAATGGAGGCAACAGGGAGTGAATTACTAATAAAACCATTAATGATATCGTCCTCTATTTCATCCTTAAAGTAATGTGATTTTCCAAGCGTAAGAAGAGGTAGGGAAAGATCAGATTCAGGTGAAAATTCATCCCACTATGGACTACTTGAATCGATATGAGGATTTTTTGGGGGATAAAGGTTTAGATTTTGAGTGGCCTGCCCATCTGAGATCACCATAGATATGGACCTACATCTGATATATGCGTCTGCAGTGGCTAGACATGGCCTTCCCAAGATTAAAGGATGACCCCTCGGGTTGTATTTAGTTTTTAAAATGAGAAAGTCAACTGGATAGTTCCAGGAAGCCATAGTGATAACCACATCTTCTATAATTCCCTCGGGCTTGACCCGAGACCTATCTGCTAATTCAAGCACTGTGGGTGTAGGTCTAATTCCATGAAGAACTAGAGAGATGAAGAGGTCTTTAGTCATGAAATTAATAGATGCCCCTAGATCAATCAAAGTATTGGTTATGGGATGATTTTCAATATGGACAGTCACTCTAGGGTTCCCTGGGTCATTATATTTAGTCAACAAAGGTTGATCAATCATAAGAGCAGACAATTTCCCCATGAAATGGATAGTAGCAGGGTCTTTAGGTTTTTTTCCAGGTCTTTTGACGCATAGATCCCTCATTTTTTTAGCATAGATAGGCACTTCTTTAAGATCTTGCAACAGTGGAATCCGCACATACAAATTTTTCATCTCCTTTAGGAATTCAGATTCAGGTTGTGATACTAGCCTAGTTTCAGTTAATCGTTGAGGGTATGGAGGATTCTGAATGCTAACAGCTGAGTCAGCTATCATAGATGTACCAACCTTACTCGGATTGGCTGTTGTGGAAACACAAGATCCCACCGAGCTGGCTGCTATAGATGTAACAACAGGTGTTTTATCAGTTGTTACATGTGTAACAACTGCCTCAGAATCGTCCATATCCTTCCTAGGTGCTTCATATTATTTGATAATAATGGGATTATGTTCAAATATGATTAATTTCCCTAATCAAAGTTGAACCTCATTAAGTCCAATAGGATTAATAATATAATTCTGGAGGGTAACTGGAGCATCCATGCTCTAGGCTGCCTTATTATTTGGATTGGGGTTAGGTTGCACAGGTAATTGGGGTCGGAAAAAAGGTATAGGATTTTGAATAGAAGGAAGTTATAACTATTGTTGTTGCATTGGTATTAGAGGAGGTACTGGACCTTGGCCATTACTTCTCTAGTTCTTACCCCGAGGATTGGGTTGTGATGGAGGATATTGCATTGGTGGAGGAGATGGCCACTGGTTCCATGGTGAAGGAAATTGTGTTGAGGAACGAGTAGGATACTGCCATAGATATTGTTGACTATTATAAACATTACTCCAAGGATAAAAAGAGGAAAAATCTGAATCCATACCTGTAGGTTGTGGATGCCATGGTCTCTTTTATCCTATGAAATAAGAAGATTGAACATCCTCGCTTGATTCTTGAAGTACCACCTTTAGTTTGGGCAACTCAGGACACTGATTTGTAGAGTGCGCCAACTCACAGATGTTTCACAGGCTGACACTATTCAATCCACATTCTCTCTCCAAATTATTCTTTTTGCATCAGGGACAGAATATTGCTAAGGCTGCTTCAGCTTCTGCTTGTGCTTTCTTGACTTGTACCATAGTAATCTGGGTAGAGAGAGTACTAAGGAGGTCATTTTTAAAATTATCAAATAAGTTCCTGATCTCTGCTCTGGTTACTCCTCTGTTAGTGGACTTCTGCATCTGGACTGAAGGATCCCGAACTAAAAATTTCCCTTTGACCAATCCTCTTGAGCTACGTAGGAAAATATTCAATATCTCATCAAGCATTTCTTGCGATATGTCTCATTTTCCCAATAGGCTTAGATGCTCCAGACAATCAACTCTTATAACTCTTGAAAATATTGGATTTAGAATTTCTGGATCTAAGTTACTGAACTTAGACCTCTGTAAATTGTAGTGAAATCCCTCCAAATAGTCTTCCAGGCTTCCCTCCTCCTTTTGTGCAATTCTGAAAATCTCATCCTTCAAATCCCTGGTTAGACAGTAATCCTGATACTTAAAGAGGAAGGCCTCTCTCATGTCATTCTAGGTTCGAATTGTGCCAACACCCAATCTCATGAACCATCTTAATGTTGCTCCTTTCAGAGTAGTAGGGAATAATTTCAGCTTCTGGGCATCTGAAGTGTCGTCATAACCTCTACACAGCACATAATATTCGAACAGAAAGGTATCAGGGTCTTCAACAACCATCCCTTGGAAGGATGGTAGGGATGATAAAGGAATATTCTTCATAGGAGCCTCATCCCATGTTACTACTATTGGGAATTCAAAAGTAACAGAGATATCTATTTTGACACTCTCGTCCCCCATGTTTGATTCTTCCTGATGGGATGAATTGACCTCAGAGTGTACTGGAGATTGACAAATAAAAGAATCAGGCTGTTACATGACCAACTGTTTAACAACACTACTAGCATCCAATTGATGATCAATTGAATGTTGTTCCTTAGGTCCCTGATGCTCCCCATTGGTCTCTCTATGTCCTTCAATTCTCAGATCCTGATCAATGATTCTCCATTGTTGTTTTGAATATGGAGTTTTGATATTAGGGGTGGATATGTTGTTCGAAGGATTGTGAGGTCTAGACACGGAATACACCGATGGTCTAGGCTTTGATATGGTAGCTGCTTTTTGTCATCTTTTCTTCCTATTATCTCTGTATGATGTGGACTATTCCTTTTCTAACCTTGAGATCAGATCTCCAAAGTATGTCTTTCTTCTCAAATATGCACTCTTCTTTTCCTTCTTACGACTTGTCTTTCCTGTCGTGAGTAGAGTGGGGGGTGTTTGTAGATGCTGATGTTGTCCTACCAGCACACATGGGCCCTATGTGTATCAATTCATCCTATGAATGCTTCAGTTTCTACAACAGTTAGCTCGCCCAGGTTTGTTAGAGCGATGCGCAGGTTCTTACCTCTCGTCTTATCGCCCAATGACTATATAGCTGAAGACACCCTAAAAAAACACTCAAAATTCAACTCCTAAGTGTCCTAGCAAGACATTGGTGAGCCTGCTAAATTTTGTTAGAGAAATTTGCAGGTTCTTACCTCTCTTCTTACCATTCGAAAATTGTGTCACTGGAGACAATCTAAGAAAAAATTTTTTTTCTTAGAAACTCACTCTCCTACGTGTCCCAACAAGACATTGGTGAGCTTGCTCAAGTTAGTTAGAGCGTTGTGCAGGTTCTTACCTCTCGTCTTACTGCCTGGTAACTGTGTCGCTGGAGACACTCTAAAAAAACACACGAAAATTGCACTTCTAAGAAACATCTATGATTGATTGGATCGTCACTGCCATCCCCAACAATGGTGCCAAAATTTTGGGCTGTATAAATCATTGTTAAATGACTAAACAATACACATTAATTATCAATCCAGGGACGTCTTTTTATTCCAATGATAGTTGCACTATTTGTGTTGATACACCAACCAGAAGCAATACGAAAGAAAATAAATGTTGCTGAAGTAAATGCTGGAAATAAGTCACTCATGCAGAAATAAAAGGATCTACAAGACTGGAATCACACTTCAATTAATCTGTTCTAGCGCGCCACACAAAAAGTATCCAACTGGTGTCTAGTGTAATACGTTACAACTTTAGCAAGTATCCGAATTTGGTGTCTTTGTTGGGAAAAATAAAGGAGGGGGTGAATCGATGTTCTTTGCATATTCAAAACTTTTACTTTCTTGCTTCTAAAACTTATCGCTGCTGCAGCGGACACAGCGTGTCTCTGTGGGTATACCCTTTATGAGCTAACGTATACATGATATCTAATCATGTCATTAGTTCTTCACTTAGATCATTCCATCATTCATTCATTAGATGTGCTATAAACAATAAACATGTGCAGTAAGAACAGAATAAACCATCACACATAAGCATCACACATGAACACCGGGATTTTAGGTGGAAACCCAAGTCGGGAGAAAACCACCGCTGTAGTTGCTCAGCCTTCAATATTTTATTATAGAGAAAACATCTTATAACATATGTGCTAGTGCAGACTCCTACCAGCACGCAGGCACCCACCTGCGCTCGTTTACCAGCCTCTCCTGGAAGGGAGCTCCAACCCCCTGACTCGTTTACCAGCCTCTCCTGGAAGGGAGCTACGACCCCACGATCTCGTTTACCAGCCTCACCTGGAAGGGAGCTACGACCCCCTGACTGAAGGCTACAAGCCTCAACACCTCTTTGGACCACGTTTCATCAATTTTCACACTGGATCCAACAACTTCAATAGGACACCACTTGCAGGCCACGTTTCATCATATTTTCAGACTGGACCCTTTCCATACTTTTAAGCACAGTCAACCATGAAACATATACATATAACTTACTGACAGATATCAGTAAACCAGCAGAACAGATCAGAAATTTCTTACCACAGACTTCAGCAAACCCTGGTTTGCATACGCACTTTCCTTTCTCTGATGTCGCATATATACGTGCTTCCGTCCACATAAACCAACCTATACTTCAGTACAAATTACAGAGCTAATTTTATTGCGCATACGCGCTTTCTCTTCAGCGAAGCCGCGTATATACGCGCTTCCTCTTCGGCGAACTAGCGTATGGTTCTTCAAACTTAAATGTCATTGCAATTCTTCACAACAGATACATCACTTCAGATTTTACCCTTTACCTCAGACAGATGTTCGCCTAGATGTTCGCCTCATCACAAATCTAATCATTCCATAAACAGATCTAGCAAAAACAAGTACAATACAGATCTAGATCCCCTTCTTCATCACTCCTTCAATGGTGCATCATACATTCAGATCTTTCATTCAACTGTAACCCTTTCCATTCAGATATACTCCAGAGAGAAGTATTCATTCAAGCTCAGACATCTTGCACCACGCTCATGATTTGCACAATGAATTTCTTCTCCTTATATAGGTTTACCCTTTTTCAATACCATGAGCCAAAACCACATTACTTCCGATGGTATTCCTGGACGGGGTCATTTAGACAAATCATTACCCAATACAATGGGTCAATACCATGGTGGTTACCCCTGGTTTTGCACTTTATGAGCGCTTTTTCCCATACGCGACTTGGCACGTTGTTTCCCGCGTGCATACGCGACTTCCCCTAGACATATCCGCGTATGCCTTGAGACATACTCTTTTCACCATAGATTTAGCACAAGCTGAATTCCTTTCTTCATTGTCTTCTGTACTTACTGTAGATACATCAGATTTCCTTCATCAAGAACATATTCTATCAAGCACAACTTCATCAAGTGGGTTGCCTTTCAAGGACAACACTCAGCATCATATTGTCAACAAACATCATATCACATCAGATTTACATCATTTACCAAGTCCATCAAGTCAAGAATAACTTCATCGGGTGGTTTGCCATCAAGGACAACACATGTCAATAGTCGCATGTCTTCATCTTCATTTAGTGGGTTGCCATCAAGGACAACACTCTGCATCATATTTCCAACAATCTCCCCCTTTGGACTTGATGGCAACCACGATGGTGTTTGGTTACCACAACAGATAGGTACATTAAGAATACAATGACACCATGTCACTCTCCCCATTCTTTGACACCATTATTTCTCTTCAGTCAAACACCATGTCACTCTCCCCCTTTGACATCAAGGGCAAAGGGTGGATCAAAACCAACATACTCTCCCCCTTTTCTCCGCATGTGGAAGAAGCGTTCTGCAGATCTGATATATACTGAAGTGACCAAGCTCCCCCTGAGTTCATGCTGAATCTTCAATCGTATTTTCCAATGAAGTATATGACTCTATGAACTTCCTATCACCAAAGACTCATACTTACATCAAATATCCAACCAAGTGGATTTACATAAGGGACTCAAATACCCAACCAAGTGGGTTTACACATTTCAGTTCGACTACCCAACCAAGTGGGTTTTACAAATTTGACTCAGCTACCCAACCAGGTGGGTTTACAAATTTTTGACAAGTCCTTACATGAATGAAATTTACAATTTGACATCATGGGTCTCAACATGACCTTTTCATCAAAATACAAATATGACTTTTCATAACCAACACCAGAAAGTCCTCAAGAAAGAGAACATATTTCAGAACCATCATAAAGCCAACAATGCATTATACTCAGCAACGCTAATGCTCCCCCTGAATCTGTGCATCCAAACATCCTTTTCATAAGACTAAGGCTCCCCCTTAGTTTGTGCATCCTGAATATTTTCACCAACAAATCATCAAGGCATATTTATCAAGACATTAGAAATAGAATTATGAGAACTGGAACACCACCAGGGATACCAATCAGTATCAGAGATACCAAATAGCACTGCAGCTGTGCTGAAGAGAGCTGACTCCAAACAGAAAAATGTCAGCAATCAGACATACGCGGTTAACGACCACTGAACTACATTACAACAGCATTGTGTTTGAGGAATGCCAGCGCTATCAGTGTCTTTAAATTATGCATGTTGTTCTTTTGGCTGGAAGGAACACTCAGCTTAAATACTTAGATACTCGAAACGCTTTGCAAATGAAGGTTTGACAAAGATATCAATGAACTTGTTTCTTTGGAGGGCATACTCAAAATTCACCTTTTGTAAACGCTTGTTCACGTAAGAAGTGATACTTGATGGGAATGTGCTTGGTCTTCGAGTGCATAACATGATTCTTTGAAATACTCATGGCACTTGTATTGTCACACTTAATGGGGACAGGAGGTGTACATTTGATTTGAAAATCTTGTAAGGTTTGCATCATCCAAAGGAGTTGAGTGCAACAAGATGCGGCAGCCACATATTCTGCTTCTGCTGTAGATAAGGCAATAGAATTTTGCTTCTTGCTGAACCAAGATACTAACCGGGGTCCTATATAGAATGCACCACCACTAGTGCTTTTCCGATCATCAACACTTCCAGCCCAATCTGCATCAGTGTAAGCATGAAGAGTAAGATCAGCATTCTTTGGATACCATAGACCAAGGTCTTGAGTTCCTTGAAGATATTTGAAAATTCTTTTAGCAGCCTGAAGGTGAGACTCTTTTGGATTAGCTTGGAATCGTCCAACAATCCCAACTGCATGCATAATGTCTGGTCTAGTCCCAGTGAGATAAAGTAGACTTCCTATCATTGATCTGTATTCTAGTTGATTCACCGTGGGAGAATCATCATGAGAACTGAGATTGCATCCGGTTATCATTGGTGTACTTACAGGTTTGCATTCTTCCATGCCATACTTCTTCAGAATTTGCTTAAGATATTTTGCTTGTGATAGGAATATACCATCTACAATTTGATTCACTTGCAAGCCAAGAAAAAATGTTAGTTCCCCAAGTAAGGACATTTTAAATTCTTGATGCATGACAGAAGAAAATTTTTGACTCATAGATTCTTCGTTACTCCCAAAAATGATATCATCAACATAGACAACCACAATCAATAGTTTATCATTTTCAACTTTTGTGTATAAGTTGCTATCAGCAGACCCCTTTGAAAATCCTTGTTGATGAAGATATTTGTCAAGACGATAATACCATGCCCTTGGAGCTTGTTTGAGACCATATAGAGCCTTTTTAAGTCTACAAACAATATTTTCATCATTTCCCAAAATGAATCCTTTTGGTTGTTCTATATAAACTTCTTCTTCTAGATCACCATTGAGAAATGCAGATTTAACATCCATTTGATAAACTTTTATTTGTTGAAAACTTGAAAAAGCAAGAAACATTCTTATGGCTTCAAGTCTAGCTACAGGAGCAAAAGTTTCTTCAAAGTCTATACCTTCTTGTTGAGTATACCCTTTGCAAACCAATCTAGCTTTGTTTCTTATAACATCCCCATTCTCATTTAACTTTTTCTTGAAAATCCATTTAGTTCCAATGACATTTTTATCATGTGGTCTTGGTACCAATTCCCAAGTATCATTCTTTTCAATTTGATCAAGCTCTTCATTCATGGCTTGCTTCCAAAATTCATCTTTGCTAGCTTGATTGACATTGTGTGGTTCAATTGTGGATAGAAGTGCCAGATGACTAGAAGATCCCACAAGAGTTCTCCTTGTTCGTACACCTGATTCCTTGTCTCCCAAAATTTGAGATTCAAGATGATTCTTTTGAACATATCTGGATGGAGCTTTTTCAGATAGATCATCTTCAGGTTCTTCATTGGATCCACTGTCTATATCATTTCTATTTGATGTAGAAGGACATAGGTCACCATCATCTTCTTTTGTTGTTTGTTTTTCTTCTTTAGGAGCTGCAAGAGACTCATCAATAACAACATCAATACATTCAACAATCTTTCGAAGCCTTTTATTGTAACATTTGTATGCTTTGCTTGTAGATGAGTAACCAAGAAATATCCCTTCATCCGATCTAGGTTCAAACTTGCCAAGCTTTTCATCATTATTTTTGATAAAGCATTTACTCCCAAAAACTCTAAAATGCTTCACAGAGGGAGAATTACCATACCGGAGTTCATATGGAGTTTTGTCACTATTTACCCGAACATGAGCCTTGTTGAGAATGTTAGCTGTTGTATGTGCTGCTTCACCCCAGAACATGTCAGGAGTTCCAGAATCATCGAGCATAGCTCTAGCCATTTGTTGAATTGTTCTATTCATTCTTTCCGCTACGCCATTTTGTTGTGGAGTGCCTGCTACAGAGAATTGTCTTTTTATGCCATGTTGTTCACAAAATTCAAAGAATTCATTTGATGTATATTCTCCTCCTCGATCAGATCTAAGACACTTGATTTTTAGATCTAATTCATTTTCAACTAATGCTTTGAAGATCTGAATTTTTTCAAATGCTTCATCTTTATGTTTAATGAGCCCGATCCAACACATTCTAGAGTAATCATCAATGAATAAGATATAGTATTCTTCCCCACGTGGTGACTTTTTCCTCATAGGTCCACATATGTCAGTATGAATGAGTTCAAGAGGCTCACTTGATGATCCTTCTTTGGCATTAAATCGTACTATGGTCTGCTTACCGAATTGACAAGATTTGCATATGATACTTTCTGGTAGATTAATATTGGGAAGACCACGAACAGCTTGAAGTCTGCTTGCTTTGTTGATTTGAGAGAAGCTCAGATGCCCCAGCCTTCTATGCCATAGCCAATTTTCTGAAGACTTGCTCAAGTAACATTGATCTATGCCGTTCAGTACATACAGGTTGCTTGGATTTCTTTTTCCTTTTATAATGATTTTACCTGTATCAAGATCACGAACCACGCATTCTTTTGAACTAAACACCACTTCTGTTCCTTGATCACACATTTGACTTACACTTAACAGGTTATGCCTTAATCCATCCACATACATGACATCATTAGCCTTCACCTTTTCTTTTAGAAACACTGACCCTTTTCCTTTAATTACAACAGGAGTATCATTTCCAAATGTAACTTTATTTTCCTTCTCTAGAGAATTATATGTAAGGAGTTTGATTTTGTCACCTGTCATGTGTCTTGAGCACCCACTATCAATGTACCATTGATTTTCTTCACCTTCCGCAAATAATGCTATCCCACAATTTTCAACCGGTATTTCTTTCTTTTTCCACACTTTAGAGCTTGAGGGATCATGTTCTTTTGGCTGGACCTTGCTCCTGCATTCAGATTCTTCATGACCAAAGTTATTGCAATAAGTACATTCAACTTCGTTTTGAAGAGGAGAAAATTTGTTATAGGTGTTCCTCTTTGGTTCAATATTTATTCTTTTCTTTCTTGCTTCTCTTGTCATGATGGTTTTATATGCAACACATTGAACAAATTTATGACCAAAATTGTGACATGAGAAACATTGTCCATTGAAGTAGAAATTTCTGCGATCATGAAATCTTCTATTTGAGTTTACCTGTTGGTTGTAGCTTCTTTGAAAGATCTCCTTGTTAGTGTTCTTTGAATTGAGATGATCATGCTTTACCTGGAAAGATCCTTTGTTCCCTTGCTGAGTGGTTGAATGTAGTGCACCAGTTGTGGCTGCTTTCAGATAATTTGGTGCTGAAGTCTGGGAAGATTCCCCAGTATATCCAAGACCTGTTTTTATAAGAGGAGACCGTTGTATCTTGATAATCTCATCTAAGGTTTCTGAACCTTTAGCAAATCTAAGATTGAGAGTTTTTGCTTTCTCATTATCTTTCCTTAGACTTAATACTTCACACTCCAATTCCTCAATGCGTTTTTCCTTTGCTTCAAGCTGATTTTCAAGAGTCTCTATGATTATGTTCTTTTCTTCTAGGCTTACTTTGAGTTGATTGTTTTCTTCAAGAAAATCATTGTCTTCCATAGCATCCACAAAAGTATCCTTTTCTTCTCTAGATTCTTTTGCCATGAGCAGTTTAATATTTTGTTCACATTCTTCCTCACTATCAGATGACCCATCATTGTCTTCATTAATATAGTAACTTTTTCTTGTGCTAGATCGATTCTTATTCCTTCTTGTTACTTCTTTTCCTTTAGCGGATGTTTTTTTTATAAGGACATTTTGCAGCATAATGACCAACTTTTCCACACTCAAAACATTTGAAGGGAAGCTTACCTTTGAATCTTCCAGTATCTAGATGGAGTTTTCTCACAAAATTCGCTTCTTCTTCTTCGGATATATAGCTGGATTCCTTGACAGCTTCCTTTTCTTTTCCTTTTGCAGATGCCTTAAAAGTAGCTTCTTTGATTTGAGAAGGACCTCCTTGTCTCATTTCAAAAGCATTCAGAATACCATGTAATTGAACAATAGTAAGAGTTTGCAGATCTTGCCTTTCTTCAATAGCTGAGACTTTAGAGTCAAATTTTGAAATCAAGGATCTTAAGACTTTTTCAACCAGAGTAGTATCAGTTATGGATTCACCCAAATTTCTCATTCGATTTACAACATCATCTAGACGAAGGAAGAAACTAGCAACACTTTCATCACTATGCATCTTCAAATTTTCATATTCAATTCTAAGAGTTTGGAGTTTTGCATTTTTTACCTTTGTATCTCCTTCATAGCTCAGAATGATTTTGTCCCATATTTCTTTTGCTGAATGTAGCTTCATCACTTTAGCAAATTCTGATTCAGACATGCTTCCTAACAAGACATTTACTGCTTTGGCATTGGTTTCATACTTCTTCCTTTCAGCTGCATCAGTAGGAATACTTGCCGGGTATTGATAACCTTCTTCCACGATTGCCCATACATCTGCACCAAGACTTTGCAGATATGCTTTTGTACGTACCTTCCAGAATATCAGATTGCTTCCATTGAATAGAGGCGGCTTTATAGACATCACTCCTTCTTGACTTCCCATTGCGACGGATCTCCTTCAAGCGATCAAGCTTCTGCAGAAGGACCTGCTCTGATACCAATTGTTGGGAAAAATACTGAGAGGGGGGGTGAATCAGTATTTACTGCATATTCAAAACTTTTACTTTTCCTTGCTTCTAAAACCCATACGCTACTTTCCTGAAACAGACTCGCGTATATACGCGGATACCCTTTATGAAACTCGCGTATACACAGATATCTAATTATGTCATTAGTTCTTCACTTAAATCATTCCATCATTCATTCATTAGATGTTTAATAAACAATAAACATATGCAGTAAGAACAGAGTAAACCATCACACAAAGCATCACACATGAACACCAGGATTTTTAGGTGGAAACCCAAGTCGGGAGAAAACCACCGCTGCAGTTGCTCAGCCTTCAATATTTATTATAGAGAAAACATCTTACAACATATGTGCTGGTGCAGACTCCTACCAGCACACAGGCACCCACCTGCGCTCGTTTACCAGCCTCTCCTGGAAGGGAGCTCCAACCCCCTGACTCGTTTACCAGCCTCTCCTGGAAGGGAGCTACGACTCCCTGATCTCGTTTACCAGCCTCACCTGGAAGGGAGCTACAACCCCCTGACTGAAGGCTACAACCCTCAGCACCTCTATGGACCACGTTTCATCATATTTTCAGACTGGATCCAAAGCTTCCTTTAGGACACCACTTGCAGGTCACGTTTCATCATATTTTCAAACTGGACCCTTTCCATACTTTTAAGCACAGTCAACCATGAAATAGATACATATAACTTACTGACAGATATCAGTAAACCAGCAGAACAGATCAGACATTTCTTACCACAGACTTCAGCAAACCCTAGTTTGCATACGCGCTTTCCTTTCTCTGATGTCGCGTATATACGCGCTTCCGTCCACATAAACCAGCGTATACTTCAGTACAAATTATAGAGCTAATTTTATTGCGCATACGCGCTTTCTCTTCAGCGAAGCCGCGTATATACGCGCTTCCTCTTCGGCGAACTAGCGTATGGTTCTTCAGACTTTTATGTCATTGCAATTCTTCACAACAGATACATCACTTCAGATTTTACCCTTTACCTCAGACAGATGTTCGCCTCATCACAGATCTAATCATTCCATAAAAAGATCTAGCAAATACAAGTACATTTCAGATCTAGATCCCCTTCTTCATCATTAGTGCATCATACATTCAGATCTATCATTCAACTGTAACCCTTTCCATTCAGATCTACTTCAGAGAGAAGTATTCATTCAAGCTCAGACATCTTGCACCCACTCTCATGATTTGCACAATGAATTTCTTCTCCTTATATAGGTTTACCCTTTTTTAATACCATGAGCCAAAACCACATTACTTCCGATGGTATTCCTGGACGGGGTCATTTAGACGAATCATTACCCAATACAATGGGTCAATACCATGGTGGTTACCCCTGGTTTTGCACTTTAAGAGCACTTTTTCCCATACGCGACTTGGCACGTTGATTCCCGCGTGCATACGCGACTTCCCCTAGGCAAATCCGCGTATGCCTAGAGACATACTCTTTTCATCAAGATTTAGCACATGCTGAATTCCTTTCTTCATTGCCTTCTGTACACACTATAGATACATCAGATTTACTTCATCAAGAACATATTCTATCAAGCACAACTTCATCAAGTAAGTTGCCATCATCTTTATCAAGTGGGTTGCCATTCAAGAATAACACTCAACATCATATGGCTAGCAAACATCATTTCATATCAGATTTACATCATTTACTAAGTCCAACAGGTCAAGAATAACTTCATCAGGTGGTTCGCCATCAAGGACAACACATGTCAATAGTCGCATGTCTTCATCTTCATTCAGTGGGTTGCCATCAAGGACAACACCTCGCATCATATTAATACTTCTCTAATATCATATGTGTAACAGCATACAAAGTATTGAAATTGAAGCGGATATATTCACAACTGAACAACATCAACAAAACTTTACTGATACATAAATTGAAATACAATTACATACACACAACTACTTTAATCACTATAATCCCTGCTAAGAAGGAGGGCCCTTCCTCCCTAGAAGGGCACAGGTAGAGGAAAAGCTTAATGGAAACTAAATTGAATGACGCATGTAACAACAATAATAGGAGAATCTATATCAATATGAGCACAATTACAGAGCCAAAATAATGTTGTTCTTCGCTAACCCTTTGACCTCTAGGGCTGAGATCTATATAGCGGTTACATCTCAGAAAATCTGATGCCAAGATTATGCTATAAAACAAATACTAACATATAATAGCATGTGTGCTTACTTCAACATGAATATTCTCAAGAAAACTCTTCATTAAAAACTACATTTGATTCATTTTAACATATACATAAAGAAAAGAGAGCCACACAAAAAAAAATACTAATATATAATAACACAAGAAATTCCTAGGCCAAATATTATAATGGATGGCCTCTCAGCTCTCTACCCTTTTACAAAAGCTCTCAAACCATCTCTCTCTTGCTCTGTATTCCTCATTGTACTCCATCCTCACACACTCCTCATATTTATACATAATAATGAATTTATTCCAATCCATAATTTCCTCCACACATATCTCAACTAAAATCTAAATTAGATTTATCCTTTTTTTGGACTCAACTAAGTCCTGTTTAAGGAATTCCTAATCCCTATATTATCTACCTAATTCAACTCCTCTCATATCCTTAATTTATTAAAAGAATATTTACAATAATCCTCACACTTCCATTTTTCTCTCTTAATTTATTAAAAATGAGCATAATAATTTATAAAATAATTAAAAGACATCACCCCCCTAATTACACAATATTTTAATAAAAACCGAACAAGATGCTCCTGCATCAGACTCCCCATGTAGAGAAGTTTCCATAGACTCCTGTCTATGAGATCCGTCGCTTTTTTGTAATAATGCAACAACCACAAGTCTCTAATAACTTGCTCCCTCCAGAATTCCAAACTTTGTTCTACCGCTGGTCCTTTAAAGTATCAACTCCATTTTGTAATTCATCACTCACTCTGTCAATGGGATTCCATCGGCTTCTCCAACACTTTCTTTCGCCAATTCCTTGGAGCAATTCCTCTTTGTTTGATGCTTCCATCTCCAATTGTGCTAAACACTCAACTTTCTGCAATGAAGAATAATCAAGAACTCCTTCTTGATTACAATTATAGTCATTGATTTTTCTTATAGTAACAAATTTCTCGTCTGGTGTTGTACATGCATTCATCAAAAAACTGTTAGTTTTAAAAAGATAAGACCTTTTAGCCTCTTTTGATGCTTCAAGCACCAATCTCCCATCATTGAATTTCTGTATTTTAGTAGATCTTGTTTTGAATTGGTAGCTGCTTTCATCTTTATCCTATTGGTTTGATAATTATGTTTCCTTTATGTCTCTAAAGACATAACTTTCTTGTTGTTCCTGATCTTTCATCTTACCTCCAAATACCCTCTGCTCAATTTCTCTGATTTCATCATATTTATTTATGTTTCCTTCTACACCTACAGTCACATTATTATTTGAAAAGTTATAACATTCACTCAACTCTATAAATGTTAAAAACATTTCATCCCTATCATGCACAGTAACCACAATCTCTTCTGTATCATTTTCTGCAAGTTTCATCTCCCCTTCAGGTTCCTTAAGCCATTGTTCCAAGAACTCTATATCCATGTGAAATCTTTCAGCATTTCATCACAACCTTCATTCCTAGCTTCATTCTTCTTCTGGAAATTTTCTTGAGTTATCCTAGTTTTTGTATCATCACATTGTAAAATTCTGTCAGCAATTTCATTAAACAAATTCATTTGTTTACCTCCTTGGAATATCACTTCAGAATTTTCATTATGCTTTTGCTCCATAATAGCTTCAACTGGCTGTCTTAACCCCAACAAGAATTCATTTATGATTTCTTCCTAATGCAACAAATTAGTACCTTCCTCCTCTAAAAGGCATTCTCCATCACACTTCACCTCAAGAGTTTCATTCATCTCTGTGACAGTTTCACTAGACTGTCCACCATCTTTCGCACATTCTGCAAACATACATAAACTATGAGATTTAAAAATGCAAGGTTTCATAGCCTCATCTGCTTCTCTCAACAACACATCTTCAGATTCTTTTGAACTATTCCAATAGTTCATGAGATCTTTCTCATTGATCTCTTCACCCATAATTTCACCCTATTCTGGGCCACAAATGGAAACTTCCATTTTCAACTCAACCTATCTGAGTTCTTTACATCTCAATTGAACACTCGTCATCTGCTCGAGCTTCCTCATCTCTTCTGTCAACTGTATGTTTACCTATTGTTCCCTCTTTGCATTTAGCTTCTGCCATTTCACTTTCTTCCTCATGGTCCAACCATGTTTATGGTATTTTTTTCTCTGCAACAATTCCATCAATAACTCAAGGTGAATTGCTATCTTAGATTTCTCCCGCTCATACTATTCATCAGTCAAATGCTTACATATGCCATTTACCTTGGCATTTTCCTTCTTCTTGCTTCTGCTGTGGTCTTTCTCAGAACCTTTGAAATGACTATCAACAGTCAGCTTCTCCTCCTTTGTGAACTTCATTGTTCACATGTGGATTTCATTCAATCCACTTCTCATCAAGCCTCCATAATTTCCATTCAACAATGCAAGCTCTCTTCCTGCACTTGATCACTTTTAGTTGTCTGTCTTGGAATCATCTCTGGGAAATTCTCTTGCTTTTCTTTGCTGCAAAAAACAACTGCAGTATTTTATGTGTTATAATAACCAACTCTTTGGGTGTCAGGCTCTGCCGATCATGCACCCAATCACATTCAAAAATTTGACTTGATTCAATACTTTTTGACCCATACTTTACATCAAATTTTCATCTTGGATGAAAAATACACCCTCTTGTACAATAATTCAATCTTAACTCAAGCTATCCAAATTCTCATTTGAACCTAACATCTGTTTTGACTTCAAGGCTTGCCCAATAATTATGATAGTGGATATTTCAACTTAATTCAAGTTATACAATCTTCCAACGAACATACACCCCGAATACATTTTTAGGACGTAAAATATTCACTCTCTCTCATACTCCATTCTTATGAAAGATCATCTGCTTCCCATTATCATTTCACATGATGCTGAAGTCTTTAATCAAAATGCAATCCAGGTTTTCCAAGATTTTATTTTATGGTGAAAATAAATAAACCATTCAATTTTCAACATTCAAAAATACCTTTCTGAATTATCATACCTTATGCTCCCGTTAAGGTTATTAATAAACCTTCTCTTTGCAATTTCAACTCTTTGGAATTCACTCTTCCGTGTCGTCTCTGTCACTGTGAATATTTGCATGCCCTTCATACCATAAGCTTGTCATCTTAGGGCCAACATTTTTCTTGCACTTTTATGCACCATACAACTACACATTATAAATTCACATCTCTACACCTGTGTACAAAGAACAAGCTATTCATGTTTTCAACCTCTTTGATGAATAATGTACAACTCATACATTGTGCCCATTCTGAATAACACCTCCTTAGATGTCATCACATGATGGTAAAAACAAATATTCTAAAACATCAAGAAATTTGGTTTGTTTGTGTTTTCAACACAAATCAAAATAATTCTCCCATTCCAACTACAAGCTTTGGTTCAAAATGACTTAGCCAAAACTAAGAAGAACCCAAACTATGCATAATAAACCAACTCATATAAAAATGCATGTTTCTCTTTATATTACCCAGGGTTTTCCATTCTCCTTTTCCATTCATTTAAGTGAAACTTAATTTTCTTTAAAGCTATTGTGGTGATAAAACCTTATACCTCCGCATTTACAATATTTTCACTTTAATTTTGAACCGCAATCATCTCCACAAAAATACTTATTCATAATTTCAATTTTGGTCAAGAAAACCCAAAATGTAAACACATAACATGCTCAGTCATATCTTTTCCTTTGACTCATAATTCCACTGCACCACTCTAATTCATATTTTCTGTCATCAAGACTCTAAAGCGATTTTAACCCCTCTAACAAGTGGATCAAAGAAGGGGAGAAAAAATTGTGAGACCAGTTGTATGAAGCAATGCTTCGGTTCTGAAATCACAACGAGGCTCATCTTCAAAAAATCGAACTTCCAATAGCTCGACAACTCAAAAAAAAAAAAATCACCCATAGGCTTAAATTCATGCCCAACTCCATCTTCATACAAATCGTTGATCTAGAAGAAAATGCTGCATTACTGCAGTCACACAATTTTGGAACACCGCTTTAGGGAACAAGCACCGCATTGTTTTTGAAGCTGCTACAAATATAAATCATCACATTGAAATCAAAGTAATTGCACCCAGGCAACACGATTTCTTAGCAACCCTTTTCTCCGTAATAGTAGGACTTCCATCACCAAGAATCACCTTTGCACTTAGTTTGTTGAACTCGGTAAGACCAGTTATGGACAAATACTCTTTATATCGAGATTTGTCTTGAATTAAGATCTCCCTGACCACATTTAGGACAAGAGGCTTTCCTTCCTCAATTCGATATGCCCAACACCCAAATTAAATTTCACAGGGCTCGAATCTTTGTTATAGGTAAATGTCACCCCCAAGAATCCTATCCTCTGGAGCCTATTCCAAATGTTGAAATGTAGAAACTACAAAACCCAAATAAGGTTTAATTCACACCCATATCTTATCAGGTTCGCTTCCATACGTCAACACCCAAGATTTGTCCTCCTCGAAACTTAGCAACTTCAGGATATTTAACCATTCCAAGTTTAAGTGAATTACGTTTGAACTAGGCATAGAGATTGGTCTCAATCACATGCCCATACCCTCCAAAACAACTAGATCTGCATCATTTGACAAATATGCAAGCTCTAGCTATACATATGAAAGATCGATAACCAGTAAATCACTTCCAGAATTTACAATAGTTAAATCATAACATCAAGATACTGGTTGACGTGTCGGCGATCGTATTCAAGAAAGATTCCATATGTTCGATCAGCTACCCCATTGAAAAGTGACTCTGTGTCTGGACTAAACGACACACCAGAAATCTCACCAAAAAGGTCAATTTCTTGACATTGCTTGTAGTCGCGCCGAACATCAAACACGTGTACAAAATCTGCAAGTTCAGCCATTTCCAAAAAAAAAAACTATGCCACTGCTTCCATGATCCCATATGGACTGTATTTAACTCCTCATGCAGGCTCGCAAGGGATTTAAATCAGCGTATACCAAAACGCCACCTACAGACCATGCTAAAACCCACGCTTCTACTGGGACTGCGTTAAACTCTTACTGATGCATCAGATTCAGTTTGTGCTAGCTGCACAACACATTTCCTCCATCGCTCTGCGTGAAACCAAAAACTACGCCTCCACACCAACGCTTGATTTTTCAGATTTTCAGAGATTAACCACGTCTTTAACGACACCAACACTCGTTTTATTCACGAAATTATCAACTCCAGGCAGCGTGAATATGCATAAAAAATTCACATCATTCTCAAATTCATGAAAAGATACCATTTTAGCTTGACATCTTTAGCATTCAGAACTATGCATACCGGTTTGCACTTTTCACTGATTCATATTCATAACTCTGACCTCCTCATGAAAAAAATCGTAGAGCACTAGAGCATGGATGTTTGCAATGACATGCAGAACCAAAAATTCATCAAATCGCAGTATAAATATATTCATTCTCTTATCCCTCTTGATAGATTCAAGACCAAGACCACATTGGGCTCCGATACCAAATGATGCCAGGATTCTGCTATAAAACAGATCCTAGCATATAATAGCGTGTGTGCTTCCTTCAACATGAATATTCTCAAGAAAAATCTTCTTTAAAAACTACATTTGATTTAGTTTAACATATACATAAAGAAAAGAGAGCCATACAAAAAAAAATACTGATATATAATAACACAAGAAATTCCTTAGCCGAATATTACAATGGATGGCCTCTCGGCTTTCGACCCTTTTACAAAAGATCTCAAACAGCCTCTCTCTCTCACTCTGTATTCCTCAATATACTCCATCCTCACACACTCCTCATATTTATACATAATAATGAATTTATTCCAATCCATAATTTCCTCCACACAAATCTCAACTAAAATCTAAATTAGATTTATCCTTTTTTTTGGACTCAACTAAGTCTCATTTATGGAATTCCTAATCCCTAGATTTTCTGCCTAATTCAACTCCTCTCATATCCTTAATTTATTAAAATAATATTTAAAATAATCCTCACACTTACATTTTTCTCTCTTAATTTATTAAAAATGAGCATAATAATTTATAAAATAATTAAAAGACGTCACCCCCCTAATTACACAATATTTGAATAAAAACAAAGCAGGATGCTCCTGCATCAAAATCAATGGATGGATTAGTCATGAGAATATTATGATTCTCATGTTTATCGAAATAGAAGACATATAGTTATAACCTCTCCTTAATAAAGTTCTGACTAGAAAATTATAGATTACAATCAAAACCGCCCTTAGGCTGTTATCCCAAAAATACAATGCTAAACAACTTCTACAACTATCGTAATAAAACAACAGTTGTAGTGTGAAAGCTAAAGGACAGATCATCAGTAGGTGTTGATGGGATCCAGTCAATGGTACAACTATATCAGTGGTTTGCCAACGGGTCTGTAACAGTGGTTGTTGGCAAATCTGTAACAACAAGGTGTAACAACATCGCTCGCTATAACAGCACACCCTTAACTGCTCTTGTATACTTATTACTTGGGATATTTGGTGCTACAAATGACATATATAAATACAACGAAAAATCCATAGATCTTCTCCAAACATTCATCCTCAATTAGTCATAAAAAGGTATGATATATCATAATAATTGATGAAATGGTAGAGTAATGAAAACAAGGTAAAACAACACAAGTTAAGATAGAAAGGTAGGAAAAAGAGGAACAGATAGTCCCATTGGTTATGGTCATGAGGAAAAAGAGGGAAAAAAAATGTAGGAAAAATGTGCAAAACTGGCACCCAACAGGTTCCCTTAGAAATCCTTGTGTATTTGTGGTTTTTCTTATGTCATGTATATGCATGTTGTTCTAAATTTTTATTTTCATTCCACGGATCAATAGAGTATAATTGTGTCTCCTATTTTTAAGTTTGAAATATTGAGAAATTGTAATTTCTATCAAATTTCTACATGGTATCAGAGCCCTAAAATCACATTAGAACCAATATTTCAAACTTGTCTCTTAGGAGTTTCGAAGTAGAAGCTTTAGTGCAATAGTTTTTCTTAAGGATCGAGAGAATTTCTTTCAACAGGCTGAGATTGGAGTATGCCCTGGAGGGTAGCTCGAATTTCATAACCTGGAAGGATCAAATGGAAGTAGTGCTTGATGACAATGGTGTGTTAGAATATGTGAAAAATGATACTGCAAAACCTCCATAGTCAGATGCACAAGAGTTAGTCGAGTGGAAGAAGGATGTTGCAAAGGCAAGGAGAATTATGTGAAAATTCTTGAAATTGCTTAACATAAATTTCTACTGCAGAAATATGGTTTACTTCTCCTACTTGTTTTTTTACATTTACGAGTTATTTTCAGAAATATTAAAAAAAAAGTGAAGTAAACACATTGAAAATCTACACACACATACAAATTAGGTACTGAATAAATAAGCACACATGACAAAGGACACATAAGATATGTCTGACAAATGTCACCGGAAAAACCCAATGTGGGAAAACCAGTGCAATAGCTCTTAGAGGGTTTTATTATTATGCATAGTTATGAATACATTCAAGGGCACCAGACATGGTTTTCCAAAACAAAGAAAATCTCGGCAAATGTACCTCTATCTCTCGGAGAAAGAAAATGTGGTTGATTCAGCTAAGGATGAAGAACCCCACATGTGCCTACATAGTCACTGCATCACCCTTCAGTGTGGTTGCTTCACACCTTTTGGATCTCCTGAAAAATATTCCTTTTTGGCCCACTGAAGCCCCAGTGATGCCTTTCCCAGCACTACACTAGCCCTCCTGCCCTATGTGAGCCTTTGCGCAGCTCTATCTAGGTCTGCATCACCCCTACTGGGTATTTGTGTTGGTCTGGTATGGATATGCCTCTCTGCCAATGTATTATTGGCCTCTAATCTAAAATCACATTGTTGATTTTCCCCTCACTACACTACAAGCTCACTTGAAAATTATCAACAAACTGCGCCCCAGAATTTGTACTTAGCTCAACTGCTTCCACTCTGTGTGCATTCTCCAACTAACCCCAAGCCTTCCTTTAATACTTTTCTTGTTGAACATTCAAAAACTATGATATAATATATAATTAACGACTAATATTAGAAAATACTTGATCCTCATCACTTAGAACATTCTCCCCCACATGTTTAAATTAATTCCCTTTAATTATTTAATTTTCCTAAGTTAGACTTAGGGTCTCCATTAAAATAATTAATTGTTGGAATAACTTAGGCTCTGGGTGGAATTTCTCCTAACGATTTCTAGGTCTTGGAAATCTCATGTGTTCTAGCCCCTCTACAAATTTTCAGAGCTAGAGCACATCCGATGCTACCCAAAATCTCAACAAATTATTCTGGAAGGTTTGAGAGACCATGTGGTCTCAAATATCCATGGAAAAGAGACACAATTTTCTATGTGGAAGACATTGGATGATATATTCAAAAATAACAGTCACCATAGAAAATTGGCCCTAAAAGACAAACTTTGAAACATTAGAATCTAGAAGAATGACACTATTTATTAGTATCGCTCCACGTTTACTCAAGTTCGAGATGATCTTGGAGGGTTTGGGGTGAATGTTTTAGACAAATGACCTGGTGAGCCTAGCTCTTCTAGGCCTTCCAAAATCCTGGCATAGTTACCATGAATTTTTGAATGGAAGGGGAAAATTACCAAATTAGGAAAGGTTGTGGTCTGATTTGGTTCAAGAAGAGTTCAGGAGAAATAATAGAGATGGAACTTCATCCAAAGCAGAGGATGAAGAGAATTTTTCCTTTGTTGGAAAGGGAAAGAAGGGTAAAGGAAAGAAGACCAAAAGAAAAACTGAACCTAACCAAAATAATGCCAAGAAGAAATATTTGAGCAAGATAAAATGTTTTCACTACCACAAATACATGCACTATGCAACTAAATGTCCTTATAATAAGTCTACCAAGAAGCCTTTAGGAGGAGTAGGAGGTGAAGCATTGGCTTCAAAATTCTAATTAGACTTCACCCTAAAAACATGCATGGATAACACTATTATGGGGAGTGTGTGGTACCTTGATTCTGGTGCCTCGTTCCATATGATAGGGTGTGAGGATTTTTTCAGTATCTTGGAGGAGAAGGATCTCCATATGCATATCGAAATGGGGGATGATGGCAGGTATAGTTCTACAGGAATTGGAACTCTCACCTTTGAGAGGGATAAAACCTTTCCTCTTCTCCTTAAAGATGTTATGTATGTACTCAGGTTGAAGAAGAAATTGATATTTGTAGTAGTATTTGAGGATATAGGCTACGATGTTATATTCATTAAAGGGAAAGCCTTTCTGAGACACATAAATACCAAGCAAGTGAAGCATATTGGGGTTCGAGTGAATAACCTATACAAACTTGAGGTGGGAGATTGCACTGCATTGGGAAGTAAGGGTGAAAAATGCAAAGTTGAGATGTTGGAGAAATCTGGCACGATATGTTGGGTCATCTACACCATGATGCCTTAAAAATCATGCAACAAATTACCGCCGGTCTCGCTAAATGATTCCTTGACCAATAGGATGTCTGCAAGGGTTGCACATTGGGGAAATATCATGTCAAATCCACCTTACATGGGTGAGATAGAAGAGAATATGCAATCGCGAGTCCATTTCTGATGTTTGTGGGCCCTTTTCTACAACCTTCATAGTAAAACATAAGTACTATGCTATTTTCATTGATGATTTCTCTTGAAAATTTTGGATCTTCTTCATGTAGAAGAAGGATTGTTGGGTGTGTGTTATATTCTTTCTATGACTAGTTGCACACATGGGGGGGGTCACAGGGGGGGCGATATCCCCCCTTGTTCATTGAATAGGGTGCACTAGAGGGGTCATAGGGGGGGCGCCACCCCCTTGTCACGGGGTTTGCAGGGGGGAAGGTAGCCCCCCTGCACAGGGTCCAGGGCGGTGCCTCGGGAAACTTATTTTGGACCCTATATTAGGTGGGTGGAAATATATATGGTTTTGTGCATGGGTTTTGCACATGGTTTTGGGCATGACAATTTTCTTCCCATGGTATTTTGTAGATCCAGTCAAGGGAACTACAGTTATGTTCTAATCTAGGGTTAATGGATTGGGGTTCATGAATTCTTCGACATGCATATATATGTATTGTAACTTTGAAAGGATCATAATGAAAATTCAATATGGTAGTCTTAGTTTTGGGATCTAGGAGAAGATATATGTGTATTTTTGTTTTATATTTTATGTTGGCTCCATTGTATATTTTTTGTTATAATAATTCGTTTGTAGGTAATTTATGTTTAGGGTTAAAACCTACAAGGATGAATCTTTTTCAAAATTTGTTGAATTCAAAGCATTGATTGAGAAGGAGACTGGGAAGAAGGTGAAGGCTCTCAAGAGCGACAATGGAGGTGAATTTTTTTCACATGCCTTCAAGGATTTTTGTGCCAAAGAAGGTATTCAAAGAGAGATGATAACACCCCATAACCCAGAGTAGAATGGGGTAGCTGAGAGGAAGAACAAGAGAATAGTGGGAGAAGCAAGAGCCATGTTGCATGATCAAGGGTTTCCATTACATCTAGGGGAAAAAGCATGCAACACCGTAGTCTACTTGTAGAACCAGAGTCCTCATAGAATACTTAGTATGATCACACCGGAGGAAAATTACTCTGGGAGAAATCTTGATGTGTCTCATTTTAGAATTTTTGAAGCTTCAATTTATTATCATGTCTCCAAGGATTAGAGGAAGAAACTTGAGCCTACATCAGACTTGGGATTTTCTTAGGATACATTGAAACTCCACACAATTACTGAGTGTATTTTCCTTCACCGAGGATGACAGTGGTGAGGACGATATTCTCTCTGGAACGAGAGCTAATTATCCCACTCGAGCAGGAAGTTCTAGCTCCAAAGGAGGAGCCTCAGGATGAGATTCAGGAGGTTTTGGAGAAGCCACATGCAGAGGAGAAAAAATAAGGAAGACTGGAGGCACCCACTGAACTATAATATTCCATTGATGGGAGAAAGAGAACCATAGAAGTTTATATATTGTTGCAAGATTCAAGGGAGAATTTGGGAGCCCCTACATCACAACGCATGTAGAGGAGGTCACCTGAGAGATACACTGGTTACATGTCTCTCATGATAGAGCTCATTGAGACAAAACCTTCTTCATTTGAGGAAGTAGTTTCTCAACCTGTTTGTCTTGATGTCATGGTGGAAGAATACAAATCCATTATGAAGAAAAGTGTATGGGAGGTGGTGCCGAGATCAAAAGGTAAATCAGTGGTTCATTCCAGATGGATCTACAAAGTGAATCATGCAGCTAACAGAAGAATTGAGAAATATAAGGCCATATTTGTGGCCAAAGTATTATCTTAGGTAAAGTGAGTGGGCTGTGAGGAAAATGTTGCACCAATTGCAAGATATTCCTCAATCAAATCCATTCTAGCATTGGAAAATGGGGTGGAAAATCAACTAGATGGATGTGAAGACCACCTTTCTCAACAAGGTTGTCGAGGAGGAAATTTACATAGATCATCCAGAAGAATTTTAGACATACAATTGAGAGTCACATGTGTGCAGAATAAAGAGAGAATTGTATGGTCTCAAACAGGAATCTTGAGTATGGTACAATCACATCGAAAGTTATCTCGGTGGATTGGACTTCACGAAAAGTGAAGCAGATGTGAACCTATATAACCTTGTGGTAGATGGTAAGTTTCTTATTCTTGTTTTGTATGTTGATGATTTAATATTGAAAGGTGATGAGTAGTTGATATGCTCTTGCAAAGAGGCTATTGCAAGGGAATTTGAGATGAAATACATGGGATTAATGCATTACTTCCTCGAGTTGAAAGTATGGTAAGGTGATGGTGAATGTTTTTTTCCTTACAGGAATTATGCCTATAAATACTTCAAATATTTCACATGGAGAGTTGTAAGCCCATGGACACACTTCTAGCTACCAATTCAAGGAAGGAGAATGCCACTTTAGGTGAAGAGGTTGATGCTACCATTTACAAGCAACTTGTGGGGTATTTGATGTATCTTGCAAACATAAGACCCAACATGTGCTATGCATTAAATTAGCTTAGTAAAGCTATGGTGAAGCCTACCAAGCTGTATTGGAAGGAAAAAAATCACGTGTTACAGTACCTCAGAGGCACTAACGAGTATGGATTATATTACAAGAAGACAAAGGGAGTGAAGCTCCAAGGCTTCACCGATGCATATTGGGAAGGGATTCCATTAGAAAAGAAAATTAATTCAGGTGTTATCTTCAGTGTTGGGTCCACAACTATTTCCTGGTACAGCAGGAAGCATCCGTCTATGGTGCCTAGCTAAGTAGAGGTTGAATACATGGCTTCAAGTCAAGCAACATGTGAGGCTATATGGATGAGTAAAATTCTTGTGGGTATTTTTAGTGAGGAGATGGATCCGACAGTGATATATTTTGATAATCAGAGTTGCATTAAGCTCTCTGAGAATCTGGTATTTCATGATAGGTCCAAGCACATTGATATCTGGTATCATCATTTGCGGGACTGTGTGCAGAGGAGAATTATGTTGCTAAAATACATTTCGATTGAGGAGCAAGATCCTAACATCTTGACAAAGGCATTGTCAAGTGGTAAAATATGAATTCCAAAAGTGCGAGATATATGTGGTGAAAAATCCTTTCTTGCTAAGAGGGAGTGTTAAAAAATGTAGCAAGAAAGGCTCAATTTGACTTTACCCTTAGTCAAATTGAGTAATTCGAATTTCCACATCAACATAACAACTTGGAGGTATTTAAATAGTGTGACATGGATCTTACACTCAGCTAGCTCATTATATTCGAGTTAGAGGGATTGGAGCTCAGCTATGCATGCGTGATTGATAAATTTTAGCAATCCAGTTCCATTATTTTCAGTTATATTCAGTTAACTTACCTCTAACTATTGTTGGAGTCAATTGAAGGTCAGTGGTGTAGTGGGACAACAGTCTAACTCAAATATTTATTATCTAACTGATCCATCAGCCAAAAATATCTAATGCATGCATGGAATTAGAATTCCTTAGCTTAAGTGGAGATGACAAGGAAATGTAACAAGAGTTGTATAATAGTTTGAGTGTACAATTGTTTCATGCAATCACGAGACAAATCCTTGGGAATTGTGTAAGTAAATAGGAGGAATTTCACAAGGAAATAAGAGGCTTGGTGAGCATATGATTGTATAAGTTTTTTTCCTAAGTTTCTTATTTTTATATAGAAAAATGACCTCCTCATCAGCTCAGAGGAGAAGGGCACTTTGGTTGGAATAAAGACCTAAGTTTCACGCCTATTTTCTAGGGGTAACGCACCCTAGAAACAGACAAACGAATTTATAGTGTTTCCCAGCTCGTAGTAAAATGTGTTAGTTGATAGGTTAATTCACGGTTTTTCCTAAAGGGAAGTGATAATATATGTTCATAAGGTTTGGAGGTCAAAACATGAGCTGAATGACTGACATCCCAACTTTCACTCAACTGTCATCTCAAAAAGTAAGAAACCTATGCCTTAGTCCTGACTTAGGACGTTGTTAATCCTATCTAAGACACATAGAAAGGGAAACAACAATAAAGCAAGGCAATTTCCTTGCTTTTTCCTCATCGGAACTCATGGAAGAATTGGTAAATATGAGCCTCTCCACATTTATAAATTGGAGGCTCAAGCATTGTAACAAAGGTCGGAATTAGAACAATTTAATGGTCATTGAGAGATTGAAGAGCTCAAGCATTGCTATGATACCAAGAATTTGAGAGAGAGAGAGAGAGAGAGAGAGAGATAATGGAGCTAAAGGACTAGAGGAGGCTTGATCTAGCCATAATGTTTGTAATCATCCTTCTTCTATCAGATAGTATAGATATATTTCTATTCTGTCTACTTGATGGTGTCGATATTGTATTATTTACATGTTGGTTCAATGGAGTAATTGATAAGTAGCTTAGATTCATGCTAATTAATATTCTACTGTATATTAATGCTTTGATTTTCAAGGTTCATATGTTGTGAAAATTACACTTCGTCTTGTTTATGTGAAGGTTCTGATCTAGGAGTTGGAAGATAGGTCTTCCACTTTGCCACACTGAGATCTCCAGCAGGGCTACATGAAGGAATGAGTTAATTATTCTCCCTTTTATTTTTCAATCATGGGTTATGAATATGTGTGTGTTTCTTTGTGTTAGTTGCATTTAATCTTAAACAATATGCCTTAGGACCTAGGAAGACCTGAGAGGGTATTTAATCCACAATAAGCTATATGATAAAACCTATACTATTCATTGAGCAGAGAAAAAAATTATTCTTTTGTAGTTTGTGCTCAGAGCTAGAGAAAGAAATTGTAAAAGTTCCTCTATTCAACTGATTAATGAAAAGAGGCTTGAGAGGTTTTTCCCAGTTGGGTTCCTGTTGAAGCTCAAAAAATTTCTTTCTTTGACATACTTTCTCGTCACTTTTCCCTACCTTTTCATAAATACATAACTCCAATCAATGATAAATGACAGATTTCATCTCAAAGAATGCATTTGAATGGTCTTTATTTTATATTTTTATGTTTTTTGTTATTTGAACGAATTTTGTAACTCAACTACAGAACGCATGCTATTCTGTAGCTAATTGTTGTTTCCGCAACTACTTTAATGGTTTGATAGGTTCTGAGGAGTGAATGAAGGAATGAGCCACATGGGAATATTTAGAATGATCCACAAACGGATCTCATCCTATCCACCTATTTGAATTCGACAGAAAAGGGCGCCTATGCTCATGGTCAAAGTTTGGTCAAAGGATGTGATCCAAGAACGAAAGACTCTCGATTTTCTCTGACGTAGAAAATTGAGAGTTAACTACTTAGATTTTTCTTCTATGTTTCAGTTGTAATTGCCATCTATAGGCAAAAATACCTCAAGATAGTTACATTGAATTTTTTTAACTATTGGTCATTTTGAAACCGGAAAATGGTCTTAATTTCGTGAACGTTGTGTATGCTTTGAGAATCTATGTTTTTATAATACGAAGACCATGTTCATTTGTTCCAGTTCCTTCTTGATACGTGAATAGTCTGATAGGATTTCAACTAATTCTATTGCAGAGGGCCCCTGCATAGAAAGGAGGTTTCATTAGTTGTTTTTAGTTTAAGTTTATTAGCTCGTTTGTCAATTCATGGTTACATTTACATTTCTTTGCAATTGATCGTTAGATTAAATTGTTTATTTATTTTATAGATTAGATTTATGAATGCTTTCTCAAAATTAGTTTTAGAATAACTGTGTAATACTTTTCTTACCAAAAGCATCTCAAGAAAGTAGTTCTTCTTTTTTCCAAAATTGGATTATTTTTGAAGCATTAGAGCATACAATTATCTTATTTTCCTTTACATGTTTTTATAATGATTTCCTAGATTAAATTCTCAATTAAATGTATAATTAAATTCTTGTTAAAATCATATCAAGAATATGGCTTTGTCATTCTTCCAAAATTAGATTATTGAGTATTTATTCATACAATAGTTGACTTTCCTTTACATGTCTTTATACTACTTTCCTAGATTAAATTCTCAATTAAATGTATAATTAAATGCTTGTTAAAATCATATCAAGAAGATGACTTTGTCATGCTTCCAAAATTGGATGATTGAGTATTTGGTCATATGATAGTTGAGTTTCCTTTACATGCTTTTTAATTGCCTTATTAGATTAAATATTTAAATTAAATGTATAATCAATTGCTTGTTAAATCATGTCAAGAAGATAATTTTGTCATTCTTCCAAAATTGGATGATTGAGTATTTGGTCATACAATATTTTCTTTTCAATTCCTTTGAATTTGTTTTCCATATAGATTAGCATTGTCATTTCAATTCTTAATCATAGGATTTATGCTTTCAATCCATGGAGTAGGATTAAATTAAGATAGATTAGAATTAGCTTTAAATTCAAAAAAGATCAAAGTAATTAGAATAAATAATCTATTTTTTCAGATCATATTCTAACCATTTAAAGTTTGATTCATTTTTATGCAAATTAGAATATTTAAAGAACATTTCCTTTTCTTCCTTCTTTCAAAACTAGTCTTTAACATTAAACTTCATTAGATTTAGTTGATTCATTTCATAGTTCTCATTTATTAAGATTAAATCCTTTATACATAAGCAAACAAAACCCCCAAAAACAATATAAAAAACATTCACAACGAAGTAAGAAGAAGGTTAAATAAGCATATATAGTGTACCACACTTCATCAGATTACTAACCTCGGTTGATGATTTATGATAAGAAATTTAAGAAATAAAATTGGCTAAATATTTTGGCGCTGTTTCCAGGGAAGTGTAATTAGGTAACCTTATTTCTTACATCTAAAAAAAATGACATGTGTAGAGAAAGAGATTCTAGGGGTAGATTCATAGCTAGAGGTCGGAGTTTGATTCCAACAACACCACTCACCCCACCTAGACCACGTAGTGCTAAACCACCTGTTATCACTCAGATTGAACCTCAGGTTGAAAAAGAAATTCTAAGGTAACCTCAAACCACACTTAGCCAAGTAGCTAGCCCTACTAGGCAAGGAGAGGGCTCTCTCCGTATAGATCACAACCAAGATGACTGAGGAAATAAGATGTTAGGCTAGGTATAGTAGCTAAGGGTTTTGATTTTAATTGTATAGGGTTGTGCTGGATCAAGAGGAGTCAAACAGTCAGGGCAGGGAAATTAGGTCAATATTTGCAGGGTGTTCTATGGGGCAAGGTAGGTACTGTAGAAATTAGTATACACTAAGCATGCATAAATCTAGATTCCCCTGATCTCACAATATTTAACTTCTTGCAAAATATAGAATCATTCCACTGTTAATCTTTTGCGGAAAATTAATGACAAACACATGTGAAGCATAAATAAAAACAATCGTGCATAACACAGTTGTTTAACGGGAAAGCCTCAAGCTGAAAACCCCAACTATCATATATTATGTATCATGGAGATCATGTAACAATCTCATACAAAGCTTAGTACATCAAGCTCTCAGTAAAATCAATCATCACACACTAACATAGAAGAAATCTGCAAATCCATGCATCGATCTCTGCCCTCCTGCTAGCCTACCTCCACTGCGCAATCCCTGTTGAAGAATAGCTCTGAATGAATTCGAATTACCCTTGCCTTGACTGCGCAATACTCAATGGCAACTCCAATGTGTGTGTGGTGCAATCAATGTATCACTATAGTCACAACATATAGTCCATCTTTCGCTTTCACCTATCTCTCCACTGGATCTCCACTGGAACTGACATGTATTGTAGTTAACTGTTGTATTGTTCAATTGATTAATGAGTTATTATGTGTGAATTAATTAAATAATTAATTCACTCCACTCTCACTAGTGTATCATTCAGTTAGAGTAGATACAACTAGCTCAACTGAGTCTAACTGAGTTAAACTGAATACAACTCCATGAACTACTCTTATAACTCTGTCATAACTTTGCCACTTCAGTTCTAACTCTGTCCTCCATGCATGAACCACCAATAAACCTTAGGAATTGCATAATTCCTTTAGCCCACTGATTTGCCAAATCTGCTCACTGAAATTAAGTGCTCCAAGAGAATAAGTTGTTGTTTATTGTCGAATTATTATTAAGAGCTAATAATAATCGACACTTCTAATTTTAGATCGACGATCTATAAATAGACTTCTTCCAATATTCTAAAAATATAATTTCATCTATTTTTCCAACTTGATCAACCATCCACAAATACCATCCTACAACTTCTGAAATATGATCACCATGTCTAAAAATAGACATAGTCTAAAAATAGACTTGCGCCAAAAATAGCCTGCGGACCCACATAGTGAAGGCAACTCTTTTCACTAAGCTCGTCATCTTGTTGAATCTCAACACTCCCTCTCAACAAGATAGGGATTATCTTTCACCAAGATCCTGCCTCTATGGTATTCGAATTTTCTCTTGGTGAGTGCCTTCGTCAGAATATCTGCATCCTGATCCTCCGTAGGAATGCACTGAAGCAACATGATCTTCCGCTACACACAATCTCTGATATGATGATACCGGATTTCAATATGTTTAGATATATCATGAAACATAGGATTAACCGAGAGTTTAATGCAACTCTGATTATCACAATGTATCACTGTAGGATCTAAATGTGAACTAAACAAACCAACCAGGATCTTCCTCATCTAGATAGCCTCACATGCAGCTTGACTTGCTGCCATGTATTCTTCTTCCGCTGAACTCAGTGCCATGGATCCTTTTTTCTTGTTGTACCAAGTTACTGTCATAGATCCGATACTGAAAATCCATCCTAATGTGCTCTTTCTGTTTGTTGAGTTGCCTGCCCAATCTACATCCGTGAAGCCATGCAACTTCACCTCATCCGTTTGTCTATTCCATAAGCCATACTCAGATGTGCCCCTAAGATACGTCAAAACATGTTTGCCTACCTTCCAAAAGAGCTTGGTAGGCTTAAACATCGCTTTTGAAATTTGGTTCACCGCATAGCATATGTCCGGTCTTGTATTAACAAAATACATGAGCAAACCCACCAACTGTTGATAAACAGTGGCATCCACTACCTCTGCCGATGTAGCATCCTCTTTCCTCCAATTTACTGGAAGAGGAGTGTCGATAGGCTTGCAGCCTTGCATGTGAAAATTCTCTAGTATCTCCCGAGCATACTTGCCTTGAGACACAAACTGTCCACCTTCTCGCTGCCATATTTCCAATCCAAGGAAATAATGAAGGAGGCCCAAATCCTTCATCTCAAAGTCCTTTGCAAGATCTGCCTTGCATGAGTGTATCAACTGCTCATCACCCATTAGTATTAAATCGTCAACATAAATAAAAATGATTAAAAGCTTACCCTCCACCACAATTTGGTATAGGTTTGCATCCGCCTCACCCTTGGTGAAGCCAAGTCCAGTGAAATAACTGTCAATTTGAGTGTACCAAGCACGTGGTGCTTGCTTCAGCCCATACAACGCTCTTTTGAGCCTGCACACATGCTACTCGCTTTTGAAGATCTCAAATCCTTCAGGCTAATCAATGTAGACCTCTTCCTCAATGATCCCATTAAGGAACGCAGTCTTCACATCCATCTGATGAATGTGCCAACCCATCTGCACAGAGAGAGAAAGGATGGTCCTTATGGAAAAATACCATGCGACAGGTGAAAAGGTTTCTTCATAATCAATCCCCTTGATCTGTGAGAAGCCCCGGGCAAAAAATTGTTGAGATTGCAACAAGATGATAAGCTTAGTGGAAAGAAGTCACCTTCACTAAGTGGGCCTGCAGGCTATTTTTGGTGCATGTCTATTTTTAGACATGTCGATCATATTCTATGAGTTGCAGGATGCTATTCGTGGATGGTTGGTCAAGTTGGAAAAATATATGGACTTCTATTTCTAGACATATTGAGCGGAATCTATTTTTAGATTTCCAGTCTAAAAATAGATATGTCGAATATTATTAGCTCTTAATAATATTTAGACTATAAACATTATCTTATTCTCTTGGAGCACTTCATTTAAGTGCACAGATGTGGCACAGGAGCTGACAGAAGGAATTATGCTATTCCTAAGGGTTAAGTGGAGCTATTGCATGGAGACTTCAATCAGAACTCATGTGAGAGAGTTTGGTGGAGTTTAATGGAGTTGTGTTCAATTTAACTGAGTTAAACATAGTTGAGCTAGTTGTATCTAGTATAACTGATTGATACACTAGTGAGAGTGGTGTGAATTAATTATTAATTAATTCACTAATTTCAAAATCATTAATCAACTAAAAGAATGCATCAGTTAACTTCAGTGCATGGACAGTTTCAGTGGAGACCAATGGAGAGATAGGTGAAAGAGCAGTGTGACTATCAGTTGTGACTATACTGGTGCATGAGTTTGCACCACACATTGATGGAGATGCCAATGAGGATTGCGTAGTGAAATCCAGGTGGTTCGAAGTTCATTTAGAGCTATTCTTTAGCAGTGATTGCGCAGTAGAGGCAGGCTAGCAGGTGGCAGAGATCGGAGCATGTGTTTTGCTAGATCAGACCTAATTAGTGTGTAGCAATTGGATATTGTACTGAGAACTTGTGAGGAGATTTGTATGATGATTGTTACATGATCTCTATGACATATAATAAACATATAGCTGTGGGTTTTTAGCTTTAAGCTTTCCCATAAAATACTGTGTTCATATGTGTGAATGTTTTATGGTTTTAATGTGTGCATGCAATTGATTTTATTTCCACAATTAATGATAAATGGTAGAAGAGATTCTGTATTGTGCATGAAGTCAAATAGTGTGTGATCAGGAGAGTCTTGGATGTATAACATATCAGTTATATAATTTCTACATGGTATCAAAGCGTTATTGATCATTGGAGCAATTGCAAAACATTGAAGCGGTTGAGTTTTGTGCTGGTGGAATTCGAATTTGCAGCAGTGTTTTCTTGGTGTCGAAGTTGAGATATCTTTCAATGGATTGCGATTGGAGTATGCCCTTGAGGGTAGATAAAATTATATTTCATGGAAGGACAGGATGGAGGCAGTGCTGGATAGCAATGGGTTGAAGGAGTTCATAGATGCAGAAATTCCAAAACCTGCTTCTAGCGATGCTGTCGCACTTGATGCATGGAAAAAGAAGACAGAAAAATGTCGAAGGATTCAGTTGGAAGGTGTGAAGGATCACATAGTGTCTAGCCTTCATGGTAAAGCTTCTCCATTCTTGATGTGGAAAGCTTTGAAATATTTATTTCAAAGCAAGAGTGACCAAAGGAAGTTGGCGCTCAAGGATAAACTCAGGAAGCTAAAAATGGAGAAAGGCGACAGTATACCCAAGTACCTCACGAAGCTTTTCCAATGTAGGGATGAGCTGGGAAGTGTGGGGGTTACTGTAGATGATGAGGAATTGGTGAGCTTGGCTCTCCTTGGGCTTCCGAAGAGTTGGTATTCCTATCAGGACTCTGTCAATGGTCGGGAGAAATTGTTAGGATGGGAGCGAATTTGGTCAAATCTTGTGCAAGAGGAGATAAGGAGGAATACCAGGGACGGATCTTCATCGAAGAGTGCAGATGAAGAAAATTGTGCTTTGGCTGCCAAAGAAAGGAAGGGGAAAATCAAGAATAATTCTTCTCAATCCAGTGCGAAAGGAAAGAATTAGGACATGTCCAAGGTGAAGTGCTTTCACTGTCACCAACATGGACATTACGCCACTAATTATCCACAGAAGAAGAAAATAAGCAGGTTGCTGGATCTGCAGCTGGAGAGGTCTTAGCCTCACAGTTTGAGCTGGATTTTTCACTGATTGCATGCTTGGTCTCAAGTATGATGGGTTCAGTGTGGTTTCTTCACAGTGGTGCGTCTTTTCATATGACCGGAGACAAAGATTTGTTTACTGATCTGGATGAGAAAGATCTTGGAGTGCACATCGAGATGGGTGATGATGGTAGATATAGTGCGATCAGTATCGGTACCATTTCCTTTGAGAGGGATTCTAGTAAACCCTTCGTATTGAAGGAAGTGATGCATGTTCTGGGATTGAAGAAGAATATGATCTCAGTGGCCATGTTAGAAGACAAGGGAGATGATAATGTCTTTAGAGAGGGAAAGGCTTTCCTGCGCAGTAAGGCAACTGGTGAAACCAGGAGGATAGGGATTCGAGTTAAGAAAATTTATCAGTTGCAGGTAGATGACTACGCAGCAATGGCAAGAAAGGTAGAAGGAGTGGTGAGTTGGGATGAATGTGAGCTATGGCACAAGAGATTGGGCCATCTTCACCATGGTGCTTTGAAAATTTTGCAGCATATTTCTACCGGGCTTCCCAAAGGTACAATTGCGCAGTCAGATCAGTGCAAGGGATGTATTTTGGGAAAATTTGTGAAAGCCACCTTTCACGAGAAGGATAGTCATGCCACGATGATCCTTGAGAGAATTCACACAGACGTGTGTGGACCTTTCTCAACAGCTTCGATAGCAAAGCACAGGTTATATGTGATATTTGTTGATGATTTTTCTTGTAAGTGTTGGATCTTCTTCATGCAGAAGAAGAGCGAGACATACTCAAAGTTCTGTGAGTTCAAGGCACTGGTTGAGAAAGAATCGGGGAAGCAGGTGAAGGCTCTTAGGAGCGACAATGGTGGTGAATTCATCTCTAGCGAGTTCAAGGACTTTTGCAGCATAGAAGGAATTCGCAGAGAGCTCATAGCGCATCATAACCCACAGCAGAAATGGGTCATTGAGCGGAAGAACAAAACGATCGTGGGCGCTGCATGGGCGATGTTGCATGATCAGGACCTTCCAATACACTTGTGGGCTGAGGCATGAAATAATGCGGTTTATGTGCAAAACCGTTGTCCTCACAGGATACTTGGCATGAGTACACCCGACGAGGTGTTTTCTGGTAAGAGGCCTGATATTTCCCATTTGAGGATTTTTGGTTCACTTGTTTACATTCATGTGAAGAAGGATGCCAGGAAGAAGCTGGAGCTGACCATAAAGGTTGGGATATTTTTGGGGTACATTGATACACCCCACAACTATCGTGTGTATTTTCCAGACAGTCGCAAGACTGTTGTGCGACGGGATATCAAATTTCATGAGGAGAAAGCCATGAAGTGTTCGCTTGAGAGGGAGCCACACTTGCATGCAGATGTGGAGCTATTATTTCCTAAGGATGAGCCTCAAGATGTGGATCAGCCACAAGAGGAGGTTCATGGAGTGGAAGAGACCACTCATGCAGTGCCAACCATTAGAGGGCGGAAGCACACTACAGAAGCTGAGCGAGTGATTCAGGATGCAGAGAAGGTTGTAGGAGCACCTACATCACAACGCAGACAGAGACAGTCACCTGACCGATATACTGGATACATGGATCTTATGAGCAAGTGTATTGTGACAGAGCCATCCTCTTTCAAGGAAGCTGTGGAGGATCCCACATGGGTAGATGCCATGGTGGAAGAGTATGATTCGATTTTCAGAAAAAGTGCATGGGAGATTGTCCCAAGGCTGGAAGGGAAATCAGTGGTAGGTTCAAGATGGATCTACAAAGTGAAGCAAGCAGCTAACGGGAGTGTGGAGAAGTACAAGGAAATATTTGTTGCCCGAGGCTTCTCACAGATTGAGAGGATCGATTATGAGGAAAACTTTGCACCTGTCGCAAGGTATTCTTCCATACAGAGCATCCTTGCTCTCTCAGCACAGATGGGGTGGCACATTCATCAGATGGATGTGAAGACTGCATTCCTCAATGGAGTGATTGAGGAGGAGGTGTACATAGAGCCGCCCAAAGGTTTCGATATCTTCAGCAGCGAGTCACATGTGTGTAGGCTCAAAAGAGCATTGTATGGGTTGAAACAAGCACCTCATGCTTGGTACACATGAATTGACAGTTACTTTACCAGACTTGGATTCTCCAAGAGTGAGGTGGATCCAAACCTATACTAGATTGTGGTGGAGGGTAAGTTGCTGATCATTGTACTTTATGTAGATGATTTGATACTGACCGGTGATGAACAGTTGATACTCTCATGCAAGGTTGATCTTGCAAAAGAGTTTGAGATGAAGGACTTGGGCCTCCTTCATTATTTCCTGGGATTGGAAATTTGGTAGCGCAGTGATGGACTATTTGTGTCTCAAGGAAAGTATGCCCAGGAGATACTGGAGAAGTTCAACATGCATGGCTGCAAGCCTGTTGATACTCCTCTTCCTGGTGGTTGGAGGAAGGAGGATGCTACATTGGCAGATGTAGTGGATGCCACTGTTTATCGACAGTTGGTGGGGTCGCTCATGTATCTGGTCAATACATGACCTGACATATGCTACGCTGTTAACCAGCTTTCACAAGCTATCGTTAAGCCTACTAAGCTCTTTTGGAAGGCGGGAAAGCATGTATTGAGATATCTCAGAGGCACATCGGGATATGGACTTTGGTACAGACAGTCGGATGAGGTGAAGTTGTGTGGCTTCACGGATGCAGATTGGGTAGGGAGCCCAACGGACATAAAGAGCACATCTGGAGGGATTTTAGTATCGGGTTTACAATAGTTTCTTGGTACAGTAGGAAGCAAAGATCCGTGGCACTCAATTCAGCGGAGGCTGAGTATATGGCAGCAAGTTTGGCTGCATGCGAGGCTATATGGATGAGGAAAATCCTGGTTGGGTTGTTCAGTTCACACTTAGATCCTACTGTGATATATTGTGATAATCAGAGTTGCATCAAACTCTCGGTTAATCTAGTATTTCATGATAGATCTAAACACATTGACATCCGGTACCATCATATTAGAGATTGTGTGCAGCGGAAGATCATGTTACTTTCATACATTCCCATGGACGATCAAGATGCTGATATATTGATGAAGGCGCTCACCAGGAGAAAATTTGAATACCATAGAGGTAGGATCAGGGTGGCAAATAATCCCTATCTTGTGGAGAGGGAGTGTTGAGATTGCAACAATATGATGAGCTTAGTGGAAAGAAGTCGCCTTCACTAAGTGGGCCTGCAGGCTATTTTTGGTGCATGTCTATTTTTAGACATGTCGATCATATTCTATGAGTTGCAGGATGTTATTTGTGGTTGGTTGGTCAAGTTGGAAAAATAGATGGACTTATATTTCTAGACATATTGGGCGGAATCTATTTTTAGATTTCTAGTCTAAAAATAGATATGTCAAATATTATTAGCTCTTAATAATATTTGGACTATAAACATTATCTTATTCTCTTGGAGCACTTCAGTTAAGTGCACAGATGTGGCACAGGAGCTGACAGAAGGAATTACACTATTCCTAAGGGTTAAGTGGAGCTATTTCATGGAGACTTCAGTTAGAACTCATGTGAGAGAGTTTGGTGGAGTTGATTGAAGAAGTTAATGGAGTTGTGTTTAGTTTAACTGAGTTAAACATATTTGAGCTAGTTGTATCTAGTCTAACTGATTGATACACTAGTGAGAGTGGCGTGAATTAATTATTAATTAATTCACTAATTATAAACTCATTAATCAACTAAAAGAATACATCAGTTAACTTTAGTGCATGGACAGTTTTAGTGGAGACTAGTGGATAGATAGGTGAAAGAGCATTGTGACTATACTGGTGCATGAGTTTGCACCACACATTGATGGAGATGCCAATGAGGATTGCGCAGTACAAGCCAGGTGGTTCGAAGTTCATTTAGAGCTATTCTTCAACAGTGATTACGTAGTAGAGGCAGGCTAGCAGGTGGCAGAGATCAGAGCATGTGTTTTGCTAGATCGGACCTGATTAGTGTGTAGCAATTGGAGATTGTACTGAGAGCTTGTGAGGAGCTTTGTATGATTATTGTTACATGATCTCTATGAAATATAATATACAGATAGTTGGGGGTTTTCAGCTTTAAGCTTTCCCATAAAATATTGTGTTCATATGTGTGAATGTTTTATGGTTTTAATGTGTGCATGCAATTGATTTTATTTATGCAATTAATGATCAATGGTAGAAGAGATTCTGTATTGTGCATGAAGTAAAATAGTGTGTGATCAGGAGAATCTCGGATGTATAACATATCAGTTATATAAATTTCTACACAAATCTTGCCCTAGACTTCTCGACGCTCCCATCAGCAGCTTGCTTTACCTTGTAGATCCATCTTGATCCTACAACTGATTTTCCCACTAACCTTGGAACAATCTCCCAAGCAGTGTTTTTGACAATGGAGTCATACTCCTCCACCATGGAATCTACCCATGTGGGCTCCTGCACTACTTCTTCAAAAGAATATAGGTCTGTCATGATACACTTGCTCATAAGAGCCATGTATCCAGTAAATCGGTCAGGTGATTATCTCTGTCTGTGTTGTGATGTAAGGACTCCTACATTCTGTGTCGCATCAAGCTTTAGTCTCTCAGCTTCTGTGGCCCACTTTCTTCCTTGTCTAATGTTTAGTTCTGCATGAGTGGACTCCTCCACTCCATGAAACTCCTCCTGTGGTTGATCCACATCTAGAGGCTCATCTTTGGGAACAAGAAGTTCCTCCTCTGCATGCAATTGTAGCTTCCTCTCAAGCGACAACTTCGTGGCTTTCACCTCATTGAATTTTATATCCCGTCGCACCACAGTCATCTGACTATCTGGAAAATACAGAGGATAATTATGGGTGCTTCTGTGTACCCCACAAATATCCCAACTTTTGCAGTCATCTCTAGCTTCTTCCTGGCGTCCTTTGTCACATGAATGTAAACAGATGAGCCAAAAATATTCAAATGAGAAATATCAGGCTTCTTACCAGTAAAAGCTTCTTCAGGTGTACTCATGCCAAGTACTCTATGAGGACAACAATTTTGCACATAAACCGTAGTGTTGCATGCTTCCGCCCATAAGTGCATCGATAGGCCTTGGTCATGCAGCATCGCTCGTGCAACACCCACGATCGTTCTATTCTTCCTCTCAGCAACCCCATTCTTCTGTGGGTTATGAGGCACTATGAGTTCTCTTAGAATTACTTCTTTGCTACAGAAGTCTTTGAATTCACTCGAGATGTATTCACCACCATTATCACTCCGTAGAGCTTTCACTTGCTTCCCCAACTCATTCTCCACCAATGCTTTGAACTCACATAACTTTGAGAACGTTTTTCTCTTCTTCTGCATGAAGAAAATCCAGCATCTATGAGAATAGTCGTCAACAAATATAACATAATACTTGTGTTTTGCTGTTGAAGCAACCAATAAATGTCAACACACATTTGTGTGAATTCTCTCCAGGATCACCGAAGCACGGTTCTCCTTCTCATGAAAGGTGGTCTTCACAAACTTACCCATAGTACATCCCTTTCACTGATCTGAATGTGCAAGAGTACCCTTGGAAGTCCAGTAAAAATCTGCTGCAAAATATTCAAGGCACCATGGTGAACATGGCCCAATCTCCTGTACCATAATTCGCCCTCATCCCAGCTCACCACTTCTTCTGCTTTTCCCATCATTACAACGCAGCCATCTACCTCCAGCTTGTAGAGATTCTTAATTCTAACCCCTATCTTCTTGGTTTCACCCATTGTTTTATGTCAAAGGAAGGATTTTCCCTCACTGAAAACAACATCATAACCTTTGTCTTCCAACATTGCAACCGAGACCAACTTCTTCTTCAGACCTGGAACATGCATAACATCCTTCAACAAGAATGGATTACCAGACTCCCTCTCAAAGGGTATGGTCCCAATGTCAATCGCACTGTATCAACCATCGTCACCCATCTCTATATGCATCTAGATGTCCTTCTCCTCCAAGTCACTAAACAACTCCTTGTCTCCCGTCATATGGAAAGACGCACCACTATCAAGATACCACACCAATCCCATATAGCTTGAAACCAAGCATGCAATAAAAGAGAAATAAATTTCAAATTATGAGGCTAAGGCCTCTCAACCTGTAGCTCCATCAACCTTCTTTTTCTTCTTCCTCTATGGGTAGTTAGTGGCAAAATGCCCATGTTCATGACAATGAAAACACTTCACTTTGGACAAATCCCGCTTCTTGCTTTTAGCTTTGGATTTTGAAGGAAATTTCTTCCCCTTCCCCTTCCTTGCTTTGACAGCCAAAGAAAAATTCTCTTCATCTTCATTCCTCGATGAAGAGCCATCCCTGGTACCTTGCCTTATCTCCTCCTACACAAGATCAGATCAAAGTCACTCCCATCCCGACAGTTTCTCCCATCCATTGACAGAGTCTTCGTAGCTATGACACCTCTTCGGAAGCCCAAGGAGAGCCAAGCTCACCAAGTATTCATCATCAACAGTAATCCCCACACTTCCCAGTTCATCCCTATAGTGGAAAAACTTCGTGAAATATTTTGGAATACTGTCGCCCTTCTCCATTTTTATTTTTCTAAGCTTGTCTTTAAGCGCCAACTTCCTCTGGTCGCTTCTGCCTTGAAAAAAATCTGTCAAATCCTTCCACATTAAAAATGGAGTGGCTTTCTCATGAAGGCTAGACACAATATGGTCCTTCACACCTTCCAACAAAATTCTTCTTGTCTTTTCTATCTTATTTTTCCATGTGTCAAGTAATGCAACATCGCTAGATCCCGGCTTAGGAACGTCGCTATCGATGAACTCCTTCAATCCATTATCCTCCAGCACTGCCTCCATCCTATAATTATAGGCTATTTAATTTGAGCACCCATCAAGGGCATACTCCAATCACAACCCATTGAAAGACATTTCAATGTACACTCAACTTCAACACCAAGAATTTTCTGTAGCAAATTTGAATTGTCCACCAGCACAAACTCAGTAATTCTTCACAATTGCAATATTCAAGAATTAACACTGCTATGATACCATGTAGAAATTAGTATACACTAAGCATGCATACATCCAGATTACCCTGATCTTACAATATTTAACTTCTTGCAAAATATAGAATCATTCCACTGTTAATCTTTTGCGGAAAATTAATTACAAACACATGTGAAGCATAAATAAAAACAATCGCACATAACACAGTTTTTTAATGGGAAAGCCTGAAGCTAAAAACCCAAAATATCATATATTATGTATCATGGAGATCATGTAACAATCTCATAAAAAGCTTAGTACATCAAGCTCTCATTACAATCAATCATTACACACTAACATAGAAGAAATATGCAAATCCATGCACCGATCTCTGCCCTCCTGCTAGACTGCCTCCACTACGCAATCCCTGCTGAAGAATAGCTCTAAATGAATTTGAATTACCCTTTCCTTGACTGCGCAATACTCATTGGAAACTCCAATGTGTGTGTGGTGCAATCAATGCATCACTATAGTCACAACAGATAGTCCATCTTGCCCTTTCACCTATCTCTCCACTGGGTCTCCACTGGAACTGACATGCACTGTAGTTAAATGTTGTATTTTTCAGTTGATTAATGAGTTATTATTTGTGAATTAATTAACTGATTAATTCAATCCACTCTCACTAGTGTATCATTCAGTTAGACTAGATACAACTAGCTCAACTGACTCTAATTGAGTTAAATTGAGTACAACTCCATGAACTACTCTTCCAACTCTGTCATAACTTTACCACTTCAGTTATAACTGAGTCCTCCATGCATGAACCACCAGTAAACCTTAGGAATTGCATAATTCCTTCAGCCCACTAATTTTCCAAATCTGCTCACTAAAATTAAGTGCTCGAAGAGAATAAGTTGTTGTTTATTGTTGGATTATTATTAAGAGATAATAATAATCGACACTTCTATTTTTAGATCAAAGATCTATAAATAGAATTTTCCTAATATTCTAAAAATAGAATTTCATCTATTTTTCCAACTTGATCAACCATCCACAAATATCATCATGCAAATTTTGAAATATGATCACCATGTCTAAAAATAGACATAGTCTGAAAATAGACTTGCGCCAAAAATAGCCTGCGGGCCCACTTACTGAAGGCTACTCTTTTCACTAAGCTCATCATCTTGTTGAATCTCAACACTCCTTCTCAACAAGGTAGGGATTATATTTCACCCCAATCCTGCCTCTATGGTATTATAATTTGCTCCTAGTGAGCGCCTTCGTCGAAATATCTGCATCCTGATCCTCCGTAGGAATGTACTAAAGCAACATGATCTTTCGCTGCACACATTCTCTGATATGATGATGCCAGATATCAATATGTTTAGATATATCATGAAACACACGATTAACCGAGAGTTTAATGCAACTCTGATTATCACAATGTATCACTGTAGGATCTAAATGTGAACCGAAAAAAACAACCAGGATCTTCCTCATCTATATAGCCTCACATGTAGCCAGACTTGATGCCATGTATTCTGCTTCCACTGAACTGAGTGCCATGGATATTTGTTTCCTGCTGTACCAAGAAACTATCGTAGATCTGATACTAAAAATCCCTCCTAATGTGCTCTTTTTGTCTGTTGAGCTGCCTGCCCAATCTGCATCTGTGAAGCCATGCAACTTCACCTCATCCATCTGTCTGTACCATAAGCCATACTCAGATGTGCCCCTGAGATACTTCAAAACATGCTTGCCTACCTTCCGAAAGATCTTGGTGGGCTTAACCATCGCTTGTGAAATCTGGTTCACCGCGTAGCATATGTCCAGTCTTGTATTAACTAAATACATGAGCGAACCCACCAACTGTTGATAAACAGTGGAATCCACTACCTCTGCCGATGTAGCATCCTCTTTCCTCCAATTTCCTGGAAGAGGAGTGTCGATAGGCTTGCAGCCTTTCATGTGAAACTTCTCCAGTATCTCCCGGGCATACTTTCCTTGAGACACAAACAGTTCACCTTCCCGCTGCCATATTTCCAATCCAAGGAAATAATGAAGAAGGCCCAAATCCTTCATCTCAAACTCCTTTGCAAGATCTGCCTTGCATGAGTGTATCAACTGCTCATCACCCGTTAGTATTAAATCATCAACATAAAGAACAATGATTAAAATCTTACCCTCCACCACAATTTGGTATAGGTTTTCATCCGCCTCACTCTTGGTGAAGCCAAGTCCAGTGAAATAGATGTCGATCCGAGTGTACCAAGCACATGGTGCTTGCTTCAGCTCATACAACGCCCTTTTGAGCCTTCACACATGCGACTCACTGCTAAAGATCTCAAATCGTTTAGGTTGCTCAATGTAAACCTCTTCCTCAATGATCCCATTAAGGAACCTAGTCTTCACATCCATCTGATGAATGTGCCAACCCATATGCACTGAGAGAGCAAGGATGATCCTTATGGAAGAATACCATGCAACAGGTGCAAAGGTTTCTTCATAATCAATCTCCTCGATCTGTGAGAAGCCCCGGGCAAAAAATCTTGCCTTATACTTCTCGATGCTCCCATCAGTAGCTTGCTTTAGCTTGTAGATCCATCTTGATCCTACAACTGATTTTCCCACCAGCCTTGGAACAATCTCCCAAGCAGTGTTTCTGACAATGGAGTCATACTTCTCCACCATGGCATCTACCCATGTGGGCTCCTGCACTACTTCTTCAAAAGAAGATGGCTCTATCACGATACACTTGCTCATAAGAGCCATGTATCCAGTAAATCAGTCAGGTGAATGTCTCTTTTTGCACTGTGATGTAGGGACTCCTACATTCTGTGCCGCATCAAGCTTCGGTCTCACAGCTTCTGTGGTCTGCTTTCTGCCTTGTCTGATGTTTGGTTCTGCATGAGTGGACTCCTCCACTCCATGAAACTCCTCCTGTGGTTGATCCACATCTAGAGGCTCATCTTTGGGAACAAGAAGTTCCTCCTCTCCATGCAAGTGTAGCTCCCTCTCAAGCGACAACTTCATGGCTTTAACCTCATTGAATTTTATATCCCATCGCACCACAATCATCCGATTGTCTGGGAAATACACATGATAATTATGGGATGTTTCTGTGTAGCCCACAAATATCCCAACTTCTGCAGTCGGCTCTAGCTTCTTCCTGGCGTCCTTTGTCACATGAATGCTAAACAGATGAGCCAAAAATCTTCGAATGAGAAATATCAAGCTTCTTACTAGTAAAATCTTCTTCAGGTGTACTCATGCCAAGTACTCTATGAGGACACTGGTTTTGCACATAAACCATAGTGTTGCATGCTTCCGCCCACAAGTGCATCGGTAGGCCCTGGTCATGCAACATCGCTCATGCAGCACCCACGATCATTCTATTTTTCCTCTCAGCAACCCCATTCTGCTGTGGGTTATGAGGTGCTATGAGTTTTCTTCGAATTCCTCCTTTGCTATATAAGTATTTGAATTCACCCGAGATGTATTCACCACCATTATCGCTCCGTAGAGATTTCACTTGCTTCCTCGACTCCTTCTCCACCAATTATTTGAACTCACAAAACTTTGAGAATGTTTCGCTCTTCTTTTGCATGAAGAAAATCTAGCATCTACGAGAATAGTCATCAAAAAATATAACATAATACCTGTGTTTTTCTATTGAAGCAACCAAGAAAGGTCCACACACGTCTGTGTGAATTCTCTCCAGGATCACCGAAGCACGGTTCTCCTTCTCATGAAAGGTGGTATTCACAAAATTATCCATAGTACATCCCTTGCACTGATCTGAATGTGCAAGATTACCCTTGGGAAGTCCATTATAAATCTACTGCAAAATTTTCAAGGTGCCATGGTGAAGATGGCCCAATCTCCTGTGCCATAATTCGCCCTCATCCTGGCTCACCACTTCTTTTGCTTTTCCCACCATTGCAGCGTAGCCATCTATCTCCAGCTTGTAGAGATTCTTAATTTGAACCCCTATCTTCTTGGTTTGAACCGTTGTTTTATGTCGAATGAAGGCTTTTCCCTCACTGAAAACAACATCATAACCTTTGTCTTCCAACATTGCGACCGAGACCAAGTTCTTCTTTAGACCTGGAACATGCATAAAATCCTTCAACAAGAATGGATTACCAGACTCCCTCTCAAAGGTAATGGTCCCAATTCCAGTCACACTATATTGACCATCGTTTCCCATCTCTATATGCATCTGGAGGTCCTTCTCCTCCAAGTCACTAAACAATTCCTTGTCTCCCATCATATGGAAAGACACACCACTATCAAGATTCCACATCGATCCCATATAGCTTGAAACCAAGAATGAAATCAAAGAGAAATCAATTTCAAATTGTGAGGCTAAGGCCTCTCCAGTTGCAGCTCCATCAGCCTTCTTGTTATTCTTCTTCTGTGGGCAGTTAGTGGCGAAATGCCCATGTTCGTGACAGTGAAAACACTTCACTTTGGACAAATCCTGATTCTTGCCTTTAGCTTCGGATTTTGAAGGAAATTTCTTCCCCTTCCCCTTCCTTTCTTTGGCAGCCAAAGCGAAATTATCTTCATCTTCATTCTTCAATGAAGAGCCATCCCTGGTACCCCGCCTTATCTCCTCTTGCACAAGATCTGACCAAAGTCGCTCCCATCCCGACAGTTTCTCCCGTCCATTGATAGAGTCTTCGTAGCTATGCCAACTCTTAGGAAGCCCAAGGAGAGCCAAGATCACCAAGAATTCATCATCAACAGTAATCCCCACACTTCCCAGTTCATCCCTAGAGTGGAAAAACTTCGTGAGATATTTTAGAATACTGTTTCCCTTCTCCATTTTTATTTTCTTGAGCTTGTCTTTAAGCGCCAACTTCCTCTGGTCGCTTCTGCTTTGGAACAAGTCTGTCAAAGCCTTCCACATTAATAATGGAGTGGCTTTCCCATGAAGGCTAGACACAATATGGTCCTTCACACCTTCCAATAGAATTATTCTTTTCTTTTCTATCTTCTTTTTCCATGCGTCAAGTAATGCAGCATCGCTAGATCCCAGCTTAGGAACATCGCTATCGATGAGATCATTCAATCCATTATCCTCCAGCACCACCTCCATCATATCCTTATAGGCTATGTAATTTGAGCTCCCATCAAGGGCATACTCCAATCGCAACCCATTGAAAGACATTTCAATGTATACTCAACTTCTGCACCAAGAATTTTCTGTAGCAAATTCGAATTGTCCACTAGCAAAAACTCAAAAATTATTCACAATTGCAATATTAAAGAATTAACACTGCTCTGATACCATGTATAAATTAGTATACACTAAGCATGCATACATCTAGATTCCCCTGATCTCACAATATTTAACTTCTTGCAAAATACAGAATCATTCCATTGTTAATCTTTTGCGGAAAATTAATTACAAACACATGTGAAGCATAAATAAAAACAATCACACATAACATAGTTATTTAACGGGAAATCCTCAAGCTGAAAACCCCAACTATCATATATTATGTATCATGGAGATCATGTAACAATGTCATACAAATCTTAGTACATCAAGCTCTCAATACAATCAATCGTCACACACTAACATAGAAGAAATTTGCAAATCCATGCACCAATCTCTGCCCTCCTGCTAGCCTGCCTCCACTACGCAATCCCTGCTAAATAATAGCTCTGAATGAATTTGAATTACCCTTGCCTTGACTACGCAATACTCATTGGCAACTCCAATATGTGTGTGGTGCAATCAATGCATCACTATAGTCACAATAGATAGTCCATCTTTCCCTTTCACCTATCTCTCCACTAGGTCTCCACTGGAACTGACATGCACTATAGTTAAATGTTGTATTGTTCAGTTGATTAATGAGTTATCATTTGTGAATTAATTAACTAATTAATTCACTCCACTCTCACTAGTGTATCATTCAGTTAGACTAGATAAAACTAGCTCAACTGAGTCTAATTGAATTAAACTGAATACAACTACATGAACTACTCTTCCAACTCTGTGATAACTTTTCCACTTCAGTTATAACTAAGTCATCCATGCATGAACCACCAGTAAACCCTAGGAATTGTGTAATTCCTTCAGCCCACTAATTTTCCAAATCTTCTCACTGAAATTAAGTGCTCCAATAGAATAATTTGTTGTTTATTGTCGGATTATTATTAAGAGCTAATAATAATCGACACTTCTGTTTTTAGATCGACGATCTATAAATAGACTTCGCCCAATATTATAAAAATAGAATTTCATCTATTTTTCCAACTTGATCAACCATCCACAAATAGCATCGTACAACTTCTGAAATATGATCACCATGTCTAAATATAGACATAGTCTAAAAATAGACTTGCGCGAAAAATAGCCCGCGTGTCAACTTAGTGAAGGCGACTCTTTTCACTAAGCTCATCATCTTGTTGAATCTCAACAGGTACAATGTTTAGTGTTAGCTCCCTGTAATAAAAAAGATTGGGAAATTCCGATCTGAGGGAGAAACATCGTTTCAACCACTTTGGGATTCTAGGATCTAACCCTCCTGAATCCGGAGAGGGATCTCTCTAATAAGTGCAAAGATGGATTTGTCTTTGGAGTTTGGGTAATGATATTAGGCTAGTTATGAAGATTAAGGGTTTTGTTTGTTTTTGGATGGTTGAGCATGAATACTGTTTGAGGTGGAAAGTTCTAACTGCAAAGAGTTTCAAAAGTGAGAAGTTGCAAGCAAGTAGAATAGCTTTGGCTAAAAGATAGATATAACGCTGGTTTTTATTCCATTGGGCTATGGAGTCATAAAAAGGATTTAATTGAAACAGTAGGTTCAAGAGTGGTCCATGGGGAAAGTCATCTATGTCTAAGGGTCTCTTTAAAGTTTTGTTTATGGAATGAAATGATACAATAAGAAGGAAAATTTAAACAAATGAAGAACAAAGAGCAGTCTAAGATCAGGTAAGTGCTTTTAAACTATCTTTCTTTGACATACACTTAAGAAAAACATAAAAGTAATCTAAGATCAAGCAAGTGCTTTTAAACTAGCCTGATTTTGATATACTTTCAATAGAAAACATTTAAAACATGGGAAACACAAATGATAACAAAGAATGGCCTAAGATCTAGCAAGTACTTTCAAACTAACCAGCTTTCAACACATTCCAAGGAAAACTTGTAGTTAGTCTTTTGGGATAAAACTAGGACCAGGGCTCACCATATCTTCCTTATTTCATCCTACTTAACATGAAATGAAAATAAAATTTAAGAACAACATTCAGCTAAGCCAATAAGATGAGGGAAGGCCAGCATTCCTATGCTTAAGCTGAATTAAATCATTCCTAAATAACACAGATTGAAAGAAAACATTCAGATAAAGATTTTTCAGTCAGAGAAGGGTACTGATATGTAGTAGGTCCTAACTCTATGCATGCTATTCTTTATAAGAGAAAATGGAACACAGTGAAAACATAAACAAAATGACAAGTTACAATGAGAAAAACATCACCGTCAACATAAACCAGGATCCCATAAATCAACTTGTATTGATGCTCCAAACCAGTTACAGCTTTAAGTCCAATGTTTCAGTTCAACAATCATCTTCACTATTCAGCCTAACTAATCTATCACAAGCAGAGCTTCAAGGGCCAGTGAAAACTATTTACAGATAGAAGTCTCAAGCTAAACTATATTACAATGTTTAGCAACCTCATCAACCAACCCCTCTCATCTTCTGCAATAGTATATATAGAAGAATGAGGAGGTGAGATATGATAAAAGATCTCAATTAAAATTAATACAGACTTAATGGTTTCTGGGCCTTTGGGGGCTAAATGAAGAAACTTACATAGGTGTCCTCTGTATTAAATGTTTTTACATAAAGATTAAGCTCGGTGGAATCTTTTGTTGACCTTTGAGGCTCTATGTGGCATCGAAGTAACTCTGCAGATTTTTGTCATTAATTTGCCTGCAGAATTTATCTTTTGGCTGTGTTGTGAGGCAGATATCTTCATTTGAGCAATAAATTCGGCCTCTGGCTGAATACTTCGAGACACAAGTGGCTTTGTGGTAGCTGGGAGGAATCAATTTGCCTCAAATGTGGTGGTGGAGGCCTTCTGTTCGATGAACCTTTATGATTTCTTGCTTTATTTGTGTTTTAATCGGGGATTAGGCTTTTGATAAACATTCTTAGCCGTGATCCCTGCAAATATTTCTTCCATCCTTTGTCCTAATATATTTTGGTCTTCGACACTGATACTCTTTGATTTGTGATTGACTTGCTGTGTTTTTCTAGTGTGCAGTGTTGCGCAGGGGCGATATAGCATCAATGCCTCATGAACCATTGATGATACATGAATTTAAAACCTGCAAATGATTTTCTTTGATGGATCAGAGGTGGGAGGATCGTCACCCTCTGCTTTTGAATTTTCTTCGGTCATGGCAGAAAAACCATTGAAAACCCTGCAAAATACAAACAAAAATTATAAAATCCATGCATATATAGGTTTACTGCTTCAGAAGGCACGTGTAGGGAGCGTGGTCATTGGATGGTATCATCCAACGGTCGGGATTTTGATTAGAAGAATCAAAGGGAGGGCGGTGGAATCTGTTAAATCAGAGTCGTCGGGAGCGTGGTCATTGGATGGTATCATCCAACGGTCGGGATTTTGATTAGAAGAATCAAAGGGAGGGCGGTGGAATCTGTTAAATCAGAGTCGTCGATCGCACAGAGATCGACGGTTGGGAGAGGAGGCGGAAGGTCAAAGCAGAAAACGTTGACCGGGCGATGAATCTGGGAGATGAAATATGGGTAGTCGATTTGCAGATCAGATCGACGGCGGAGATCTATTGAAAGCCGCACCATGGCCCGATTAACTATCGGGCATCTTTGGTGAGCGAAAGCCATCGGATGGGCAGCTTCAGATCGAACGGTGGATGCCAATATCGCGCGAGGTCCACGTCCGATGTTTAACGCGGGATGGATGGCGGTTTGGAAAACAGTGCCTAGGCCATGCGTCAATTGGTGAGTGGAATCGCTGTCGATTAGAAGAAAACCACCCTCCGCTCGAAGGCGGTGCGATGGATACCGCCAGTTTTGGCAACGACGAGTGGATGTGGGGACCACTGGGGTGAGGGACTCCGCGTCGTCGATCTGCAGATCAGATCGACGGTGGGGATTGAATGAAATTTTGAACTGGCGGAAAAAAACTTAGAAAATAATAAAAAACCCGAAGTTTGAAAATAACATAAGGTTTTAACATTATCGGGGGGCGGGGTATATATATAATATGATCAGGCGCCCGGCTGCGGGGCCTTTGGGCGCGTGGAGAATTATATGACCGGGGGTCAAAGGGAAAAGGGCTAGGACCCATATATGTAAAAAATGTGGGTTTTTATGGTTTTCAAGGCTAGTAATGGGCAACGATAGAGGGAAAAAGGGGAAAAAAGGCTAAAAAAGGGGTAATTTGAGTGAAGGAAGGGGATTTTGGGAGGATTTAGAGGGTAAGAGGGGAATTTTGTCAAGGGGAAAAAAGGTTAAAAATGAGGTAAGTTTGGAAGAAGGGGAAATGGGAAATGGTGCTTGTAGCAGTAATCTGTCTTGGAAATCTGCAGGATTTCTAAATGTAGAACGGGCACAGTAGTGAAGTTTTGGATAGAGGAGAGGCAGGAGGCCTTCAAGAGTCTTCAAGAGCCAACACTTTTTAGTAATAAACTTTGTTCCTTGAAGGCTCAAAAAGTCTTAGCCACCTTTTTCTATAACAAATTTTATAGGTGGCTAATAGTGGCTCCACTTGGGGATGGTGCCTTCTTGAAGGCATCAAGAACTTCATGCTTGCATTCTCTGGGAGGCTGACCTGTGCCTCATCCATTATGTTCTCTAGGAGGCTGACCTGTGCCTGATCCATCGAGCTGCCCTTCGTTTGCTGGGATGATCGTGCTCTGAAAACATATTAGCAACTATAAAAATAATGGATCTTCATCAACAAGCTTTCTACCTACCCAATCCTACTGATATAGCATTTTTTCTTCATTAGAGTGCACTTGGATTGGCAAACTCTTTTCACAACATTTTATTCTTTTGAAAGCAGGAAATCTAATCTATTTCTACTCCTTATTTCTCCATGGGCTCAGATTAAACAGTTGAGCCATTATGATTCTCTACCTATTCTATCAATCTGTTAGGATTAAACAGTCTAACAGATTTTATTCTCTAAATTATACAACAGAAATTTAAAAGAATTCAAGTCAGGATTGAACAGTCTGACTTGATGCTGGTCTATGGCATAAAAATAGGCTGCACATAGACATTTATTTTGCAGAAAATTTAAAACAAAATGGAAGGCTTAAGATCTGAAAATTCAAAGCACTTCCTTCATCTTGTTAACATCTCTGTTTTGACTTTTGTTTGAGTTGTTCCTTTTTTTTCTCTGGTTCAGATTTTGAGTTAATTAGAACCAAATTTTTACATCTCTTGACTCAGAAAATAAAACAGATTTGAGTCATCTCTCTTTGGAAACTTAGGTTTATATTTTGAACATGTTTAAACCTTTAATTTCTGTCCTAATTTATCTACTGATAAGCCAAGATTAAATAGTTTGGAAAATCAAATTCACTACCCTATCAGCAGAAAATTTAAAACTAATTAGTAAAGATTAGGCTGTTTGACTAATTGGAAGTGTGGTTTCCAGGAGTGGCATTTAAGCTTGCACACTTTCAAATTTTTGTTTCTCTTTTTTGGTATGGGGCTATACCTTTCTTGTTTTCATAATCTGCCCTCTTTTCTTTCTTCTCTTTGTTTTTGTATTTTGATTTTTCTAACTTAAAATGCAATGGTGGATGAGATATTTATAATGGAAAAAGATAAAAAAGGCTTTTGGAACATAACATGGATCAAGAGAAGTAATGCTTAAGCATTCTGCCATTGACAGGATCCCCAAACAGTTCTGCTCCATTCAATTCCTACAAGAAAAATGCATTGTTACCAGCAGCTGAATGAATAGAGTAAGGGCCAAGCCATAAGTTGTCAAAATTTCCATGCTTGCCCCTTTCTTCCCTCCTTGAGTCCCACTTTAACACTTTTTCCCCAATTTTGAAATTGATGGCCTTTGTTCTTCTGTCAAAAAACCTTTTAATGTTGATCTGTTTCTGCAATGCTTTGTTATAAACTTCCTCTCTGGTTTGCTGAAGATGAATGGTTTGATTTATTCTTCTGATCATGTCATTATCTTCAGTCTACAACTCTTGAATCAAATTCATTACTGGTACACCAAGGCTGTTTGGAAAAATTGCACCAGTACCATACACCAGCTGGAAAGGTGACATGCCGATAGATTTCTTCAAAGTAAATCTGTTAGCCCACAGTGCATGAACTAGCTTTGTGTGCCAAGAATTTTTATTTTCCTCCAACAGTTTCTTGATTATTTTCACTAAACTCATGTTTGAGGATTCCGCAAGTCCATTACCTTGAGGGTAATAGGCTGTGGAATGCCCCAATGTTATCTTATATCTATCACAGAAATCAACCATCTTGTTTGATCCAAATGTTGCTGCATTATCAGTGATAATCTTGGTAGGACAGCCAAATCTGGAGATAATGTTAGTATCCATGAATTTTATGATAATTGAATCATTGGCCTGCCTACAAGGTATGGCTTCTATCCACTTAGTGAAATAGTCAGTGGCAGTGAGAATCCATCTATGCTGGGCAGAATATGGGGGATGGATTTCTCCTATGAAGTCAAGTCCCCACTGTTGAAATGGGGCTTCAACAGTGATTGGATGCAGAGGCAGGGGTAGCAGTTTTCTTTTGCCTTCAAAAAGTTGACATTTATGACAGGCTAGGATCATCTTGTGCACATCATGAAAAAGGGTAGGCCAATAGAAACCATCCCTCAAGATTTTGTTGGCTGTTGTCTTCCAGTATAAATGACCTCCACACTCTCCTTCATGGAACTGGTATTTAACCTTTTTTGCATCAAACTCAGGCAAACATTTAAGCAATACACCACTTGCATTTTTCCAGTAAAGACATCTATCAATAATGCAATAGTTTACAAATTTTAATTTGAAGAATCTTGCCTTTTTTTTTGTCAAACTAGGAGGTGTATTCAAATTAAGAAAAACATAAATAATATCAGCATACCAAGGAGAATTCATAAAATGGTCTTCAACAAGTTGAGAATCCTTCTTGGTCATCCAAAGCATTAATCATATTAGTATCAAGAACTTCAAAATTGGATTTAGCCATTAATCTAGCCAGACCTTGGCCTTTGATGAGTTTAGTGGGTTTTATCTCTAAATCATATTCAAGGATAACAACAATCCACTTACCTCTCTTACCATCTGGGTCTTGCGTTAGATTGTCTTTAACCACTAAGTTTGGGACAAAGGCAATGATGTGTGAGTGAAAAATGTACACTCTAAAGTCTTTCAAAGCTTTAACCAAAGCAAAAGCTTGCTTTTCCATAATGTTATATTTCAAAGGGGCATCCCTCAATGCCCTGCTAAAGAATGCAATAGGCTGCTCTTGTCCTTGCAGATTTTTCTGTAAAAGGACAACAGCTATGGAATGTTCTGACGCAAACGAAAAAACATAAAAATCCTTTGAAAAATCAGGACTTATGAGAATCGGTGTTTTGGTTAACGCTTGTTTGACCAGCTCAAAGGATTTCTTTGCTTCCAAGGTCCATTTTACCCCTTGCTCCTTCTTCAACATGTTTGTGATATTCCTAAGGAGCTTGGCCAAGTTGGGAATGAACCTTCTCAAAAAGTTAACCTTTCCAATGAAATATTGCAACTCCTTGATGTTCCGAGGATGAGAGATTTGCAATATGGCCTCAATCCTCTTTGGACCTATCTTAATACCCTCTTCTGAAATAATGTGCCCAAAAAGCTTACCTTCTTGGAGACCAAATAGTTTCTTCTTAGGGTTTAAAGATATTCCAAACTTTTTTCATTTCTCGAAAACTGTTCTCAAATGTTCTAAGTGCTCTTCATCTATTTTTGAGCACACAGTGACGTCATCAAGGTATATAATGATGAAGAAGCCCAGTTCCTCCGAAAATTCTATGTCCATGGCTCTCTGAAAGGTTGCTCTAGCATTCATTAGACCAAAGGGAATTTTCACATACATGAAAGTGCCCCATGGTGTAGTAAAGGTTGTCTTTAATTAATCAGCAGGGTGAACTAAGATCTGATTGTACCCTGAATAGCCATCCAACAAAGAAATTCTTCTAGACCCTACCACCCTTTGTAAAATATGATCCATTTTGGGTAAAGGGTAGTAATATTTTAATGAAGCTTTGTTTAAGTCTCTAAAGTCTATACAAAGCCTGATTTCTCCAGTTTTCTTCCTAACAGACACCAGATTAGACACCCACTCAGAATATCTAATAGGGACAATACTACCAACATCGTACATTTTCATGATCTCCTTCTGAACCAAAGGCAACTGAACAGGGTTTATTCTGCGCAGTTTCTATTTGAATGGCTTTTGGTTTTCTTTGAGGGGAATTTTGTGTTGTATTATTTCAGTTTCATAGGATTTAAGATCTTCGTAACTCCACGCAAAAACATCAGAAAATTCTTTAAACAACTCTATGTATTTGAGTTTAATGTGAGCTAGTAAAGTCTTAGACAGTTTAATCATCATAGGTTTAAGTTCACTGCCTATATTGCACTCCTCCACTTCAGTCTCTACAGGTTCCAGTTTTGGCTTTTTGGCCACATCGTTAAGATCAAACAACTCTTCCAAAGGCGCTAGACTGCTTGGCAAACTTTCATCTTTAGAGTGCAGAGTTTGTAACTCCTCTGTTTCTAACTCTGCAGTCTTCTCTGTTTTATTTTTAAGTTTTCCAGATACCAGGTTTATATTAGCAAGCTCAGGAGAGGGTTATTCTTTATCAAGGAAATTTTCTTCATTGCAATCTGTCTCATAATCTGAGTCCGAACTGTGTAGTTCGAATTCATTTCTGAATTGCATGAACTCTTATATTTGTTTGTCATTGTCAAACACCTACCAATAATTCTCATTATCAGGCACAACTGGTCTAAATTTTATCTGAGTTGTGTAGTCTTTGGTGTTATACGGCGTTAAGCATGTTCTAGCTGCAAAGGCAAAATTGTGGGCGGCAATATTTATTTTTCCTGGGAGAAAAATTAATTTGGACTCCTCGAAAGTTTTTAAAAGGTCCATGACATCATTTCGGTAGGCTCTGAGTCTAGGATGATTCACATTATACTCCCCATTGACTTGCCTAATGACTAAATCTGAATCCCCATACACATTGATTCTTGTGGCTCCTAACTTTTTCAACAAACGTAAGCCTAGGAGAAGGGATTCATATTCTGCTATGTTATTGGAACACTGAAAGTTTAGTTTGCAAGAAATTCTTTCTATGTGGTTATTTTCAGTGTTAGTAATCCAGACACCTGCACCAACATTTTTCTTAGTGCAGGATCCATCAAAATACATACTCCACAGACGAGTAGTTTTAATTTCGTCTGTTTGGTGAATGTCCTATTCAACTACTGTGCTTTATGATTGTTCTTGAGTATCAGAACTCAGTTGAATTTGTTTCATTTCCTCAGATATATTATTGGGTTGAGGACTGCTTTCTTGACTCTCAATGTTTAAAAGCAAAGGATGAAAGACTTGTAGTTTAAGACCTTCGTTTAGTTTGCTAATGCTTAATGGTTTAGCAAACTGTTTTGACAGTTATGTAGTGTTTGCCTCTTCCTCCCTATCGGCCATTAACCCTGTTAAAGTAACTTTTTCAGTAAGTGTTTCCTCATTAAACATGATAAAAGAATCAGGGCCTGTATTTACAGAATACATAGGAGAGTTTTGGGGTCTGTCTTGACTTGTAACTATGTATTTCATATGTGACTCCCTGTAAAGTCTTCTATTCTGATTGAAAACATGGATAGTCACATAAGTCATGTCCATTTGCATAGTCCCTTGTAACTTAGCCCTCCATGATCTTGATAACAAAATTCCATATTTGGGGGGAACATCAGCCACCACAATATCCATGACTAAGAATTTGGATGGAATATGGGCTAAGTTAACACAGAGGTCTTTGATTAATCCTAAACATTTTACTCTGCTTGAGTCGAAGGAGTACAGATCTTTATAAGGTCTGGTGATTTATAGACTAAGGTTCTCCATCACAGCTTTAGGCATTAAATTATGAGAAGCCCCGGAGTCATGCATAGCGTTGTGTAAAATCTTGTCATGAACGTTTAAAATCACATAGAAGGGAGGAACAGGTCCCTCTTGATACATACCTTCAATCTTAGGACCAAAAATAAGCTCTGGTTGATCATCATTAAGATTGACAGTGTCCTCATTCTCTTCAATGTTTAAAGCCTTCAAAATTTGGGTCCTATATACATGTTGGGCAGCTAACTCAGTCAAGGGAACAAAGATTTTGATTTTTGAAATTTCCTGATCAAGGCTGAAGGGAATTTGGTTCTTTGAAGAACTTGTTTCAGCCTTATTAGCTGTCATTCTATCAGCAATATCAGCTTGTTGATTTGTTTTATTTACACTTGACAAAATTGTTTTCACAGGAGTACTAGCTGAAGTGTTAGTACTACTAATTTCTGCACTCTGTTTTTCATTGTTTTGAGTGCCTTTCTCTTTTCCGTTATCAGAATTTATAGCCACTGTTTTATCCTTTTGTTTGACAACTCTAGGTTGGTTGTAGTGTTGTTTTGTGAAGATTTGTCAGAGGTTTTGTTTTTGGGGGTTTGTTGACTGGTTTTGCTTCTGAGTTCATATTCTTTTTGAGATTCTATGATGACATTTTCCATGTCTTGATAATAATTTTCATCATCATCTCTTCTGTCATCATAAGGTGTGTATAGACCTTGTTTTCTATCATAATGAATCTCAAAGTCATCATCTTCTACCCCAAACATGTTGACATCATCTTCCTCTGTTATCTCATCCGTTTCCTCAACCTCACTCACATAATTTTGATGAAAGGGGGGAGCGATCTGTTGATCATCTTCCCTAGGTATGTTTGGAGGTTGGTTTCTTCTAAAATTATGATTCTGGTTCTGATTTCTATTTTGAGGAGCATTTTGGTTTTGGCTTGCTTGTGCTCTCTTAATTAGGCTCATTTCTTTCATCATTTCTTCCATCATTTTCTCCATTTTTGAGTTGGAAGTAGAGGGTGTAGATTCCTCTCTAAAGGACACTCTCTTTTCATTTTTCATTCTTGCTCTCTTTTCCATTAAGTTGACCTCCACAGAAAGAGCGCCTCTTTGCATATCTTCAAGAGTTGCAAAATCTCTTTCTCTCAGCTGATAGGCCATCTCAGGGTCAAACCCTTCGGGAAAATTTTTTAAAGCTGAGCCTTGTGGAGGTTTTAGTTCTGGGGGAAGTGCATTATACAGACTGTTAAATCTAGTGCAATAAGCTTACACACTTTCCCCAATGTTTCTATGGAGGTTCTTGTAATCAGAAAGGACTTGGAGAGGATTCTTCTTTACTTCCCGTTTGTTTAAGAAATTTCGATGGAAGGCTTGGAGATCATTAATACTGTGGGGGGTTAAACCTTTGAAACATTTTCTTACTTCTCCCCCTAAGCTCTGAGTGAATAATCTAATCTTGACAGAATCATCATCAATTTCATTTCTGTCAAAGTAGTCATTCATTTTATCCACATGTTGTGATGCAGTTGTAGCATTGCTAGCATCATATAATGGAATTTTGGACTGATAGTCCTGTGGAATATTGACTAATGGTGCAGGAAGGACTAAGGGAGTATACCATGTTTCCATGATATGTGGTGGGGATGGATTTACACGAGGTGGATTAACAAAATGGAAAGTGGGATGAGGTGAAGTGGTTTGAACAGTGGATGTAGGGTGAGCAGAAAAGGATGGACCAGGAATAGATTGCTGAGATGATCTTGGATGAGAGACACCTAAATTGTGAAGGAAATGCAAATAAGGAGGTGTTGCTTCTCTGCTGCCAGGATGTTCACTTGTTTCAGGAGATGAAATTGAAGACTCAGAATCTAACTGATCTAAATCACCAAGAGACCTAGTTCTAAAGGGATTTACTAAGTCAACTTGAGATTTTTGTAGAGCTGAGAGATTTTCAGGGACTGAATTAGCTCTCAAGGGTGATCTGAAAATAGTTGATAATTTAATCCTAGGTGACTTCCTAAGGATACTTTCTGGGTTATCAAATAACTCAGGTTGATCAGGGTCAGGATAGGCTCTAGTGTGAATCTTTCTAGGAGCCACTATGTTGTGTTTTTCAGACCCAAATAAACAAGAAAATTTCAACCAGGTATGACAATCGTTGAGAGGTTAACTAATATGTTTACAGAAATTTCAATCGTACAGTCCTCTAACTAAGTTTGTCTAATGTTACAATGATGAGGGTTCTTCCCAGTGGAGTCTTAAGGTCTGCTAAATATTTTGGAGTCACCAAGTGGAAGTTTTTAGCTGCTAAGGAGGTAAAAGGTTTTATGGTCCACCACCATGTTTATCGGATACCAGTCTGAAATATTTTTAGGTTTTTTCTGAGTTATTTTTCAGTTGTGTTGTTTCTAAGAATGTCTTAACTTTGTTTCAAAACTTTGCTACGGTTATGAGACAAGGACAGTCTATTCTTATGGCTAAGACAGCAGATATTTCATGGTTAGACAAAGACTTATGAGAACCCTAGGGTTCACCTAGTTTGTCACTGATTCAAACAAGTTTTATCATGATTACCATTCTTTGGTAGTGCTTGAAAAGGCTGCTTTTTACTCACAAATTTTATGAAGTTTTTAAGGGAACCCAAACCTAAAGATCCATGTCCTATGGTTACCCCACATGAAATACAGGGTTTCTTGATCTCAGCCAGAGCTTCACAAGTAAATGTTAGTTACTCAGGTCACCGAAAACCGAAAAATTGTCATAAAAACCAGGGGTTATCTAGAGTTCTAATTTGTTTTTTGAACTTTTATTAACTCGTAAAGATTTTTTCCCAAATGATATACTCGTAAATGTTGGGAATCGTGATCAGCAAGATTGGCAAAGTCCGATCTCAAGGAGAAACATCGTTTCAACCAACTTTGGGATTCTAGGATCTAGCCCTCCTGAATCCGGAGAGGGATCTCTCCAATAAGTGCAAAGATGGATTTATCTTTGAAGTTTGGGGTAATAATATTAGGCTAGTTATGAAGGCCAAGGGTTTGCTTTGGTTTTGGGATGGTTGAGCATGATTACTGTTTGAGGTGGAAAGTCCTAAGTGCAAAGAGTTTCAAAGGTGAGAAGTTGCAAGAAAATAGAACAAGCTTTGGCCAGGAAGATAGATAATTGCAGGTTTTAGTCCATTGGGGTATGGAGTCATAATAGGGTTTAATTGGAACAGCAAGAGGCAAGAGTGGTCCATGGGGCAAGTCATCTATGTCTAAGGATCTCTTTGAAGATTGATTTATGGAATGAAATGATATAACAAGAAGGAAATTTAAACAGATGCAGAACAAGAGCAGCCCAGGATCTGATAAGTACTTTTAAACTAGTCAGCCTTTGACATGGACTCAAGAAAAACATAAAAGTAAAATAGGATCTGGTAAGTACTTTTAAAATAGCCAGCCTTTGATACACTTTCAATAGAAAACATTTTAAAACAAAGGTAAACTTGGAAGCAACCTTTGGAGTAGAAACTAGTGGGTCGGGCTCACCACAAATCCTCTCCTAGCTCTTCTTTACTAAGTTACTTTCAAGACAAATACAAAGATAACACGTAATGGCCTAAGATCTGGTAAGTACTTCCAAACCAGCGCCTTTTAACACATCTCAGCAAACATTTAGACAAGCCAGGAGATGTACAAGACGGGGACCAAGGCTCACCATATCTTCCTCCTCGCTCATCTTCACTAAACATATACCGAAATATCATTTAAGAATAACATTCACTGCAAGACACACACACACGGGGAACGCCAACATTCCTATGTCAACCAAGCAAATCATTCCTAAATAACACAATTTAGAAGAAAACATTCGATAAATATTTTCAATGAGAAGGTTACCGATGTACAAAGAGGTCCTAACTCTATGCATGTTTTTCTTTATAAGATAAATTGTAACACAAAGTTGAAAAAAATGACGAGTTACAATGAGAAAAACATCACCGTCAACATATACCATGATCCCATAAATCAACTTGTATTGATGCTCCAAACCAGTTACAACTTCAAGCCAAGTGCTTTAGTTTAGCAACCATCTACACATCTCAGCCTAACCTATCTACCACCAGCAGAGCTCCAAGAGCCAGTGAATACTATTTACAATCAGAAGTTTCCAGCTCAATTACATTACAGTGTTCAGCAACCTGATCAACCAACCCCTCTCTCATCTTCTGTAGTAGTATATATAGAAGAATGAGGAGGTGAGATCTGATAAAAGATCTCCAATTACAATTAATACAGACTTAATGGCTTCTTGGCCTTTGAGGGGATCAATGAAGAAACTTTCATACATATCCTCTGTATTAAATGATTTTCATAAAGATTTAAGCTCGGTGGGAGCTTTTGTTGACCTTTGAGGCTCAGTGTGGCGTCGAAGTAACTCTGCAGATGTTTGTCATTAATTTTCCTGCAGAATTTACCTTTTGGCTGTGTTGTGAGGCAGATATCCAGTCCTGATCAATAAATTCAGCCTCTGATTTAATACTTTGATGTACAAGTGGCATTTCAATAGCTGGGAGGAATCAATTTTCCTTAGATGTGGCGGTGGAGGTGTTCCTGTTGATAAAAAACTTAAGATCTTCTTTAAACTATGTTTTAAATCGGGGATTAGGCTTTTGATAAACATTCTTAGTCGTGATCCCCGCGAATATGTCTTCCATTCTCTGTCCTGGTTCATTTTGATCTTTGTCACTGATACTCTCTGACTGTGCCCAATTTATGGTTTTTTCCAGTATGCAGGGCTGCGCAAGGTTATGTGGCATCAATGCCTTATGAATTATTGATAAAACGTGAAATTTGAAACCTGCAAATGATTTCTCTGGTGGATCAAAGGCGGGAGGATCTTCACCCTCTCCTTCTGAATTTTCTTCGGACATGGTGGAAAAACCATTGAAAACCCTGCAAAATACAAACAAAAATTATAAAATCCATGCATATATAGGTTTACTGCTTCAGAAGGCACGTGGAGAGAGTGGGGCCGTTGGATGGCATCATCCAACGGTCGAGATTGATCGGGAGAAAACAAAAGGGAGGCGAAAGAACAATTTAAATCAGAGTCGTCGATCGCGCAGAGATCGACGGTCGAGAGGGCAGGTGGAAAGTCAAAACGGAGAAAACAGGTGATGAATTTTGGGCCGTCGATCTGCAGATCAGATTGATGGCAGAGATACTGTTATCATCGCGCCAGAGCCTGGTTAACTGGCATCTTCGGTGAGCGATCGCCATCGGATGTCCTGCCCCAGATCGGACGGTTTATAGCGATATCGCACTGGGTTTGCTGCCGAACTTTAATGTGCAATGGGGGGGCGGTTTTTAAATAGTGCACGGGACGCGTGTCATGCGGTGAATGGCATCACTGGCGATCAGGAAAAAACCACCCACGCTCAAAAGAAGTGCGATGGATACCATGCCGTTTTGGCAACAGCGAGTTGATGGCGGGGACCACCAGGGTGAGGGACTCCGCGTCGTCGATCTGCAGATCAGATCGACGGAAGATAATGGTTTAAAAATCGAACCAGCAGAAAGTTATAATATAATAAAAACGTCAAAAATAATATATAAACCAAAGGTTTTACACTTTGGGCGGATGTATTTAATATTCAAAATGGCTTGGCGCCCGTCTGCGGGGCCACGGGTTACATGGAGGATCATACGACCGGGGGTTTATGCAGGAAGGGGCTAAGACCCATACATGTCCAAAAAGTTGGTTTTTATGGTTTTTAATGGTTTTCAAGGCTAGTAATGGGCAACGATAGAGGGAAAAGGGGAAAAAGGCTAAACAAGGGGTACTTTGAGTGAAGGAAGATAATTTTGGGAGGATTTAGAGGGTAAGAGGGGAATTTTGTCAAGGGGGAAAAAGGTTGAAATGAGGTATGTTTGGAAAAAGGGGAAAAGGGAAATGGTGCTTGCAGCAGTATTCCTCCTTGGGAATTAGCAGGATTTTTGAGTGTAAAATAAACCAGCAGTGAAGATTATGGACAGAGGCAGGAGGCCTCCAAGAGTCTTCAAGAGCCAACACTTTTTAGTAATAAAATTTGTTCCTTGAAGGCTCAAAAATTCTTAGCCACCTTTTGCTATAACAAATTTATAGGTGGCTAACATACTGCTGAAGCACAACTGTGATATTTATTTAAGTTGCGAATGTATTTGTGATCTGATATTGGCTGTGATTATAGTGCTCTATGATGGTATTTGGTAATGTGCACGTGGATGCAAATGTATTGATTAGATCTGATAGCTTTTCTATGGTTATAATTTTATTCCACTGTTAAGAGAGATGTGAATAAGACTCATTATGTGAAAACCTAGCGAGATATAACACAGAATCTTCCTCGAATTACCTACTCTCTCTCAAGGTGTGGAAACCTAGTTCCATCACCCTCCCATACTACTTCGGGTGAGACCTTGGCCTGTGCAAGTAGGTCATTGCTGAAAGGGCCAGTAGTATATTGGTTTGTTGGCAACCCTTAACCTCTAAACCTAGGTTAAGACCCCTCAAGCTAACAGGGGGCCAGCAGATGCATTTCCCTACAGCGTTTTTCATTAGTTGTGTCGTCAACTCATCGTGGTTGAGGATTATGCATGTGCAGGCATCGATTTCAATGGATATCTAGATCTACCCATTCCACTAGGAACACAGTGGAATCATGCACGTAAAACTTACTTTTTAACATTTTTTACTTTTTTAATGTTTTTGTCATGTATTCTTAGATTTAAAATTATGACGTTTTTACAGATATGGGTCCTCATAGACCGCCAAGTGTTATGGAATTAAATCCTCTCTGCGGACAGAGACGATCCTTCTAGCCCTAGAGTGGGTCTAGTAACAAAAGGAAAAACTAGAGTGTAGGTTCCTAATTACTAAATGAAATAGACGAGGTAGATCAACCTACCTGGAGTCCAACGTTGTCGTCGTGGTTGTTGTAGTGGTGGCCTCTCGATTCCTATCTTGGCAAGTCACAATCCTTTCGCAATGATACTTGGATACCTGCACAAGATCAACAAACAAGAGTAGAATATGAAAAAACAATCTCATTCATAATTACTAAGCAGTCAAGGAGGGTTAAGCATATTGCATCGATAAAACACATCAACATGACATAAGAACCAGATAACAGTTATACATATGTATTAATAGAAAAAAGAGCTACAACCAAGCCTTGACATCGTAACCTCATTCACCGGGGTTTAGTTGAAGCGTGTCTCGATGACTGTCAGGGAATTTTGATTGGATGAAGGCACAAGCATAAGCTCTCTCAATAAGGGACTCTTTCATTCTATCTTGAATAGAAATCTCTCCAGCGTTTCTGCTACAATATCTTCAGTTCAGCTAGCTTCATCAATGGAGGATGGATATATTTATAGAAGGAGACGAGGAGGTTGGGATCCCTACTATGGTGGAAGGGATGCCTTAACCCTTAGGAGTTTTCCCCAAAATGTGGAAACAAGAGGCCAAATGAGGAAGGCCATGGTTATTCGGTCGAACCACTCCCTATGACTCATCCACGAAGTTGTTGTGATCGAAAATTTGCCTCTATTTAAAAAAAAAAATCCATAAACATATTAGCATAGGCGGCTAACTGAGACAGAGTGCCATCTGGCACGGGGGCCAGTGTTAATCTGCCTCATCAGTACGAGGGCATAACGAGCTACTAGCGCCAAGGCAAAAATAGGTGTTTTTGGTGGTCTGTTCAGGAAATGGTCAACAGAAGGAATGTTGTCCTCATGGCAAGGGATGAAATGATGGTATTTTCAAGGCATGACACTTTATTTTGATCACATAAATGAGCCTCCAATATGCGAAATGGGGATTGCAGGGACAGTGACAAAATGGTGTGTAACAAATGCCTCCTAGAGCATGAGGTCCGAGACAGAGGAAGGGGTGAAATGCTTTACGAGAACGCGTTCGAACCAAACACTGTTGTCGAAAGACCTGCAATTACAAGTACCACAGATATCTCTAAGACATGAACATGTGGTATGGGCATAGTCATCCATAATAGAGTACATATAAACTAGGATCCAAGGTATGGACACAACCATCCAGCAAAAAGGATAAATAAATAGACTCAGGTATGGTCACAGCCATCCAATCAAAATATTCATGTAATAATGTCATGATAAATCATAATATTGCATAGCCTGGATCTTATCAGACAAAATCCAGGGTCTTGCGCTCCATCTCAACCCGAACAAGTACAAATTCAAGCATGCAAATATGTGAGTTGAAGTCGAACATGCAATAAATTCACTTGATTACCAGCAAATGATGAAAGCTGTTAACAAGCACGAGAGAAACCACCAATAATGACAATGGTTCTCAAGGTACAACAGGTACAATCCACGAAATGTGAACAGTGATTTGGCGTCGAACACCCACAAAATCACTCAATCGAAGGCCAATGACGTGGACCTATCGTCAAATGCGAAGAACCTGTCATTGAGGTATGCAGGCTCTAAGGTACCGGTAGAGAGTCTCTAGACCAACTTCCTAGATAATGAGCTGAGGTCGACAGAAAGTGACCTAGTCGAAGGAGGGCCATAATGTTTCCCACATCATCAACACGAGACAGAGGAACATAATGATAATGAATCAGGACCAACACAGAATCAGGGGGAGGTTGAAAACTACAGAGGCAAACTTCTCTTGAACATATCAACGACACAACTCTGGAATTGGCATTATCTGACATCAAGGGATCTGAGGTCATGGTGACGTGGAAAAGACCAGATGAGAGGTCAAAATAAATTACCCAAACCCATGGAGGAAAAATATGATGAAGTGAGATATTCCCAACCCGACACGAATGCAGACAAGTGTCATGTTCAAGAGCAACATACTGCTGACACAACTAAAATCTGGTTCAATTTTTCCCCACCATTTCTGTTGAGTACCCCAATTATATTTGAAAACAAGCTTGAAGGGGATAGCATATGCTTGTGCTGTAAGTTTGTCCTTCGGACAAATCCAACATAGTACATTTTACGAGCCCTAGGAAGGAGGAACTCGATGAACGTCATGGTGACGATGTCCGATGTAATCAAGGTTTAACGAGTCTAAAAAAGGAAGAACTCAGTGTCTTTTCATCTTTAGAGAGTTTGAAAAGAAGCAGAAAAGAAAACTCCAGCCTATTCCTTTTCGTAAGTAGTCTCTCAGATCCGAAAAGGTAGAAAACAATATCTAAAAGAACCTCTTAGTCATGATAGGCTAAGGTATTCCTCTTTCGTAAATAATCTATCCCAGCCCGAAAAAGGGGTAAACGTATGTTGGGTAGATATTGTTTCGCAACCATTTAACGAGTTCAAGACGACAAGATGCTCAGTAATATTTTCAGTTTTAGAGAGTCAGAAAAGAGCTGAAAGTTGACTCCTCCTGGAGTAACAAGTGGTATTAAGGGTAGCAACTCATTCCAGTGATGGTGGAACTTCTCTGAACAAGTAAAGGTTCAGAGGCTAGCTAACAAGACCACTCATTGCAACGGTTCCTCAGGAACGGGTAAAACAACCAAGTGAAGGCATATGATCGACCAAGTAGATGGTGACGATGGAATAAGAAAACCAAGGCTCATTTGGAGAAACAAGCTGATAAAATGGAAATCACGAGAGGTAAAATAAGAATGGTTTCATTTATACACAATATTGAAATTAGGAAACTTTGCTTGAGGTTGGTTTCATTTTTACACAAGCTTGAAACTTTGTAGAAAACTATGCTTGAAACCGGTTTCATTTTTACACAAGCTTGAAACGGAAACAAACTATGCTTGATTAAGTGGGCATGCCCCCAGCATGGTGACTCAATTTGAGGTACATGCCCCCCAAGCTTCAGTCCATTGGAAAGACGGATGGAGTGAAGGTTCAATTACGAGATCAGGGGAAGACTCGACTCGGATTTTACGAAATCTTATCAAAGACTCGAATTTAAAAGGGAACTCGTTTCATTTTTTAACAAGGTTGACATAGTAAAATAACTATCCTGATGATCTAATTCATTTTTAACGAGGTTTACATAGAAGACGAACTATCCTCATGACATATTGTTTCATTTTTGAAGGAGCTTGACACAAGAAAAAAAACTATGCTCTGACAACCTTGTTTCATTTTTTAAGGATCTTGATTCGTTTTTTAAGTAGCTTGACACAAGAAAATGAACTCTGCTCTGATGAGCTTGTTTCATTTTTTAAGGAGCTTGACACAAGAAAATGAACTATGCTCCGATGATCTTGTCATGTCGAATAAGAAGTCATGGCTTCCAAGAGGTTCTGATTGGATGGGAGAACAATATCTCAGAAATTAGGACCCAATGCCCCCAGCACATGATGCACAACAGCACTATCACTAAATGCGAGCATGGGATAGGTAGCCACATATTTAACCTGCGACGGGGAAGATACAACCGACAGATAAGAACCCGGAAAGGATGATGGTGAGCCAGCTGCCACCTCCGGACCAAACAATGAAAGCTGATCAATGGTCACGATCCAACCTTTGTGTGGAAAACAGATCACACGAAAGAGGGAGGAGACAATTGCACCCATGGCATAAGCATAATCACGCCCCAAAAATAAATTGAAATCCAAGGGGCCGGGAACAACCATCACGTATATACAGACAGTTTTCCCTCCGAAAGTGATCGGCAACTTCGGAAGGATCCCTAACGGTTGAATGGTTCCTCTATTAAATGCCAACAAATTCTGGGCAGCAGGCATAAGCGATGGAGAACCAAAAGCCAGCCAAGTAGTTGAAGATAGAACACTAACAGATGCGCCTTCATCTATAATTGTGATAGGTATGTCCACATCGAAGGTCTGTACCATGATCTCAAAAGGCACATAGGAAGGAAGGCGGTATCCTGTAAATCGACTCCAATCGAAGGAGCGACCAAACTACTTGGAGGGGGTACCATTGAACTGAGATGATCATCCCCTGGTGTTACCAGAGCAAGAGGAGCATCCTCCTAGACCACAGACATGGGAGCAGGAAGAGAAAATTTTTGAGTCACAGGGATGGGAGAATCTTTCTCCAAGTCTGAGGAATCTGAAGAAACAAGAAGAACGTGGGGGGGATGAGATCCACTCTTGACGAAAAAGACCTGATGAACAATAGGCGAGATCAAATCAACCAATTCCTTGACCAATGACTTATCGGGAATGGATTCTTGTATTTGAATTTCTGAGGGACCAGGATCGACCAAGGATGACTCTTGACCGATCATGGAATCAACCAGCGAAGGACTCGAAGAAAGCTTCTTATAACCAACTGGAAGGCAGGGTGCAAAAATAGTAGGGTTTTCCAACACTCTCGTGGCTTCATCCATATACGAATAAAGGTGAATGGGATGATGCCCTTCACACAACCTACAAGGATTCATGATCTTTCCCTGTTTCTTGTGATTCTTATCAGTACTAATCAAATATGTGTCACCAACATGACTTTGAGAAGCCAAAGACAATGGCGGACGACCGTCGGACCATGCTTTGAGTACCTTGGAAGTGCCAGGGCAGTCTCGAAGAAGATGATCTCCTTTGCACAACATACAATGGAATTTGACTTCTCATGGAAGGTTGGATGGTTTATCAATGGAACGGGTTTGAGGCGCAACAGCTGCAGAGCTGGCCTCTCTCTTAACTGAATTATTCTTCTTTGTCTTCTTCTTCTTCTTCTTCTTAGCCATCGAGTTACTAGAATCTAGACTTTCACCAGGCAAAGTAGAAGAGGAAGATGAAGAAACAGGCGAAGAAGGGGAGAGGTCCACCTTGGAATCAACATGATGTTGTTCAGGTGGAGGGGATGATTGTACAACGGGCAGAATACTCGAGAACACGGAGGTCGAGAATAAGCAAACAGGCAACCCGACAGTTAACCCAAGAAGGGACAATGTTGCCATACAAGGAGCACAATCATTCACAAAAGCAGGAAAAGGACCAGGATTCCCTTCAGAGGGGATTCCTTGATTGGTAAACTCCGAAAACATTGCCATCGGAAGCAACCGTAAAATCAAACACTAAGGAAGGTAACTTTAACCAGGAATATTTTGTAGGCAGTTAATATTTTAATACACTGAAACAAAACTCTGTCATTTCATATTTTAAGAGTCGAGAAATGGGCAAAAGGTGACTCTATCACTTTCAGGTTGAAACGAGCATGAAAGGACAAGAGCTCGATGATCTCCTCTCTTTTTAATGAGTCATGAAAATATCGAAATAACTACTCAGGTAATCTAACCAAGAGGGTGTACCAAGTTTCCATGAACTGCCATATACACCTTAGTGATCAAATGAAAGAAAAATGACCAAGGACTTGACGTACGTGCAGGTAATCTCCCCGAATGTTGTGTTCGGTGTATCATGATTACAAAGCAGTAGACTTAGCTTCCTATAGATAAAGGATTTGAACCTATGAGGGTCTCCCTTTCTATACTCAACAGTATGGGGAGCACAAGTCCATACTAGCATTGTCTAAAGCCAGAAGGCGAATGACAACTACTAGGTTTAAAGACGCTAGAACATGTCTCTAGCTTAGACCACTAAAATGTTCGCGTTAGGTTCCAATGTTTCCTTAGGTTAATTCAATTGATTTTATAGTTGATCTTGAATTATGTTTCAATTTCAAGGCCCTACCGAATGTCGATCTCAAATTTCCTACATGCAAACTATATGCAAATGAATGCCATTTTCATTCAATGAACATTAATTAAGAGAAGGATAGAGATCTTTCAAACAATAGAAATCAATGAAATCAAATGAAGAAGTCCACTAATGCATCTAATTCAATCAAGTGAAAAATGAAAAACTCTTTCCTATTCAATCAAGCACTAGTTATGCAAAAAAACTTTTCTTTTCCATCTAAATGAAAGGATTCAATTTTTTTATTTTTCAATGAAATGAAGCACACAATGCACTAATCATAAGAAAAAAAAAACAAGCACTAGCTCGAGGATTGCGAATGTAAAAAGATAATCTGAATAATTCAAATAAAGCAATACAAACACAAAAATGCACTCAAACCAAAGGCACACTCTTCCAATCAAAGAAAAGCTTTGAAACGATCCAAACAAGCAATGTGATCTATGCTTGGAGAAGCAAGAAGAACAATCAAACGAAACCCAAAATGATCATTCAACCAAAACAAATGCTCAAAGGATCCAGAAAGACTTGAACGCAATTGATCTAAAGATGAGGCTGACAAGAAACAAAAGACTCGACTTCCAATCAGAAGGGCTTAGTGAGCTAAGACACTCAAAAACCCTAAGGCCATAAACTGCACTGATAAGTAAACAGATGTACAACTGAGAAGAACAATTGCAGATCGGAAAACCAACCCAGAGGCAAGCACAGTTGACCAAAAACTCAAAATAGCAGTCAAACCAAACCCTACAAGATTTGGCATGACTGTAAGGTGGTAATCTGCGCCAAACAGAGGTTGGCGCTAGTGCAACACAAGAAACATGCACCAATCAGCGTGACTGTTCAATCAAAAAGCGTGCCAAGTCGGATATCTATGGGAGATTGGGAAATCTAATGAGCAGAGGTCAATCTTGACACTCTGGAGCTAAAAAATAGGACTCTAAACAAGAAAAAATACCAGAAAAGATAGATAAACAAGCAAACGACCGAAGTCGACTTGACAAGGGAAAAAAGACAAACTCACATTGATCCCTAGTGGAGTTGCCAATTTTTTATGGAAGTAAATCCTCTCTGCTGACAGAGATGATCCTTCTATCCCTAGAGTGGGTCTAGTAACATAAGGAAAAACTAGAGTGTAGGTTCCTAATTACTGAATAAAATACACGAGGTAGATCAACCTACCTGGAGTCCAACATTGTCGTCATGGCTGTTGTAGTGGTGGCCTCTCGATTCTTATCTCGGCAAGTCACAATCCTTTTGCAACGATACTTGGATACTCACACAAGATCAAAAAACAAGAGCAGCATACGAAACAACAATCTCATTCATAATTACTAACCATTCAAGGAGGGTTAAGCATATTGCATCGATAAAACACATCAACGCGACATGGGAACCAAACAATAGTTATACATATGTATTAATAGAAGAAAGAGTTACAACCAAGCCTTGACGTCGCAACCTCCTTCAGTGGGGTTCATTCAAAGCACGTCTCAATTACTGTTAGGGAATTCGGATGGGATGAAGGCACAAGACTAAGCTCTCTCAATAAGGGAATCTTCCGTTCTATCTTGAATAGAAATCTCTCCAGCATTTTTTCTACAGTACCTTCAGTTCAACTAGCTTCATCAATGGAGGATGCCTATATTTATAGAGGGAGAGGAGCAGGTTTGGATCCCTAATATGGTGGAAGGGAGGCCTTATCCCTTGGGAGGTTTCCCAAAAATGTGGAAATAAGAGGCCAAACAAGGAAGGTCGTGGTTATTCAGTCGAACCACTCCCTATGACTCATCAACGAAGTTGTTGTCATCGAAACTTCACCTCAATTTTTAGAAAAAATTCCATAAACAGATTGGCAAGGGTGGCTAAGTGAGACAGAGTGCCAACTGGCGTGGGGGCCAATGTTAGTTTGCCTCATCGGCGCGAGGGCATAACGAGCTACCAGTTCCAAGGCAAAAAAGGTGTTTTTGGTGGTTTTTTCAGGAAATGGTCAGCAGAAGGAATGTTGTCCTCATGGCAAGGGATGCAATGATGGTATTTGCAAGGCATAACACTTTATTTTGATCACAGAAATTATCCTCCAATGTGCAGGATGGGGATTGCAGGGACAATGACAAAATGTTGTGTAACACCAGGCATGTCACCGATCGCAATGAGTGCAGACTGCCTGGTGGAGGATGTCCCTTATGAGGAGGGATTAGACCCATTAACCAAGTTAGAGAATAACTTGGTAGGCCTTACGAGAGTCATCCCAGAGTATTATACCTTCTATGATATTCCTCTTTTCTTTTAGAGGCATACGGTCAAGATTCCAGGCAAACTGCATAGTTTACTTTGGCAAGTGATCTAAGCAGTGACCTGCTATCACGAGCACCAAGTGGGTGGATAGAAGCCTTGTTTTTACATTTTTGTATTGATGTAGGCTCATAGAGCCATTTTTTTCATAGAACACATATTTTTTATATTTTGATGTAACACACTTGAAAGACTCGATATATATATATATATATATATATATATATATATATATATATATATATATATATATATATATATATATATGCATGTTTTTACTAAGCAGTAGATTACTTGTGTAACAATACTTCATAAATGTAGGGCGTTGGTTTTCACATATTGCACAAATTTCTATATAATACATGATTTGCTGATGTATCTGTTAATATGTTTAAACGTATTTGCATATTTTGATATGTAGTGAAATCAAAATTCCTTTCCAATAATCGAACACACAAATACATACGTAAAATTTGAGTATTTCGCACAAAATAATGACCGTTTAACTATAACAAAATGAGTTTTGAGTCTAATTTAACAACCAAATCTCTAATTCTGAGACCAATATCATTCGATAATAGCTCGATAACCGCACTATATTCAGAAATATTGTTAGTTGTCACCCAAATAAATACCTTGTAAATTAATCAACTCGTCGCCAGGGACAAAGGGTGCACATGTTGCAGAAGATAGGTTCCATGTACTACGATAAGCGCCGTCACCAAAACCAATGTAATGAATCGATGACATCTGCAAACCAAGTGGAGCACAAGGTGAGCAAAGGAAACTTTCTGCAAAGCAAACAATCACACTAAAAATCAAATCAAAGCACGTTAATAAATAAAACACTAATGTACAAATCATCACACTCATGATCAAGCATAATACTTCTTTAGATAGAGCCCATTTTGGGGCTCAGCCAATTAGTTACCTTCATAATCTGCTAGCTCATAGGCTCCTCTTTCCAATATCCGTTGAATGATAGAGGGCCCATGCCACATTGGCCCGAATTTTCCAACTCCCAATTTATCGTGGGCTTGGCCGTAAATAGGACCAAGTTACCTTCGGAGAAAACGCAAGGGTTGACGGATCTATCACATTGAACTTTAACTCATAATTTTTGTGCTTCAATGACTAAAGCAGCAATTCTTTGGGTCTCATCGTGACACTCGAGGTAAATCAAATGTTCCTCTTCTGGTGAAGTACTAGGAAGTAGTTCGATGGCTAGATTTAGAGAAGGAACTTCACACTCGATCGGGAGTGTGGCCTCTAGACAATACACCAATTAGAATGGTGTGAATCCAATGGCAATCCTAGCATAATTTCGGTAAGCCCACAAAGCTTAGAAGAGCATGAGATGTCAATCTCGTTTGTGTTTCCCAATGGTTTGCTAAAGAATTCTCACCAAAACTTTTTTGACAGCTTCAACCTGGCCATTGGCCTATGGATAATAAGGAGTGGAGCTATCGTGATGTAACCCCAACTGAGAAGCGAGCTCTGTCATCCTGTGATTTCGAAAATGAGAGCCATGATCAGTGAAAATTGCTTTCAGGACACCGAACCGAGCTATGACGTGATTAAACAGTAATTAAACCACAGTTAGACTTTTAGTATCATATGTAGGCATCACTTCAGCGCATTAAGTGAAATAATCGACGGTAGCGATAATATAACCATGCCCCCCTGCCGAGCCAGGGTTACAGGTCATGAAATCTATGCCCCATTTCGCAAAGGGTATGATGGTCACAACTGGGTGTAAGGGTGAGGGTGGGGCACAGTCTTTACAAGAGTATATTTGGTAGTCATGGCATTTTCATACTGCAACAATGTAGATTTTAAATATAGATGGCAAAAAATACCCTGCGTGAAGGATTTTTTGGGTGGTATCATAACCAGACATGTTACCACCACAAGCCCCGGAGTGGCAGTAATTGAGAACCTTGTCAGCTTCCTCAAGATTCAAACAATGACGAAGGACAAATTCAATACAAGTGCGATATAGAGTATCTCCAATGATACAGTAAGGTTGGGACTAGTAGCGAATCCGTCGTCGCTAAGAGTGCGATAGCCTTGGCCAAAAATTTTGGGTCTAGAGATAAAAGATGATGTATCCATACCATGGATCAAGAGTACTAATGAGAAAGAGGGATTCATCTAAAATTGACTCATCAAGAGGAGTGGGATCAACCGTGGTAGGAAGATCACAAATCAGTTCAGTAAACACCATGGATTTCTTAGACTTAGCAGCGGTAAATTCTAAGTCGACATCTTGAAGGATGATAATCCATTTCGAGTAATTTCCCCCAAGTAACTAACGCATGAGAATGTCATTCATGGGGTTGTAATCAGAAATCACCAAATTTTTGCGTAGGAGAATGTAATGAAAAAAACGATGAACAACATGGACAGCAGCCAGTGCGAGTTTCTATACATGATCATAATGGGTCTTAGAATCAAAGATATTGTAGCTCAAGTAGTACACTACATGCTCTTGACCATTTTCATCATCCTGAACCAGCACCATACCGATAGCGTTGTCTGCGGCAGCCAAATACAAGCAGTAATCACGGTGATAATTGGTAGGATGTTGTAGACGAGGACTAATGAGGGCTCATTTCAAAGCATCAAAAGAGATTTGGGAAATTTTGTCCCATATGAACGGGATTCCATTTTTCAATAAACGAGTAAAGCCTTTGGAAAGATCATCATAATTCAGTATGAAGCGACGGAGTAAATTGGGTTTCCCTTGCAAGCTTTGTAGTTGATGAGTATAAGAGGGAGGAGGAAAATTAATGATTTCCTCGACTTTAAGAGGATCAATTTGGATGCCTTCTTTGGACACCACGAAACCCAAGATTCAACTGGATTTGACGCAAAAGACACACTTATGAGCGTTCAACCTGATATTATAGTGTCAATAGTGAAGAAAGATGGCTCTAAGGTGTTTCGGGTGATCTCAACGTTTCGCGGAATGAGCAGGAAGGTTGTCGTGATATGGCTGAACTATGTGCTTGATTTCATGAAAAGAATACAACATAGCTCATTGGAAGTTGGTCTTGGAATTCTTCAAGCCAAAAGGAGCTTTTTTAAGAAAATGTCCCTCACGGGCAGATAAACGTGGTTTTATGTTGATCAGCTGGAGAATTGTTAGTCTGGTTATCGCAAGAAAAATCATGCATAAAGGAAAAAATATCACTCCCCACACACTCATCAATGATTCGATCGATAAAAGGAGTGGGGTAATTATCCTTAAGACACGCTTGATTTCTATCATAGTAATCAACACAAACCTGGATGGTCCCTTATTTCTTATTAAAGGGAAAAATATTAGAGACCCAATCTTTCAATGTATGGGATAAATAAAACGGGCTTTGAGAATTTTTTCAACTTCACCCTTTATGGCAGCAGCCTTTCTTGGGTGCATAGGAGGAATTCGTTGGTGAATGAGCTTCGAGTTCAGATAAGTATGGATTTCATGCACGATAATACTTGGATCAATGCAGGGAATCTCTTCATATGACCACGCGAAGACATCATGGAATTCCTGGAAAAGCTTAGTGTAGATCTTGGTCTCATCCAGAGAACAATATGCACCAATGTGAACATTCTCAAAAATCCCTGGTTGGACAGAGACATCGATCGCAATGGTTGGAGTAATATTTCCCATGTTCCCTTCAGATAGCACTTCATGAATCAACATAGGATTGTGAAATGGGCCAGTTGATACAGAAAAAGCATGGGATTCCAGACAGGCCGAAATGTCACCTAGGGTTGGGGGAAATGAGAAATGATGATGTCCATCATCCCATGGGGTTTCTTCGAGAGACATTACCTCCATGATACTTTCCTTGGTGGGGAAAATATCATTCAAGGGATCATCATATTCCCAAGAACCAAACTAGGGAGACTGCGCATAAGTGTCTAGAGAATAAGCCAATCATTCAATGGTGTCGAATGCAGCCTTAGAATCCATAAGAATACTCTAATACATTTTTTCATCATGGCTCAAAGGCATAAAGTCACCAAAACTTTCAAGATGGTCAAGATTAGGAACAATCCATGGATCATTGCCAGACGATATTATACTAATTATGGCAACATTCAAAGGCGGGAGTGGAAAAATTCCCATAAGGGATGAGTCTTTGAATAGACCTAGCCTGATGTTCTCATAGGGGGTAGTGGTATTCCCAACATATGGAATGTTTCCTATTGAAGAATCAGAGGAAAATAAATATAACTGATCGACAGTCACGATTTTTCCTTGATAAAGAAAATGAAGGACATGAAAAAAGGTGGAGACCACGCAGAACATGGCATGAGTCCAATTACATCCAAGAAGGAGATTATAATTCAAGTTGGTGTCTACCACCTCAACTTATAAATTTATCATTTTTCCCTCCAACAGGATGTGCAATGATTTGAGAATACCATATGGTCAAGAACCTCTACCATCTAAAGCTTCCAAGGTATTCAAGGACTAGCTCAGTGGAGGACAATCGAGGGCTTTCCAACAAGCGATATACATGATGTAGGTCAAAGCACCTTAATCAACAACATTCCTATGAATGGTTTTCCCCATCATGGTAACTTGAATCAGAAAATCCACCTCAGATAGGAGGTGAGGAACGAAGTTCTCAAGATCGAAATTAATAATATTGGAATCTATGGGATCAATCTCTCCAATAGCGGAAAGTAGTGCCTTGAATTTTGATGGACACGTCTGAAGGACTTCCAAAGCCGACATCATCGAAGGCGCTTGAGCTAGATCCTCTACAATATTTTAGTGTTGTGTAGCTCTCTCATTTTTATTATCAAATGATTTCTGAAGAACACCTTTTGGAGGTGGTTGGATGATGGATTCACTACTAGGTCTCAAAATCTGGAGAGGCCCAGAAGTAGGAGGCATGGAAGAGGAAAGGTGATCTATGACTTTCGGTTCCATGGGAGCCTTGGATGGATTGGGGTAGTCTTTCGATCTCTTGGTAATAGATATAGGTTCCGTGCCAACCATGAAAACTTGAGAGTTTATAGACGATTGGTTTTGATCTACCATTTGCGTCTGCTATGAAGAGAAAGTCTCTTTCAAGACAGTCGGGGTCCTAGGGGCGCCTTTCAGAAGACAGGAAACTTTGGCACGTCGAGGAAAATCCTTGGTGTAATTATCATCATCACATATTAGACAAGGATATTTAGGCTTGCGCATTAAAGAATAATTAGCAGGTGAATTTTTTGAATCCTGTTTAGGGTTTTCGGATTTGGATTTGCCTTTACCCTTTTCTTACCTTTCAAGGATTTGTCTGGTGTGGTAGATTGGACAGCATTTACCTCAAAGGTTTTACGAGGATTCTTGTGGTTCTTGAAAGGAGTGGAGGGTGCAGCGCAAGTAATAGACTTAGACTTTGAAGAATATTTGGGTGCAATACTATCAGCATGAGCCACTAACCTGATAACGCCGTCAACCGAAGGCGTAACAGGAGATTGAGATGATGCCAGATTTGAAGGTCGCGACGCATCAGGAAAGAGATCGTATAGAGTTCCAAATTGGGAATAAACCAAATTGAGATATTGGGCTCTGCAAAATTACTTCCTCTTCCGTGATACATCCACCCATGGCAAGATCTTTAGCAGTCTTGGGAACGAATGATTTCATAAACCATTCAGTCAACAGTTGGTCGGGGATCTCAAATTTTATGAGGCAAAGGTGACAATTCCATTCATGAATGTGATCCAAAATGTGAGTAGAAATTGACTACTTCAATGAGGTGAGGAAGTGGGTGCTAGTTTTGTACTGGACACGTAACTGCAGGTGAGTGAGGAAAGCTATATCCAAGGAGTTGAAATCAGCAAAAACAGCTCGAGGGAGCTCAATATACCACTTGCCCGCAATACCGATCAGAGTAAGCTAGAAAATATGAAGATGAATTGAATCATCGACCCAAGAGTTATAATAGCACCACAAGGGGTACATCATGGCATGGGTTTGGGGTTCTTCCCCAAACTTACCTTCAAATTTAGGACAATCTCCTGGGATTTTGGTCGGAACTAGCATCCAATGCAACTGATGTTGGATGGGGTTATTTGTAAGCTTTGACACATATGGAAGTTCCAATCTAGCAAAAAATGGTAGGGGAGGATGATGAGGAGAAAAATTTTGAGGTTTCAAACCTAATTGATACGAATTTTCCCCCCAATAGGGTGAATTCTGTCATGGATACACATATTGCCCCCATTATTGGTAAGGACCTTGTTGCAGCTGTTGCTAAACATAGGGACCTTGTTGGGGTTGTTGATAAAGCCCTTGTTGGATTTGAGGTTGCGTACCTTGCTATATATAGGATTCAGGGTGAGGTCCTTGTTGAAAATGAGGTCCAGCCTGTGGTCCCTATAGAACATGGGGTCCAACTTGTGGTCCTACTTGGGCTTGTTGTTACTGAAGAATCTGTTGATATTGAGCACCAGGTTGTGGTTACTGGTACTGACCATGAGGAAGTGACTGGTACTAAGTACAAGGTTGATTGGGGTGAGGACCAGCATGACCCAGAGGGATATTCAGACCAGTTGGGGTGTAAGGACAAAACTGAGGGTTAGTCACAATAGCACCTGCAAGAAGCTAGGGTTGTTAGACATATTGTTGAGAGGCACTTGGTTGAGGAACATACTAATATTGTAGATTCAGCTGTTGAACATACTGATGAGGGATGTTAGGTTGTTGAGCATATGAATATGGTACGTTTGGTTGTTGAAGAGGCTGTTGAACCTAAGAATATTGAACGTGGGGTTTTTGATAGACTAATTCGGTTGAAGTAGGTTGACCACTCGAAGCAATGGTTACTATGACATTATTCATTGGTTGTGAAAACCATGTCACACTTAGACTAGCATTAGGTTGTCCCGCCCCAGGAATGGGTCCAAATTTCAGTTTCCCCCCACTCGAGAGAGGAGGTATGTAAATATTATTAAAGTTCCCCCTAGGCATGAATGAAATCGTAGGTTGTCCACTCAATGGTGGAACCACAGTAATCATAGATGGCGAGAAGGGGGTATAGGATTCTATCGAAACAATAATTTGACCAATAGTGACTGTAGGTCTAAGAACAGGTTGAGATGTGGCAACCACATTCAAAATGCATGGGTCGGAAGACGGGGGGAATACCCGTTGACCAAACGGGATCCGAAAATAAATATGTGTCACTGAAACCTCGTGAAATAAGATTTCCCAAAGAGGTATACCCTTGTGGAAGTGGAAATGAAACTTGACTAAATGATATTTCAATTCGGAATCATGAGGCGTGGAGCCAAAACATTCACCTTCAGAGGGAAATACAGATGAGGCAACTTCCGAGATATAGGTGCCAGTGGCTTCCTATAGAGTAATCTGAGGAGCAATCACGAATGGGACATCATTAGCATTGGATGCCATTTCGTCAGGAAATAACTAACGAACAGTAGAGCAAGATGCTATTGGAGAAGCAGGAATGGGAACTTCGGGTTGATCAAAAGGACTATAAGCCTCTTGAGGCGAGACCAAAATCAGATCAAAGAGCATATTTACAGGAAAGACCGTAAACTAGGCAGACGATTTGGGGCTTTCCAGCTCGAAGTCTTTCAATGTCGTCCAAGGAAAATCATCAAGTAGTGGTTGATATGAAATCAGTTGTAAACTTATGACAATCCCAATTTTGGTACCTTGAGCTTCAAGGGGTCCAACTGAAAACTAGAGGACCTCAATAGGAGGTTCTTGAGATCCTTTGGAGGAGGGACGAGGTGAATTTGAAGATTCAGCCACGATGAACTTTCAGTACAAGATCAAGGAAGGAAGAGGTGAAAATATCAAAATTCCATAATTTATCAAGCAATTAAGATGCTAGAGAGCTGCATAGGTAAGATGTTTTAGTGGGTATTTACTTTTAGAATCAACAAAAAATAAATCAAAAAGGTTGTACTGGGCATAAAGGTTTACCAAGTATTCCTGAACTGTAATATACACCTTGGTGATAAATGATAGAAAAAAATACCAAGGACTTAATGTACTATAGCTAATGTCTGTGAATGTTGTGTTCGGTGTTTCACATTTATGAGGTGGATGACTAGGTTACCTATGGTAGGCTTGCAACCTAACGGTGTCTCCCAAAATATACGCGACGGTACGTTGGAATCCAGTCTGTAGTAGTGTTTTCTAGTGTTTAACCGTTCGACGAGAACACCCCAAATATACTTATCAATCATCAATATACTTCCATACGTGGGACGAGATATCACCCTTGGGTTGTAACACAGACCGTTAGCAACAAATCCTACGTTTTACGACATCGGAACACATCTCTAACCTAGACCTCCAAATGTTCTCGTTAGTTCCAAATGATCCTTAAGGTAAATTGGGTAAATTTTAATGTTAATCTTGAGTTAAGTTTCATTTTTTGGCTCAAAATCGATGTCACCTAAATCCTGTGATGCAAGATAAATGAAAAAAGAAAATATTTCCATTTCAACAAAATCTAAACTATTTAGGGAAGAGATGCAAACAAAAGTGAAATCAGTGCAACAAACAACGATGCCCCCCTAAACTAGTTCAAAACTATGAAATGAAATTCTTTCCAATCAAATTCATTTTTCCCAAAAATGCAACTTATTAAAAAAATGAAAAAAATTATCTTTTCCATTAAGATGCATAAAATGATACTCTCTTTTTTTACTTTTCACTTTTCTTTCAATCAAATGGAAATCAAAGTCATTCTAAAATTACATGAATGAAATGATTTTCACTCCCTTTTTAAAAATAATAAAGACAAGCCAAATCAATAACTAAAATGAAAATCACTTTCAGTTTTCTTTTGAATTTGGAAAAAGACACATTCTTCTAGACTCGTAAATCAAACCATTTGTGATATTATGTTTGACACTAAGTTGAAGGTAAAATTAGAAATGCAGTGATGACCAGTGCATGCAACAAACTACTTCAAACCAAGTCAGAAGCAATGTGACAAAAGGTGTTTGAAATGGTCAGAAATCTCCGAACTCTCAAACAAGTCAAAGAAACGAAAGCACTCGTTCAAAGAAGACAAACAAGTCAAACACATAGGCAGGAGGTCACTGAGACTCAACACACATTTTTTGGGGGTCAGAGATCAGTGCTTCTGTGATAAGAAGAAGGGTGTTGAAAGACAAATTAGTGCAGTTGTGCTATATAGAACAGTGCTGGAAATGCTACTGTGAAAACAGAAAATGCGTTGAGCCCTAAAAATAAGGGAAAACAAAAAGGAGTTTCACACCAAACCCAGACCTGACACAGTGAAATTATTATCAAGCTCTATGCAAACTAATATAGACCTAATCAATCTTAGATTTCAGTGATCGGTCAAACTGATCCAAGATCATTCCGGGAAAGGAAGGCTAAGAGGCTAAGCTCCCCAGCAGAGTTGCCAATTTTGTTGTCAAGATAAATCCTCTCTGCGGACAGAGGTGATCTCTCTAGCCCTAGAGTGGGTCTAGCAACTTGAGATACTTTCTAATGCAAAATTTTCCTAGCTAAGATTCAAAATGTGACAAGAAAAGAGATAGAAGTACCTTTTACCTGATGATGTGTTCGAACTCGTTGATGATGACCTTGATCCACGATCCTTTTAGGCTCTCTCCTTGTTACTGGTGGCACACGAATACCTGTGGATGATCAAGAGGCAACAACAAACATAATCCAATACATAATAATCATTAAACATTAGCTATCTATCAGATCAAGGAGTACCAGAATATTTTCATAAAAGATTAGACAAATATAGAAAGCAGGCATCAGATGTTTTATTGATAAATATTAAATGAAAATCTTACAATCCAGGCCTTGATGTTAGAGGCCTCCCTTTGGTGAAAATCCAAGTCCTTCACCGAAGCTCTAAATCATTCCTTCTCCTGAATAACTTAGGCATTATCACACTGCAAGAATGTAAAGGGAACAAGAGTTCAAACTAGCCCAACCATGACCAACTAGTAGTGGAAAGATGGGGACCAATTTATAGGAAGGGAGAAGAGGTTGGGAGCCCATGAAAGGAAGAGGAAGGTCCACTTTATAAGGGATAAACCCCCATGGATGAGATCAAAGCTCTAAAATTAGAGAGCTCGACTCTATCACCACCGTTTAACAACCAACTCGAGACCTTGAAAATTCTAGAGGTCGAAGCTTCTCCTCCATATGAGGAAACACTGTCGGAAAGAGATCAACGTGGCTTTTCAAGAAATAAGGACGTTGGCAGTGCTAAGCCAGAACTTTCAATCTGACATCAGCGCGAGCATGAGACTAAAAAATGCGTTGACCCAAAAAACTAGGTTGTTGACCAAGTTCCTTCAGTGATCTTCCAAGGCAGTTTTCTTTGAGTCTTCAGGGGATGTATTTACATATTTATTCATAGTGGAAACATTGCATAGGGTCTATCACAGGGCACTTTAGGATCAGGGATGGGAATTGAGCATGGTGACAAATCACTGTGTAACATGGAGTTCATCTGAAAGGAAGAGCAATTCAGGGAGCATCTTCAGCATAGGATTAATAGTAGTTTCCAGGTACAATAGGAAACAAAGATTAGTTGCACTTAGTTCAGCAAACTCAGAGTACATGGTGGCCACTCAGGAAACATGTGAGGCCTTATGGATGAGGAAGATACTTGTTGGTTTTCTTGGTCGACAAATGGATCTAGCAGTGATTTATTGTGATAACTAGAGTTGCATCAAACACTCGGTTAATCCAGTTTTTCATGACAGGTCCAAGAATATTGATATCTGGTATCACCATCTCATAGATTGTGTACAGAGGCAGATTATGTCACTATAGTACATTCCCAAGGAGGAGCAGGATGCAGACTTCTTGATGAAGGCACTATCAATAATAAAATTTGAGTTCCACAGAAGCAGGATCGGGGTAGCAAACAATCCCTTTCTTGTTGAGAGGGAGTTTTGAAATTGGAAACAAGACGGGATTCTAATTTAATTTTCCCTTAATTAAATTAGAATGAAATTGTAACTCCACATCACATGATAGTTTATACAATTTAAATGACTCGGGAAGACTTAGTTAGCTCAGTTAATTCGAGTTGAGGTTCAAACTAGAGTCATGTAAAGTTATCCCTAAGTTTTAGGGGGTCTAGTTGCAGTTTATTTTGAGTTGTAATTAGTTAACTCAATTATTTGAGTTAAAATCAGTTTAGCTAGTTCTAATTGAGAGATGAGATAGTGATAAGTCCAACGAATTAAATCTGATTTAATTCACATGTGCTGATCAATCAGGTAACTGATAATTCACTATAAATATTTGTTTCATCTCGGTTCTAAGGAAGGCCCAGTTGATATTGGAATTAGAGGGGAGAGAACTATAGGTTGTATAATTATAAAATTGTACAGGTTATGCATGAGGTCAGTAGGATGCCTCAGATGAATTGCAGAATCAATTCTTGGGAATTTCCTAATTAATAGGGCCACAATTCCTCCAAGAATGCGTAAGCAAGGCTGAGCAACCCAGAGCAGGAAATTGGTTAAGTATCGGACCATTATTGTTGGGATCAGAGTGAGGCAGTCAAAGATAGTTTAGAGGTTTCTCAGGAAGGGAAATAGCATTGTATTGTTTCATATTCTTGACTTAATGCAATATATAGATAGCGAGGTTTTTAGTTGAAGCTTTCCCCAGATACATCTTTGTGTTGCACAACTGAAAATATATCTCTTTCTTGTTCATGTGATTGTGCGATCGTAATTGGTTTCCGTAATTTGTAGAATTGAATCAGTTTTTTATTTTAGCATACGACAAGATTATTTGAATCTATTTAGATATTTATAGAAAGCAAAATCTAAAGCTTGCATAAGAAAATGTTAAAATTCAGCTTTTAATTTACATCTTGTTTTCATAATATGTAATGATTTTATGTAAACCTATTTTGAATCCATATAATATAGATTTTTTTTTAATTAATTTATTTAGAAAAGTAATATAAATATAAATTTAGTATTCTTATTTTAAGGTCAGTCTTGATCTTAAGCCACCGGCTGCTCAGAGTGTGGGGGAAAGGACTACATTGTGAGACAAAGGAAAATTTATTAATTATATTTCTTTATTTCAATTATTCGTATTTATAAAGAGGTAATAATGCATTATTTTCATTACCATAAGCTTTATGATTATTAACAAATATGATATTTCGCAAGAATCATCTAAAAAACATTCATAGTTTTATGTTGCAAATTGCACGCAAACCCATTTCTTCCTTTGCAAGTTCTCTATTTCTAGTTTTAGTGAAATATATAATGCATGTTCAGTATAGCACAACATCACAAGGGTTCTTGGTTCCGATGCAAAACAACACAACGTGTAAAATTTTTCTCAGAAACACACTCTCAATCGAGAGCATTTTAAAGAGCACACTCCCTACCTACAATTATGTACAACAAAATGGAAGCCTCTAAAGTATATAGCCAAAACAAAGATAACGAAGAAGAATAATAATGAAGCTTCAATGCATAAGTAATGACGGGACTAAAGAGTACTCCCGAACCTACAAATATTGAAGCATAGATGACAATACCTTAAGCACATTTATTGAATTTACTTGAAAAAAAAAAAGATTCTTCAAGTAAATAAAAGACTCATTAACTTACATTTTAACATAAATAAAACACTTGACCCACTGATCACCCCATTTTGACAACTCATAACAAACTCGAATTACATTACATATTTTAAACCATCATTATGATAGTAGTGCCATGTTTCTAATATGATATTTTGTTCATCATTATAATTTGTCATTGTCTTTGTACTAAAATCTGACTTGATGACTCTATGAGTTTGACTTCCTATATATAAAAATGATAGCATCCCATTGATTATGTTGTGATCTCATTTTTTTTCATATTACTATTATTATGTGAGGCCCTTTTTGTGATGATTTAAGTGGGATAAACCTAAAAGTTTTGAAGTTACGAAGGATTTTTTTGACCGATTGAAGAATCCACATATTTGAAAGAGCCCACTTACCTAGTAAGGAAATTTCAGATAGAGACATTTATAAGTAAGTGGGTCTATCGTATTTCACTAAGCCGATCTCCACCCCTTGAATCAATTGGAACCGTGAGATGGTATAAAGGCACACTCTGTTATCGACAGTGTTGTAGTCATCACCTAAATAAATTACATTTGGTTTCTTTTTGTATTCCTCTTGTAAACCGTGGTCTCTATTGAGTTTTCCATATGCACGTTTGGAAATGTTTAATTAACCAAAGATTTGAATTCACTTGTATCTAAGTGCATGGTTACTTAATCAAAGGTAGGCATCCAGCCTTGAGCTAAAAAAACAAATTAATTTTATTATTACCACATCTAAGTTCACGGTTATCTAATCAAAGGTAAAGGAATAAGGTGTCCGAACTTGAGCCAAAATTCTAAATTATTTTATTTATTTGATTATTTTTAAATTTAAAAATAAAAAATAAAATAAAATAAATAAATAAAAATTTAAAATTTAAAAATTTTTAAAAAAAAAAAACAAAAAACAAAAGAGCCTAACCATATTACAATGGCTCTCCAAAATTAAAATGATTGGTATATATATTAGGTCAACAGGGTTGAAACCTCTAACCACCCCAGCGCTATTCAATGTGCCAAACCAATCCACCCAAACGGCTACATTGGAAAGTCCACCCAAATGCAAATATTTAAACCTTTATTCAAGTCATTTGACCAGACCAGCGGAGAGGATGACAGAACCAGGCGCGGCCAGAGGTAATGGAACCATGAGCGAGGGAATCTACGAGATGCTGAAAAATATTCCTTTAGAGGGACAGACGTGCCAACGAAACAATTTGACAATTTTATAGTCTATTTTTCATTTTTTCGCGCCAGGAATCCAACCGTGTAATCTGTTTCTCTAGTCGAGGTCTCCATTTTTGGAAGATCATCTGAATTGGAGGTATAAGGGTAATTTTTATAAAGTTCCTTGTAATTGATTTCTTTGATGCCACTTAATGAAAGAAGGCCTCCCCACTTTGAGCAGGGCCTAGAGACATAGCTCACATTGGGTGAACTTTGTAGTCAAATCCTTTTTGTTCCTTAGATCTAATGTTTGCTTTATGCTTTATGCTTCTTTTACATGTGTTAAGTTACTTGGTCAATATTCTCTTTTATATGCAATTCGATGTGCATCCTTAAAGTAAAAATAAATGGATCAGAAGGTCACCAAATCGATACACTGGCTACATGGCTCCAACAAATGAGCTTGTAGGGACTAAGCCTTCCTCTTTCGATGAAGAAATAAAGAAATCTACATGGGTTGATGCAATGGTGGAGGAATACGAATCCATTGTAAAGAATAGTGTCTGGAAAGTGGTCCCAATACCAGCAGATAAATCACTTATGGGTTCGAGACAGATCTTTAAGTTAAGCAAGTAGCATATGGAATCATAGAGAAGTATACGGCCATATTTGTGTTCGAGGGGTACTCTCAAGTTGATGGAACTGAATATTATGAGACCTTTTATCATGTACAAAGGTATTCATCCATTAGATCAACTCTTTCATTAGTTGCGAAGATGGGGTGGAAGATCCACCAAACAGATATAAAAATATCATTTATCAATGGATTTATTGAGGAGGAGGTGTACATCGAGCAACCTGAATTTTTTGAGACATTTGATTGGGAGTCTCATGTGTGCAGACTCAAGTGAGCGTTGTATAGCCTCAAAGAAGCACCCTGTGCTTGGTACAAAAGGATTGATAGCTATCTCACCAGTTTTGGATTCACAAAAATTGAAGTGAATGCAAATATATATCATATGTTGGTAGAAGGTAGATTTATTATTATTGTAATATATGTTGACTATTTATTTTTAATTGGTGATGAGCAGTCGATCCTATCTTGCAAGGAGTACCTTGCAAGAGAATTTGAAATGAAGGACTTGGGTCTCATGCACTACTTCCTTGGCTTGGGAGTATGGCAAGGTGATGGGGAATTGTTTGCATCTTAAGGAAAATATGAAAATGAGATACTACATATATTTCACATGGAGATTTGCAAACCCATGGAGACACCTATAGCAACCAACTAGAGGAAGGAGGGTGCCAATTCAAGTGAAGAAGTGGATGATACCATTTATCAACAACTAATCGGTTCACGGATGTACCTTGTGAAGACATGACCAGATATGTGCTATGCATTCAACCAGCTCAGCCAAGTTATGGTTAGGCCAACCAAATTATTTTGGAAGGAAGTTAATCATGTTTTACGATACATCAAAGGTACTACCCAGTTAGGACTATGATACAGATGGATAGAGGGAGTGAAGTTGTGTGGCTTCATAGATGCAAATTTGGCGAGGAGTCCATCAGACCGAAAGAGTACATCAAGTGAAATTTTAATTTTTAGTTCCGCAGCAAATTCCTAGTACAACATGAAGCAAATATTTGTGGTGCTCAACTCAAGAGAAGAAGAATATATGGTTGCAAGTCAAGCATCATGTGAGGCTATCTGGATGAGAATGATGCTTGTGGGACTATTTTTTTAGATGATGGATCCAACTATGATCTACTATGATAAACGGAGTTGCATCAAGCTCTCTAAAAATCTTCTATTCCGCGACTGATCCAAACATATAGATATTTGGTATCACCATTTGCGGGACTGTGGATAGAGGTGGATAATATTGCTTCAGTACATTCTGACAAAGGAACAAGATGTTGGCATTTCGACGAAGGCTTTGTCAAGAGGGAAGTTCAAGTTCCACATGTGCAGGATAGGAGTGGTTGATAATCCATTTCTTTCTGAGAGGGAGTGTTGAAAAATGAAAGAAGAAATTCTTAATTTGATTTTTCCTTGATTAAATTGAGAAAATTTGAATTTCCACATCAACAGACAACTTGGATGCATTTAAATAAGGTGACATTTCTCTTGTCACTCAATTATCTCAATAAATTTTAATTGGAGGAGTTAGAGTTCAATTAAGCATATGTGACTGCTAATTTGTAGCAATCAAGGTCATTTATCTCAAGTTGTTTTTAGTTAAACTAGTTCTAACCGTTGGAGTAACTAGTGGAAGGTCAGTTGTGTAGTGGGATTTCATTCAAACTCAGTGGTCATCTAGTCGATTTATCAATTAGCCCAAAATAGCTAGTGCATGTAGATAATTTGAGTTCCCCAGCTATGGTGGAGATTCCAAGGCTGTGTAATATCAGTTGTAGACTATTCTTGAGTGTACAGGTGTTACATGAACTCATATGACCAACCTTGGGAATTGCACAATCATATATGAGTAATTTCCTAAATAATAGGGGCCTAGTTTCTCAAGGAATTGTGCAAGGAAATAGGGGCTCAAGCATAGGCAAAAATTGACTAAGCCTAGGTCAGAGCTTCTCAGTGAGCATAGAGATAGGTTATTCACTTGCAAGTTGTGCTCAGTTGAGAAAAGAAATTGTAATGCATCTCTATTCATCATATGAATGCAATCAGGCATTGGGGTTTTTAGCATATTTTTTTCCCCGGAAAAAATACTATGTGCATGTGTGTTATTTTTCATTGCATGTTTATGATTTATGTTCTAAATTGTGAATTTATTTCCACAGAGCAGTAGAGTAGGTTTATGTCTTGTGATTTCGATTAAAATTTCATAAGAAAATGAAAATCTACATCATAATTTCTAAATCCAGAAGAGATCATAAACACCTCTTTGGGAAAGCAAGTATGTAAGCTTTGTGTGACACCAAATGTAAGATGCATAGAGAAATTCCACAGTTGTTAAGGGAAAATGAGCCTCTAGTTAGGTAAGTAATAGTACTATCCCAAGGGAAACCCAAGAGAAAATATAATGGCTTGTTGATTACCTACAAGTTAGTTCACACGATAAACAAAAATCATGAAAGTATAAAAACGCTCATTCAAAAATATCTATATATAAGAACCGAAATAGTTCATTAGTATTAGTATGTAATGAAGCCAACATATACCTCAAACATAACAATAATAGTCTTACTACATCCACGATACATGCATGAAGAAGTGTTGCCTCATAGAGCTTATGAATATAAATGACATATTCCAAGTACATTGTTACACAAATGAAACACTAGATCTAGAAGTGGATCATGAAGCCACAACTTACTTCTCCAAATAATGATCTATCTCCTATGCACAACAAGAGAAGCCAAGGAAAGACTCCAAAAATCCAAGCGCCTTGCTTGAGTTATGAGGATCTATTTATAACAAATGACAATGGATTTTTATTTTCCTCATGAATCTTAAACTTATATGAACTATGGGCTTCTATACAACTTCTAATATTCTATACATGACATTTTACATTCCATATGTGGGTTTTCACTTTCCACATGTGCCTCTTGGACTATGTTACATACAACTTATTACAAAATACAAATTACATATAAGACAGTGATTATATGAGACAAAATTGCTAATAGGACAAAGTATTGTCAAATTGACAAGGCATTTTCTTCCTTGTGGAACTTATTGTTGATGTATGTGTCTCATGCTCTGAACTCCATAGATATGACTTTGATATGAACCAACAAGTTTGTGGCATAACACATCTTCACCTCCATTGCTTTTTTCAATATGGTCTTGGAGCTTGATTGTACATTATACCATAGCCATGACAATTTCATTTGGGCCTTATTTGGTGTGATGGCATATTGTAGAATAATGTCTTTGGTGTTCCGCAAGCCTTCTTGTTCTGATAGTTGCTTGAACTTTTCTATGTGTTTCCTAATTTCTTGAAATATTATTTCCCTACCTCTTATTTCTTCAAGTGATCCTACTAAAATCATCTCATGTTTTTGTGTTAGAAGCTTGAATCCATTGTGCAGTCAACCATAAGCTGAAATAGGGTTAGTCTATTGTTCTCCACCGCGGATGTATTTTTGATGATTAAGTCTCAGTTGTACTTTTTCTATCTAAGTGTAAATATTGTCCTTTCTAACCAAAAATTATGGAACATTTGGATATTTGGCAACCCATTCCTGGAGTTTTCAATAGCTTTGTTTTCTACTATTAGGAGCTTTAATACTTCTTATGCTTTATTCTGAATGCCAATGAGAGGTGCCACAACTTGCTACAGAAGTATCATTTCATCATACAATTTTGCCATAGTTTCCTCCATTTTCCCCAATTCCTACTGTATGGTTGACTGTCGTTCTACCATTTTGAAGTTGTGGGAAGATAATCATTTATTTTCTGTAGCGAGATGTTCTAATTGTTTCTTTACCACATCCAACTCTTTCCTTAATTATGCATTCTCATTTAACAGGTACTCTGAGTTGTCCTATGTTGTTGTAGCAAAATAAACATTGGTTACCATGATTTCCTTGGGATTCATCCCAGTATTAGTAATTATCACCTTTTCTGTGGATATCGAGACTGGATTATGAGCATCATTTTGGAAATATCTATGCCTTTGTAGCGCGATCCTTTTCTTGAGCTGATCAAATGTCACATTACTCACGTCCACAAATTTGTCCTTGGGTGGAGGTGTGACTCCCATTAAATTGAACGAGAGATGACCACTATAGTAGGAGGTTTTGTCGTAGAACTTGGTTCATCATCTATGGGCTATATGGTATCATATTCCTTTGACTCTTCTTATATTTCTTGATTCAATTGTTCTTCCTCCAACCTTTGTGTTGCTTCCTCCTCCTGTGACTACCTGTTTCATTCTTCTTCTACTCTCCTTCTTTCCTCTTCTTCTTCCTCCTACTTATTGAGCATCTCTTACTTCTTCCTCATCTCCTCTTCTTCTTGTTGAATTTGTGCCTCTAATTATCTCCTTTTCTATTCATATTGGATAGCTCCTTTATTCAAAGGATCAACCTTCCATTCATGCTACTTTCTTGTGTCAAATAATGCTTGATCATATTCCTAGGAGTTGAACTATTTTCTTGAGGAGTTGATTGTGGTGCCTCTTGTACCTTTATATATTAGGGGAAGATGATTTTAATTCTTGGATGCATTATTCTTACTGAATTGTACCAGTTCTTTACCTTCTCATCTTCTATTTTATACATTGATGAATAACCCCAAGTGAAACCAATCCTTTCACAATGATGCATGTATTCTCTTCTATGATCATATCCATGAAAGTATTTTACTACAAAGTGCAAGTAGTCCAATTCATGTATTTATACCTTCGTCACCTTATGTCTCTTCAACTCATACAATCTAGTACTCAAAGTAAAATTAGGCGAAGGGGACTTCTTCCTTATATGGAGGACTCCTAACAACCCCTTTCTCAACTGATAAGCCATTTCTTACATAACCACCTTATTAGTTACATATCGTAGCATGAGATGAGGAGAATTATGACAGCTAAAGTATAAAATGTGTGTACCCTCAAGCGCAACAAACCAATCATCGATATAATGTAAGGACTCCTTCACTTGGTCGATCATGCAAGTAGTATTGATCACATATATCATCTGAAATATGACTGCAAAGAAATTATTTTCTAATCTATCATATGCCCCTCTGAAACTCAAATCTGAAAACACCCTACAGTAGAAGTAAACTGGAAACTTATCATGTGGGGTCCAGTTCAAATAAATTCATGGGAGTGCATATTGTGCACAGATTCCATCCAATATAAATTCATACATGTAGAATTCAGGTGCCTGGTTTGACCTTTGTTACACAGTAATTTGTCACCATCCCTACCATTCCCCGTCCCGCACATTGGAGGGCCCATTATGTGACCTGTGAGCAATGTCATGCCTTGAAACCATTATTATCACATCTTCTTGGAAATATTTTTACTTTCCTAGACACCTTCCTGTAAAAACCATAAAAACATCCCTTTTTGCATTGGCGCGGTTAGCCAGTTCATCACTAGCGCCAATGAGGAAAATCCTACAAAGAGGCCGTGCCAACTGGCGCTCTGTCCCAGAGTCTCAGTCGCGCCAACCAATTTAAGGAGTGTTTTTAAA